>CP125973.1:19228806-19548376 GCA_030063025.1 Avena longiglumis
CCCCTAGAATCCGAAAAATGTGGTCAATAGCTCATAAAAATGGCCATATAACACGAAAATGACGAGTTTTTGATCAAGCCTCAAACTTGTATCGGGTCATCCAGTGTTTTTTAAATTGCCCTGGAACCCCAAAACTATGGGAAATAACTCATGAAAACGGCCATAAAACACAAAAATGACGAGTTCTTGGACATGCCCTCAAACATGTATCATGTCTTGCGGTCATTTTAAATCGCCCTTGAACCCCAAAAATATGGGACATAACTCACGAAATTTTCCATAAAATGCAAAAACGATGAGTACTTGGTCAAGTATCTCAAACATGTAAATCACCTTGAAACCCCAAAACTATGGGCAATAGCTCATGAAAACAGCCATAAAGCGCGAAAACGACGAGTTTTTGGTCATACCTCTCAAACATGTATCGGGTCTTACGGGCCATGTGAATCTCCCTAGAACCCCAAAATGTGGGCAATAGCTCATAAAAACGGCCATATGACACGAAACTGATGAGTTTTTGATCAAGCCTCAAACTTGTATTGGGTCTTACAGTCATTTTAAATCGTCCTGGACCCCCAAAACTATGGGCAATAACTCATGAAAACGGCCATAAAACACAAATTACAAGTTTTTGGACATTCCCTCAAACATGTATCATGTCTTGCGGTCATTTTAAATCGCCCTGGAACCCCAAAAATATGGTCCATAACTCAAGAAAATTGCCATAAAATGCAAAAACGACGAGTGCTTGGTCATGACTCTTAAACATGTAAATCGCCTTGGAACCCCAAAACTATGGGCAATTGCTCATGAAAATGACCATAAAACACGAAAATGGAGAGTTTATGGTTATGCCCTTAAACATGTATCGGGTCTTAAGGTCATTTTATATCGCCCTAGAACCCGAATATTATAGGCAATAACTTATGAAAATGGCCATAATACGCAAAAACGACGAGTTTTTGGTCATAACTCTCAAACCTATAAATCGCCTTGGAACCCCAAAACAATGGGCAATAGCTCATGAAAACGGCCATAAAACGCGAAAACGACGAGTTTTTGGTCATAACTCTCAAGCATGAATAGGGTCTTACGTGCCATGCGAATCCCCCTAGAACCCGAAAGATGTGGTCAATAGCTCATAAAAATGGCCATAAAACACGAAAATGACGAGTTTTTTATGAAGCCTCAAACTTGTGTCAGGTCTTCCAGTCATTTTAAATCACCATTGAACCCGAAAACTATGGGCAATAACTCATGAAAACGGCCATAAAACACAAAAATGACGAGTTTTTGGTCATTCCCTCAAACATGTATCGTGTCTTGCGGTCATTTTAAATCGCCCTGGAACCCCAAAAATATGGACCATAACTCATGAAAAATTCCATAAAATACAAAAACGATGAGTGCTTCGTCATGACTTTCCAACATGTAAATTGCCTTGGAACCTGTAAATCGCCTTGCAACCCTAAAAACTATGGGCAATAGCTCATGAAAACAGCCATAAAACGCGAAAACGACGAGTTTTTGGTCATACCTCTCAAACATGTATCGGGTCTTACGGGCCATGTGAATCTCCCTAGAACCCCAAAATGTGGGCAATAACTCATAAAAACGGCCATATGACACGAAAATGATGAGTTTTTGATCAAGCCTCAAACTTGTATTGGGTCTTACAGTCATTTTAAATCATCCTGGACCCCCAAAACTATGGGCAATAACTCATGAAAACCGCCATAAAACGCGAAAACGACCAGTTTTTGGTCATAACTCTCAAACATGTATCGGGTCTTACAGGCCATGTGAATCTCCCTAGAACCCCAAATGTGGGCAATAGCTCATAAAACCGGCCATATAACACGAAAATGATGAGTTTTTGATCAAGACTCAAACTTGTATCAGGTCTTACAGTCATTTTAAATCGCCTTGGACCCCAAAACTATGGGCAATAACTCATGAAAATGGCCATAAAACACAAATTACAAGTTTTTGGACATTCCCTCAAACATGTATCGTGTCTTGCGGTCATTTTAAATCACCCTGGAACCCCAAAAATATGGTCCATAACTCATGAAAATTGCCATTAAATGCAAAAACGACGAGTGCTTGGTCATGACTCTTAAACATGTAAATCGCCTTGGAACCCCAAAACTATGGGCAATTGCTCATGAAAATGACCATAAAAAACGAAAATGGAGAGTTTATGGTTATGCCCTTAAACATGTATCGGGTCTTAGGGTTATTTTAAATCGCCCTAGAACCCGAATATAATAGGCAATAACTCATGAAAATGGCCATAAGACGCAAAAATGACGATTTTTTGGTCATAACTCTCAACCCTGTAAATCGCCTTGGATCCGCAAAACTATGTGCAATAGCTCATGAAAACGGCCATAAAATGTGAAAACGACGAGTTTTTGGTCATAACTCTCAAACATGTATAGGGTCTTACGGGCCATGCGAAACCCCCTAGAACCCCAAAAATGTGGTCAATAGCTCATAAAAATGGCCATATAACACGAAAATGACGAATTTTTGATCAAGCCTCAAACTTGTATCGGGTCTTCCAGTGTTTTTTAATTGCCCTGGAACCCCAAAACTATGGGAAATAACTCATGAAAACGGCCATAAAACACAAAAATGACGAGTTCTTGGACATGCCCTCAAACATGTATCATGTCTTGCGGTCATTTTAAATCGCCCTTGAACCGCAAAAATATGGTCCATAACTAATGAAAATTGCCATAAAATGGAAAAATGACGAGTGCTTGGTCATGAATCTTAAACATGTAAATCGCCTTGGAACCCCAAAACTATGGGCAATTGCTCATGAAAACGACATTAAAACATGAAAATGGAGAGTTTTTGGTCGTGTCGTCAAACATGTATCATGTTTTACGGTCATTTTAAATCGCCCTGGAACCCCAATATTATGGGCAATAACTCATGAAAATGGCCATATTACGCTAAAACGACGAGTTTTTGGTCATAACTCTCACACCTGTAAATCGCCTTGGATCCCCAAAACTATGGGCAATAGCTCGTGAAAACGGCCATAAAATGTGAAAACGACGAGGTTTTGGTCATAACTCTCAAACATGTATAGGGTCTTACGGGCCATGCGAAACCCCCTAGAACCCGAAAAATGTGGTCAATAGCTCATAAAAATGGCCATATAACACGAAAATGACGAGTTTTTGATCAAGCCTCAAACTTGTATCGGGTCTTCCAGTGTTTTTTAAATTGCCCTGGAACCCCAAAACTATGGGAAATAACTCATCAAAACGGCCATAAAACACAAAAATGACGAGTTCTTGGACATGCCCTCAAACATGTATCATGTCTTGCGGTCATTTTAAATCGCCCTTGAACCCCAAAAATATGGGACATAACTCACGAAATTTGCCATAAAATGCAAAAACGATGAGTACTTGGTCATGTATCTCAAACATGTAAATCACCTTGAAACCCCAAAACTATGGGCAATAGCTCATGAAAACAGCCATAAAGCGCGAAAACGACGAGTTTTTGGTCATACCTCTCAAACATGTATCGGGTGTTACGGGCCATGTGAATCTCCCTAGAACCCCAAAATGTGGGCAATAGCTCATAAAAACGGCCATATGACACGAAAATGATGAGTTTTGCTCAACCCTCAAACTTGTATTAGGTCTTACAGTCATTTTAAATCGTCCTGGACCCCCGAAACTATGGGCAATAACTCATGAAAACGGCCATAAAACACAAAAATGACGCGTTCTTTGACATGCCCTCAAACATGTATCATGTCTTGCGGTCATTTTAAATCGCCCTTGAACCCCAAAAATATGGGACATAACTCACGAAATTTGCCATAAAATGAAAAAACGATGAGTACTTGGTCATGTATCTCAAACATGTAAATCACCTTGGAACCCCAAAACTATGGGCAATAGCTCATGAAAACAGCCATAAAGCGCGAAAACGACGAGTTTTTGGTCATGCCTCTCAAACATGTATCGGGTCTTACGGGCCATGTGAATCTCCCTAGAACCCCAAAATGTGGGCAATAGCTCATAAAAACGGCCATATGACACGAAAATGATGAGTTTTTGATCAAGCCTCAAACTTGTATCGGGTCTTACAGTCATTTTAAATCTCCCTGGACCCCAAATCTATGGGCAATAACTCATGAAAACGGCCATAAAATACAAATATGACGAGTTCTTGGACATGCCCTCAAACATGTATCATGTCTTGCGGTCATTTTAAATCGCCCTTGAACCCCAAAAATATGGGACATAACTCACGAAATTTTCCATAAAATGCAAAAACGATGAGTGCTTGGTCATGAATCTCAAACATGTAAATCACCTTGGAACCCCAAAACTATGGGCATTAGCTTATGAAAACGGCCATAAAACGCGAAAACGACGAGTTTTTGGTCATAACTCTCAAACAAATTTAGGGTCTTATGGGCCATGCTAATCCCCCTAGAACCCCAAAAATGTGGGCAATAGCTCATAAAAACGGCCACACAACACGAAAATGACGAGTTTTTGATCAAGCATCAAACTTGTATCGGGTGTTCCAGTCATTTTAAATCGCCCTGGAACCCCAAAACGATGGGCAATAACTCATGAAAACGGCCATAAAACACAAAAATGGAGAGTTTTTGGTCATCCCTTTAAACATGTATCGGGTCTTACGATCACATTAAATCGCCCTAGAACCCCAATATTATGGGCAATAACTCATGAAAATGGCCATAATACGCGAAAACGATGAGTTTTTGGTCATACCTCTCAAACCTGTAAATCGCCTTGGAACCCCAAAACTATGGGCAATAGCTCATGAAAACAGCCATAAAACGCGAAAATGACGAGTTTTTGTTCATAACTCTCAAACATGTATCGGGTCTTACGGGCCATGTGAATCTCCCTAGAACCCCAAACTATGGGCAATAGCTTAGAAAACTGGCCATATAACACGAAAATGATGAGTTTTTGATCAAGCCTCAAACTTGTATCGGGTCTTACAGTCATTTTAAAACTCCCTGGAACCCCAAAACTATGGGCAATAACTCATGAAAACGGCCATAAAACACAAAAATGGAGAGTTTTTGGTCATCCCTTAAACATGTATCATGTCTTAGATCACTTTAAATCGCCTAGAACCCAATATTATGGGCAATAACTCATGAAAATGGCCATAATACGAAAACGATGAGTTTTTGGTCATACCTCTCAAACCTGTAAATCGCCTTGGAACCCCAAAACTATGGGCAATAGCTCATGAAAACAGCCATAAAACGCGAAAATGACGAGTTTTTGTTCATAACACTCAAACATGTATCGGGTCTTACGAGCCATGTGAATCTCCCTAGAACCCCAAAATATGGGCAATAGCTTATAAAACCGGCCATATAACACGAAAATGATGAGTTTTTGATCAAGCCTCAAACTTGTATCGGGTCTTACAGTCATTTTAAATCGCCCTGGAACCCCAAAACTATGGGCAATAACTCATGAAAACGGCCATAAAACAGAAATTACAAGTTTTTGGACATTCCCTCAAACATGTATCATGTCTTGCGGTCATTTTAAATCGCCCTGGAACCCCAAAAATATGGTCCATAACTCAAGAAAATTGCCATAAAATGCAAAAACGACGAGTGCTTGGTCATGACTCTTAAACATGTAAACCGCCTTGGAACCCCAAAACTATGGGCAATTGCTCATGAAAATGACCATAAAACACGAAAATGGAGAGTTTATGGTTATGCCCTTAAACATGTATCGGGTCTTAAGGTCATTTTAAATCGCCCTAGAACCCGAATATTATAGGCAATAACTTATGAAAATGGCCATAATACGCAAAAACGACGAGTTTTTGGTCATAACTCTCAAACCTATAAATCGCCTTGGAACCCCAAAACAATGGGCAATAGCTCATGAAAACGGCCATAAAACGCGAAAACGACGAGTTTTTGGTCATAACTCTCAAGCATGAATAGGGTCTTACGTGCCATGTGAATCCCCCTAGAACCCCAAAAATGTGGTCAATAGCTCATAAAAATGGCCATCAAATACGAAAACGACGAGTTTTTGATGAAGCCTCAAACTTGTGTCAGGTCTTCCCGTCATTTTAAATCACCATGGAACCCGAAAACTATGGGCAATAACTCATGAAAACGGCCATAAAACACAAAAATGACGAGTTTTTGGTCATTCCCTCAAACATGTATCGTGTCTTGCGGTCATTTTAAATCGCCCTGGAACCCCAAAAATATGGGCCATAACTCATGAAAAATTCCATAAAATACAAAAACGATGAGTGCTTGGTCATGACTTTCCAACATGTAAATTGCCTTGGAACCTGTAAATCGCCTTGCAACCCTAAAACTATGGGCAATAGCTCATGAAAACAGCCATAAAACGCGAAAACGACGAGTTTTTGGTCATACCTCTCAAACATGTATCGGGTCTTACGGGCCATGTGAATCTCCCTAGAACCCCAAAATGTGGGCAATAACTCATAAAAACGGCCATATGACACGAAAATGATGAGTTTTTGATCAAGCCTCAAACTTGTATTGGGTCTTACAGTCATTTTAAATCGTCCTGGACCCCCAAAACTATGGGCAATAACTCATGAAAACAGCCATAAAACGCGAAAACGACGAGTTTTTGGTCATAACTCTCAAACATGTATCGGGTCTTACAGGCCATGTGAATCTCCGTAGAACCCCAAAATGTGGGCAATAGCTCATAAAAACGGCCATATAACACAAAAATGATGAGTTTTTGATCAAGACTCAAACTTGTATCGGGTCTTACAGTCATTTTAAATCGCCCTGGACCCCAAAACTATGGACAATAACTCATGAAAACGGCCATAAAACAGAAATTACAAGTTTTTGGACATTCCCTCAAACAAGTATCATGTCTTGCGGTCATTTTAAATCGCCCTGGAACCCCAAAAATATGGTCCATAACTCAAGAAAATTGCCATAAAATGCAAAAACGACGAGTGCTTGGTCATGACTCTTAAACATGTAAACCGCCTTGGAACCCCAAAACTATGGGCAATTGCTCATGAAAATGACCATAAAACACGAAAATGGAGAGTTTATGGTTATGCCCTTAAACATGTATCGGGTCTTAAGGTCATTTTAAATCGCCCTAGAACCCGAATATTATAGGCAATAACTTATGAAAATGGCCATAATACGCAAAAACGACGAGTTTTTGGTCATAACTCTCAAACCTATAAATCGCCTTGGAACCCCAAAACAATGGGCAATAGCTCATGAAAACGGCCATAAAATGCGAAAACGACGAGTTTTTGGTCATAACTCTCAAGCATGAATAGGGTCTTACGTGCCATGCGAATCCCCCTAGAACCCCAAAAATGTGGTCAATAGCTCATAAAAATGGCCATAAAACACGAAAATGACGAGTTTTTGATGAAGCCTCAAACTTGTGTCAGGTCTTCCGGTCATTTTAAATCACCATGGAACCCGAAAACTATGGGCAATAACTCATGAAAACGGCCATAAAACACATAAATGACGAGTTTTTGGTCATTCCCTCAAACATGTATCGTGTCTTGCGGTCATTTTAAATCGCCCTGGAACCCCAAAAATATGGACCATAACTCATGAAAAATTCCATAAAATACAAAAACGATGAGTACTTGGTCATGACTTTCCAACATGTAAATTGCCTGTAAATCGCCTTGCAACCCTAAAACTATGGGCAATAGCTCATGAAAAGCCATAAAACGCGAAAACGAGAGTTTTGGTCATACCTCTCAAACATGTATCGGGTCTTACGCCATGTGAATCTCCCTAGAACCCCAAAATGTGGGCAATAACTCATGAAAATGGCCATAACACGAAAATGATGAGTTTTTGATCAAGCCTCAAACTTGTATTGGGTCTTACAGTCATTTTAAATCGTCCTGGACCCCCAAAACTATGGGCAATAACTCATGAAAACAGCCATAAAACGCGAAAACGACGAGTTTTTGGTCATAACTCTCAAACATGTATCGGGTCTTACAGGCCATGTGAATCTCCCTAGAACCCCAAATTGTGGGCAATAGCTCATAAAACCGGCCTTATAACACGAAAATGATGAGTTTTTGATCAAGACTCAAACTTGTATCGGGTCTTACAGTCATTTTAAATCGCCCTGGACCCCAAAACTATGGGCAATAACTCATGAAAACGGCCATAAAACAGAAATTACAAGTTTTTGGACATTCCCTCAAACATGTATCATGTCTTGCGGTCATTTTAAATCGCCCTGGAACCCCAAAAATATGGTCCATAACTCAAGAAAATTGCCATAAAATGCAAAAACGACGAGTGCTTGGTCATGACTCTTAAACATGTAAACCGCCTTGGAACCCCAAAACTATGGGCAATTGCTCATGAAAATGACCATAAAACACGAAAATGGAGAGTTTATGGTTATGCCCTTAAACATGTATCGGGTCTTAAGGTCATTTTAAATCGCCCTAGAACCCGAATATTATAGGCAATAACTTATGAAAATGGCCATAATACGCAAAAACGACGAGTTTTTGGTCATAACTCTCAAACCTATAAATCGCCTTGGAATCCCAAAACAATGGGCAATAGCTCATGAAAACGGCCATAAAATGCGAAAACGACGAGTTTTTGGTCATAACTCTCAAGCATGAATAGGGTCTTACGTGCCATGCGAATCCCCCTAGAACCCCAAAAATGTGGTCAATAGCTCATAAAAATGGCCATAAAACACGAAAATGACGAGTTTTTTATGAAGCCTCAAACTTGTGTCAGGTCTTCCAGTCATTTTAAATCACCATGGAACCCGAAAACTATGGGCAATAGCTCATGAAAACGGCCATAAAACACAAAAATGACCAGTTTTTGGTCATTCCCTCAAACATGTATCGTGTCTTGCGGTCATTTTAAATCGCCCTGGAACCCCAAAAATATGGGCCATAACTCATGAAAAATTCCATAAAATACAAAAACGATGAGTGCTTGATCATGACTTTCCAACATGTAAATTTCCTTTGCAACCCTAAAACTATGGGCAATAGCTCATGAAAACAGCCATAAAACGCGAAACGACGAGTTTTGGTCATACCTCTCAAACATGTATCGGGTCTTACGGGCCATGTGAATCTCCCTAGAACCCCAAAAATGGGCAATAACTCATAAAATGGCCATATGACACGAAAATGATGAGTTTTTGATCAAGCCTCAAACTTGTATTGGGTCTTACAGTCATTTTAAATCGTCCTGGACCCCCAAAACTATGGGCAATAACTCATGAAAACAGCCATAAAACGCGAAAACGACGAGTTTTTGGTCATAACTCTCAAACATGTATCGGGTCTTACAGGCCATGTGAATCTCCGTAGAACCCCAAAATGTGGGCAATAGCTCATAAAAACGGCCATATAACACAAAAATGATGAGTTTTTGATCAAGACTCAAACTTGTATCGGGTCTTACAGTCATTTTAAATCGCCCTGGACCCCAAAACTATGGGCAATAACTCATGAAAACGGCCATAAAACAGAAATTACAAGTTTTTGGACATTCCCTCAAACATGTATCATGTCTTATGTCATTTTAAATCGCCCTGGAACCCCAAAAATATGGTCCATAACTCAAGAAAATTGCCATAAAATGCAAAAACGACGAGTGCTTGGTCATGACTCTTAAACATGTAAATCGCCTTGGAACCCCAAAACTATGGGCAATTGCTCATGAAAATGACCATAAAACACGAAAATGGAGAGTTTATGGTTATGCCCTTAAACATGTATCGGGTCTTAAGGTCATTTTAAATCGCCCTAGAACCCGAATATTATAGGCAATAACTTATGAAAATGGCCATAATACGCAAAAACGACGAGTTTTTGGTCATAACTCTCAAACCTATAAATCGCCTTGGAACCCCAAAACAATGGGCAATAGCTCATGAAAACGGCCATAAAACGCGAAAACGACGAGTTTTTGGTCATAACTCTCAAGCATGAATAGGGTCTTACGTGCCATGCGAATCCCCCTAGAACCCCAAAAATGTGGTCAATAGCTCATAAAAATGGCCATCAAATACGAAAACGACGAGTTTTTGATGAAGCCTCAAACTTGTGGCAGGTCTTCCAGTCATTTTAAATCACCATGGAACCCGAAAACTATGGGCAATAGCTCATGAAAACGGCCATAAAACACAAAAATGACGAGTTTTTGGTCATTCCCTCAAACATGTATCGTGTCTTGCGGTCATTTTAAATCGCCCTGGAACCCCAAAAATATGGGCCATAACTCATGAAAAATTCCATAAAATACAAAAACGATGAGTGCTTGATCATGACTTTCCAACATGTAAATTTCCTTGGAACCTGTAAATCGCCTTGCAACCCTAAAACTATGGGCAATAGCTCATGAAAACAGCCATAAAACGCGAAAACGACGAGTTTTTGGTCATACCTCTCAAACATGTATCGGGTCTTACGGGCCATGTGAATCTCCCTAGAACCCCAAAATGTGGGCAATAACTCATAAAAACGGCCATATGACACGAAAATGATGAGTTTTTGATCAAGCCTCAAACTTGTATTGGGTCTTACAGTCATTTTAAATCGTCCTGGACCCCCAAAACTATGGGCAATAACTCATGAAAACAGCCATAAAACGCGAAAACGACGAGTTTTTGGTCATAACTCTCAAACATGTATCGGGTCTTACAGGCCATGTGAATCTCCCTAGAACCCCAAAATGTGGGCAATAGCTCATAAAACCGGATATAACACGAAAATGATGAGTTTTTGATCAAGACTCAAACTTGTATCGGGTCTTACAGTCATTTTAAATCGCCCTGGACCCCAAAACTATGGGCAATAACTCATGAAAACGGCCATAAAACAGAAATTACAAGTTTTTGGACATTCCCTCAAACATGTATCATGTCTTGCGGTCATTTTAAATCGCCCTGGAACCCCAAAAATATGGTCCATAACTCAAGAAAATTGCCATAAAATGCAAAAACGACGAGTGCTTGGTCATGACTCTTAAACATGTAAACCGCCTTGGAACCCCAAAACTATGGGCAATTGCTCATGAAAATGACCATAAAACACGAAAATGGAGAGTTTATGGTTATGCCCTTAAACATGTATCGGGTCTTAAGGTCATTTTAAATCGCCCTAGAACCCGAATATTATAGGCAATAACTTATGAAAATGGCCATAATACGCAAAAACGACGAGTTTTTGGTCATAACTCTCAAACCTATAAATCGCCTTGGAACCCCAAAACAATGGGCAATAGCTCATGAAAACGGCCATAAAATGCGAAAACGACGAGTTTTTGGTCATAACTCTCAAGCATGAATAGGGTCTTACGTGCCATGCGAATCCCCCTAGAACCCCAAAAATGTGGTCAATAGCTCATAAAAATGGCCATAAAACACGAAAATGACGAGTTTTTGATGAAGCCTCAAACTTGTGTCAGGTCTTCCGGTCATTTTAAATCACCATGGAACCCGAAAACTATGGGCAATAACTCATGAAAACGGCCATAAAACACAAAAATGACGAGTTTTTGGTCATTCCCTCAAACATGTATCGTGTCTTGCGGTCATTTTAAATCGCCCTGGAACCCCAAAAATATGGACCATAACTCATGAAAAATTCCATAAAATACAAAAACGATGAGTGCTTCGTCATGACTTTCCAACATGTAAATTGCCTTGGAACCTGTAAATCGCCTTGCAACCCTAAAAACTATGGGCAATAGCTCATGAAAACAGCAAAAAACCATAAACGACGAAGTTTTTGGTCATACCTCTCAAACATGTATCGGGTCTTACGGGCCATGTGAATCTCCCTAGAACCCCAAAATGTGGGCAATAACTCATAAAATGGCCATATGACACGAAAATGATGAGTTTTGATCAAGCCTCAAACTTGTATTGGGTCTTACATATTTTAAATCGTCCCGACCCCCAAAACTATGGGCAATAACTCATGAAAACAGCCATAAACGCGAAACGACGAGTTTTTGGTCATAACTCTCAAACATGTATCGGGTCTTACAGGCCATGTGAATCTCCGTAGAACCCCAAAATGTGGGCAATAGCTCATAAAAACGGCCATATAACACAAAAATGATGAGTTTTTGATCAAGACTCAAACTTGTATCGGGTCTTACAGTCATTTTAAATCGCCCTGGACCCCAAAACTATGGGCAATAACTCATGAAAACGGCCATAAAACAGAAATTACAAGTTTTTGGACATTCCCTCAAACATGTATCATGTCTTGCGGTCATTTTAAATCGCCTGAACACCAAAAATATGGTCCATAACTCAAGAAAATTGCCATAAAATGCAAAAACGACGAGTGCTTGGTCATGACTCTTAAACATGTAAACCGCCTTGGAACCCCAAAACTATGGGCAATTGCTCATGAAAATGACCATAAAACACGAAAATGGAGAGTTTATGGTTATGCCCTTAAACATGTATGTATCTTAAGGTCATTTTAAATCGCCTAGAACCCGAATATTATAGGCAATAACTTATGAAAATGGCCATAAGTCATAAAAGCAGCGAGTTTTTGGTCATAACTCTCAAACCTATAAATCGCCTTGGAACCCCAAAACAATGGGCAATAGCTCATGAAAGCGGCCATAAAATGCGAAAGCGAGTTTTTGGTCATAACTCTCAAGCATGAATAGGGTCTTACGTGCCATGCGAATCCCCTAGAACCCCAAAAATGTGGTCAATAGCTCATAAAATGGCCATAAAACACGAAAATGACGAGTTTTTGATGAAGCCTCAAACTTGTGTCAGGTCTTCGGTCATTTTAAATCACCATGGAACCCAAAACTATGGGCAATAACTCATGAAAACGCCATAAAACACAAAATAGCGAGTTTTGGTCATTCCCTCAAACATGTATCGTGTCATGCGGTCATTTTAAATCGCCCTGGAACCCCAAAAATATGGACCATAACTCATGAAAAATTCCATAAAATACAAAAACGATGAGTGCTTCGTCATGACTTTCCAACATGTAAATTGCCTTGGAACCTGTAAATCGCCTTGCAACCCTAAAAACTATGGGCAATAGCTCATGAAAACAGCCATAAAACGCAGCGAGTTTTGGTCATACCTCTCAAACATGTATCGGGTCTTACGGGCCATGTGAATCTCCCTAGAACCCCAAAATGTGGGCAATAACTCATAAAAATGGCCATATGACACGAAAATGATGAGTTTTTGATCAAGCCTCAAACTTGTATTGGGTCTTACAGTCATTTTAAATCGTCCTGGACCCCCAAAACTATGGGCAATAACTCATGAAAACAGCCATAAAACGCGAAAACGACGAGTTTTTGGTCATAACTCTCAAACATGTATCGGGTCTTACAGGCCATGTGAATCTCCGTAGAACCCCAAAATGTGGGCAATAGCTCATAAAAACGGCCATATAACACAAAAATGATGAGTTTTTGATCAAGACTCAAACTTGTATCGGGTCTTATCATTTTAAATCGCCTGGACCCCAAAACTATGGGCAATAACTCATGAAAACGGCCATAAAACACAGAAATTACAAGTTTTGGACATTCCTCAAACATGTATCATGTCTTGCGGTCATTTTAAATCGCCTGGAACCCCAAAAATATGGTCCATAACTCAAGAAAATTGCCATAAAATGCAAAAGCAGCGAGTGCTTGGTCATGACTCTTAAACATGTAAACGCCTTGGAACCCCAAAACTATGGGCAATTGCTCATGAAAATGACCATAAAACACGAAAATGGAGAGTTTATGGTTATGCCCTTAAACATGTATCGGTCTTAAGGTCATTTTAAATCGCCCTAGAACCCGAATATTATAGGCAATAACTTATGAAAATGGCCATATCATAAAAGCAGCGAGTTTTTGGTCATAACTCTCAAACCTATAAATCGCCTTGGAACCCCAAAACAATGGGCAATAGCTCATGAAAGCGGCCATAAAATGCGAAACGACGAAGTTTTGGTCATAACTCTCAAGCATGAATAGGGTCTTACGTGCCATGAATCCCCTAGAACCCCAAAAATGTGGTCAATAGCTCATAAAAATGGCCATAAAACACGAAAATGACGAGTTTTGATGAAGCCTCAAACTTGTGTCTTCTTCCGGTCATTTTAAATCACCATGGAACCCGAAAACTATGGGCAATAACTCATGAAAACGGCCATAAAACACAAAAATGACGAGTTTTTGGTCATTCCCTCAAACATGTATCGTGTCTTGCGGTCATTTTAAATCGCCCTGGAACCCCAAAAATATGGACCATAACTCATGAAAAATTCCATAAAATACAAAAACGATGAGTGCTTCGTCATGACTTTCCAACATGTAAATTGCCTTGGAACCTGTAAATCGCCTTGCAACCCTAAAAACTATGGGCAATAGCTCATGAAAACAGCCATAAAACGCGAAAACGACGAGTTTTTGGTCATACCTCTCAAACATGTATCGGGTCTTACGGGCCATGTGAATCTCCCTAGAACCCCAAAATGTGGGCAATAACTCATAAAAATGGCCATATGACACGAAAATGATGAGTTTTTGATCAAGCCTCAAACTTGTATTGGGTCTTACAGTCATTTTAAATCGTCCTGGACCCCCAAAACTATGGGCAATAACTCATGAAAACAGCCATAAAACGCGAAAACGACGAGTTTTTGGTCATAACTCTCAAACATGTATCGGGTCTTACAGGCCATGTGAATCTCCGTAGAACCCCAAAATGTGGGCAATAGCTCATAAAAACGGCCATATAACACAAAAATGATGAGTTTTTGATCAAGACTCAAACTTGTATCGGGTCTTACAGTCATTTTAAATCGCCCTGGACCCCAAAACTATGGGCAATAACTCATGAAAACGGCCATAAAACAGAAATTACAAGTTTTTGGACATTCCCTCAAACATGTATCATGTCTTGCGGTCATTTTAAATCGCCCTGGAACCCCAAAAATATGGTCCATAACTCAAGAAAATTGCCATAAAATGCAAAAACGACGAGTGCTTGGTCATGACTCTTAAACATGTAAACCGCCTTGGAACCCCAAAACTATGGGCAATTGCTCATGAAAATGACCATAAAACACGAAAATGGAGAGTTTATGGTTATGCCCTTAAACATGTATCGGGTCTTAAGGTCATTTTAAATCGCCCTAGAACCCGAATATTATAGGCAATAACTTATGAAAATGGCCATAATACGCAAAAACGACGAGTTTTTGGTCATAACTCTCAAACCTATAAATCGCCTTGGAACCCCAAAACAATGGGCAATAGCTCATGAAAACGGACATAAAATGCGAAAACGACGAGTTTTTGGTCATAACTCTCAAGCATGAATAGGGTCTTACGTGCCATGCGAATCCCCCTAGAACCCCAAAAATGTGGTCAATAGCTCATAAAAATGGCCATAAAACACGAAAATGACGAGTTTTTGATGAAGCCTCAAACTTGTGTCAGGTCTTCCGGTCATTTTAAATCACCATGGAACCCGAAAACTATGGGCAATAACTCATGAAAACGGCCATAAAACACAAAAATGACGAGTTTTTGGTCATTCCCTCAAACATGTATCGTGTCTTGCGGTCATTTTAAATCGCCCTGGAACCCCAAAAATATGGACCATAACTCATGAAAAATTCCATAAAATACAAAAACGATGAGTGCTTCGTCATGACTTTCCAACATGTAAATTGCCTTGGAACCTGTAAATCGCCTTGCAACCCTAAAAACTATGGGCAATAGCTCATGAAAACAGCCATAAAACGCAGCGAGTTTTTGGTCATACCTCTCAAACATGTATCGGGTCTTACGGGCCATGTGAATCTCCCTAGAACCCCAAAATGTGGGCAATAACTCATAAAAACGGCCATATGACACGAAAATGATGAGTTTTTGATCAAGCCTCAAACTTGTATTGGGTCTTACAGTCATTTTAAATCGTCCTGGACCCCCAAAACTATGGGCAATAACTCATGAAAACAGCCATAAAACGCGAAAACGACGAGTTTTTGGTCATAACTCTCAAACATGTATCGGGTCTTATAGGGCATGTCAATCTCCCTAGAACCCCAAAATGTGGGCAATAGCTCATAAAACCGGCCATATAACACGAAAATGATGAGTTTTTGATCAAGACTCAAACTTGTATCGGGTCTTACAGTCATTTTAAATCGCCCTGGACCCCAAAACTATGGGCAATAACTCATGAAAATGGCCATAAAACACAAATTACAAGTTTTTGGACATTCCCTCAAACATGTATCATGTCTTGCGGTCATTTTAAATCGCCCTGGAACCCCAAAAATATGGTCCATAACTCATGAAAATTGCCATTAAATGCAAAAACGACGAGTGCTTGGTCATGACTCTTAAACATGTAAATCGCCTTGGAACCCCAAAACTATGGGCAATTGCTCATGAAAATGACCATAAAAAACGAAAATGGAGAGTTTATGGTTATGCCCTTAAACATGTATCGGGTCTTAGGGTTATTTTAAATCGCCCTAGAACCCGAATATTATAGGCAATAACTCATGAAAATGGCCATAAGACGCAAAAACGACGAGTTTTTGGTCATAACTCTCAAACCTGTAAATCGCCTTGGATCCGCAAAACTATGTGCAATAGCTCATGAAAACGGCCATAAAATGTGAAAACGACGAGTTTTTGGTCATAACTCTCAAACATGTATAGGGTCTTACGGGCCATGCGAAACCCCCTAGAACCCCAAAAATGTGGTCAATAGCTCATAAAAATGGCCATATAACACGAAAATGACGAGTTTTTGATCAAGCCTCAAACTTGTATCGGGTCTTCCAGTGTTTTTTAATTGCCCTGGAACCCCAAAACTATGGGAAATAACTCATGAAAACGGCCATAAAACACAAAAATGACGAGTTCTTGGACATGCCCTCAAACATGTATCATGTCTTGCGGTCATTTTAAATCGCCCTTGACGCGCAAAAATATGGTCCATAACTAATGAAAATTCCCATAAAATGGAAAAATGACGAGTGTTTGGTCATGAATCTTAAACATGTAAATCGCCTTGGAACCCCAAAACTATGGGCAATTGCTCATGAAAACGACATTAAAACATGAAAATGGAGAGTTTTTGGTCGTGTCGTCAAACATGTATCATGTTTTACGGTCATTTTAAATCGCCCTGGAACCCCAATATTATGGGCAATAACTCATAAAAATGGCCATATTACGCTAAAACGACGAGTTTTTGGTCATAACTCTCAAACCTGTAAATCGCCTTGGATCCCCAAAACTATGGGCAATAGCTCGTGAAAACGGCCATAAAATGTGAAAACGACGAGGTTTTGGTCATAACTCTCAAACATGTATATGGTCTTACGGGCCATGCGAAACCCCCTAGAACCCGAAAAATGTGGTCGATAGCTCATAAAAATGGCCATATAACACGAAAATGACGAGTTGTTATCAAGCCTCAAACTTGTATCGGGTCTTCCAGTGTTTTTTAAATTGCCCTGGAACCCCAAAACTATGGGAAATAACTCATGAATACGACCATAAAACACAAAAATGACGAGTTCTTGGACATGCCCTCAAACATGTATCATGTCTCGCGGTCATTTTAAATCGCCCTTGAACCCCAAAAATATGGGACATAACTCACGAAATTTGCCATAAAATGCAAAAACGATGAGTACTTGGTCATGTATCTCAAACATGTAAATCACCTTGGAACCCCAAAACTATGGGCAATAGCTCATGAAAACAGCCATAAAGCGCGAAAACGACGAGTTTTTGGTCATACCTCTCAAACATGTATCGGGTCTTACGGGCCATGTGAATCTCCCTAGAACCCCAAAATGTGGGCAATAGCTCATAAAAAACGGCCATATGACACGAAAATGATGAGTTTTTGATCAAGCCTCAAACTTGTATTGGGTCTTACAGTTATTTTAAATCGTCCTGGACCCCCAAAACTATGGGCAATAACTCATGAAAACGGCCATAAAACACAAAAATGACGAGTTTTTGGACATTCCCTCAAACATGTGTCATGTCTTGCGGTCATTTTAAATCGCCCTGGAACCCCAAAAATATGGTCCATAACTCATGAAAATTGCCATAAAATGCAAAAATGACGAGTGCTTGGTCATGACTCTTAAACATGTAAATCACCTTGGAACCCCAAAACTATGGGCAATTGCTCATGAAAACAGCATTAAAACATGAAAATGGAGAGTTTTTGGACATTCCCTCAAACATGTATCATGTTTTACGGTCATTTTAAATCGCCCTGGAACCCCAATATTATGGGCAATAACTCATGAAAATGGCCATATTACGCAAAAACGACGAGTTTTTGGTCATAACTCTCAAACCTGTAAATCGCCTTCGATCCCCAAAACTATGGGCAATAGCTCGTGAAAACGGCCATAAAATGTGAAAACGACGAGTTTTTGGTCATAACTCTCAAACATGTATAGGGTCTTACGGGCCATGCGAAACCCCCTAGACCCCGAAAAATGTGGTCAATAGCTCATAAAAATGGCCATATAACACGAAAATGATGAGTTTTTTATCAAGTCTCAAACTTGTATCGGGTCTTCCAGTGTTTTTTAATTGCCTTGGAACCCCAAAACTATCGGAAATAACTCATGAAAACGGCCATAAAACACAAAAATGACGAGTTCTTGGACATGCCCTCAAACATGTATCATGTCTCGCGGTCATTTTAAATCGCCCTTGAACCCCAAAAATATGGGACATAACTCACGAAATTTTCCATAAAATGCAAAAACGATGAGTGCTTGGTCATGTATCTCAAAGATGTAAATCACCTTGGAATCCCAAAACTATGGGCAATAGCTTATGAAAACGGCCATAAAACGCGAAAACGACGAGTTTTTGGTCATAACTCTCAAACAAGCATAGGTTCTTATGGGCCATGCGAATCCCCCCAGAACCCCAAAAATATGGGCAATAGCTCACAAAAACGGCCATACAACACGAAAATGACGAGTTTTTGATCAAGCATCAAACTTCTATCGGGTGTTCCAGTCATTTTAAATCGCCCTGGAACCCCAAAACGATGGGCAATAACTCATGAAAACGGCCATAATACGCGAAAACGATGAGTTTTTGGTCATACCTCTCAAACCTGTAAATCGCCTTGGAATCCAAAAACTATAGGCAATAACTCATGAAAACAGCCATAAAACGCGAAAACGACGAGTTTTTGGTCATAACTCTCAAACATGTATCGGGTCTTACGGGCCATGTGAATCTCCCTAGAACCCCAAAATGTGGGCAATAGCTTATAAAACCGGCCATATAACACGAAAATGATGAGTTTTTGATCAAGCCTCAAACTTGTATCGGGTCTTACAGTCATTTTAAATAGCCCTGGAACCCCAAAACTATTTGCAATAACTCATGAAAACGGCCATAAAACACAAATTACAAGTTTTTGGACATTCCCTCAAAGATGTATCATGTCTTGCGGTCATTTTAAATCGCCCTGGAACCCCAAAAATATGGTCCATAACTCAAGAAAATTGCCATTAAATTCAAAAACGACGAGTGCTTGGTCATGACTCTTAAACATATAAATCGCCTTGGAACCCCAAAACTATGGGCAATTGCTCATGAAAATGACCATAAAACACGAAAATGGAGAGTTTATGGTTATGCCCTTAAACATGTATCGGGTCTTAGGGTCATTTTAAATCGCCCTAGAACCCGAATATTATATGCAATAACGCATGAAAATGGCCATATACATAAAACGAGTTTTTGGTCATAACTATCAAACACCTCAAATCGCCTTGGAACCCCAAAACTATGGGCAATAGCTCATGAAAACGGCCATAAAAGCGAAACGCGAAGTTTTGGTCATAACTCTCAAACATGAATAGGGTCTTACGTGCCATGCGAATCCCCCTAGAACCCAAAAAATATGGTTAATAGCTCATAAAAATGGCCATAAAACACGAAAATGACGAGTTTTTGATGAAGCGTCAAACTTGTATCAGGTCTTCTAGTCATTTTAAATCGCCATGGAACCCGAAAACTATGGGCAATAACTCATGAAAACGGCCATAAAACACAAAAATGACGAGTTTTTGGTCATTCCCTCAAACATGTATCGTGTCTTGCGGTCATTTTAAATCGCCCTGGAACCCCAAAAATATGGGCCATAACTCATAAAAAATGCCATAAAATGCAAAACGATGAGTGCTTGGTCATGAATTTCAACATGTAAATTTCCTTGGAACTCAAATCGCCTTGCAACCCTAAAACTATGGGCAATAGGTCATGAAAACAGCCATAAAAGTGAAAACGAGTTTTGGTCATACCTCTCAAACATGTATCGGGTCTTACGGCCATGTGAATCTCCCTAGAACCCCAAAATGTGGGCAATAGCTCATAAAAACGGCCATATGACACGAAAATGATGAGTTTTTGATCAAGCCTCAAATTTGTATTGGGTCTTACAGTCATTTTAAATCGCCCTAGACCCCCAAAACTATGGGCAATAACTCATGAAAAGCATAAAACACACAAAAATGACGAGTTTTTGGACATTCCCTCAAACATGTATCATGTCTTGCGGTCATTTAAATCGCCCTGGAACCCCAAAAATATGGTCCATAACTCATGAAAATTGCCATAAAATGCAAAAATGACGAGTGCTTGGTCATGGCTCTTAAACATGTAAATCGCCTTGGAATCCCAAAACTATGGGCAATTGCTCATGAAACGGCATTAAAACATGAAAATGGAGAGTTTTGGTCGTGTCGTCAAACATGTATCATGTTTTACGGTCATTTAAATCGCCTGGAACCCCAATATTATGGGCAATAACTCATGAAAATGGCCATATTACGCAAAAACGAGTTTTTGGTCATAACTCTCAAACAGTAAATCGCCTTGGATCCCCAAAACTATGGGCAATTGCTCGTGAAAACGGCCATAAAATGTGAAAACGACGAGTTTTTGGTCATAACTCTCAAACATGTATAGGGTCTTACGGGTCATGCGAAACCCCCTAGAACCCGAAAAATGTGGTCAATAGCTCATAAAAATGGCCATATAACACGAAAATGACGAGTTTTTGATCAAGCCTCAAACTTGTATCGGGTCTTCGGTGTTTGTTAAATTGCACTTGAACCCCAAAACTATGGGAAATAACTCATGAAAACGGCCATAAAACACAAAAATGACGAGTTCTTGGACATGCCCTCAAACATGTATCATGTCTTGCGGTCATTTTAAATCGCCCTTGAACCCCAAAAATATGGAACATAACCCACGAAATTTGCCATAAAATGCAAAAACGATGAGTACTTGGTCATGTATCTCAAACATGTAAATCACCTTGGAACCCCAAAACTATGGGCAATAGCTCATGAAAACAGCCATAAAAGCGAAAGCAGCGAGTTTTGGTCATACCTCTCAAACATGTATCGGGTCTTACGGCCATGTGAATCTCCCTAGAACCCCAAAATGTGGGCAAT
Organism: Avena longiglumis; assembly: GCA_030063025.1. Taxonomy (NCBI): domain Eukaryota; kingdom Viridiplantae; phylum Streptophyta; class Magnoliopsida; order Poales; family Poaceae; genus Avena; species Avena longiglumis. The sequence goes on from CP125973.1 coordinate 19,250,383, forward strand.
AGCTCATAAAACGCCATATGACACGAAAATGATGAGTTTTGATCAAGCCTCAAACTTGTATTGGGTCTTACAGTCATTTTAAATCATCTGGACCCCCAAAACTATGGGCAATAACTCATGAAAACGGCCATAAAACACAAAATGACGAGTTTTGGACATTCCCTCAAACATGTATCATGTCTTGCGGTCATTTTAAATCGCCTGGAACCCAAAAATATGGTCCATAACTCATGAAAATTGCCATAAAATGCAAAAATGACGAGTGCTTGGTCATGACTCTTAAACATGTAAATCACCTTGGAACCCCAAAACTATGGGCAATTGCTCATGAAAACAGCATTAAAACATGAAAATGGAGAGAGTTTTTGGTCGTGTCGTCAAATATGTATCATGTTTACGGTCATTTTAAGTCGCCTGGAACCCCAATATTATGGGCAATAACTCATGAAAATGGCTATATTACATAAAAGCAGCGAGTTTTTGGTCATAACTCTCAAACACATAAATCGCCTTCGATCCCCAAAACTATGGGCAATAGCTCGTGAAAACGGCCATAAAATGTGAAAACGACGAGTTTTTGGTCATAACTCTCAAACATGTATAGGGTCTTACGGGTCATGCGAAACCCCCTAGAACCCAAAAAATGTGGTCAATAGCTCATAAAAATGGCCATATAACACGAAAATGACGAGTTTTTGATCAAGCCTCAAACTTGTATCGGGTCTTCCAGTGTTTTTTAAATTGCCCTGGAACCCCAAAACTATGGGAAATAACTCATGAAAAACGCCATAAAACACAAAAATGACGAGTTCTTGGACATGCCCTCAAACATGTATCATGTCTTGCGGTCATTTTAAATCGCCCTTGAACCCCAAAAATAAGGAACATAACCCACGAAATTTGCCATAAAATGCAAAAACGATGAGTACTTGGTCATGTATCTCAAACATGTAAATCACCTTGGAACCCCAAAACTATGGGCAATAGCTCATGAAAACGGCCATAAAGCGAAAGCAGCGAGTTTTGGTCATACCTCTCAAACATGTATCGGGTCTTACGGGCCATGTGAATCTCCCTAGAACCCCAAAATGTGGGCAATAGCTCATAAAAAACGGCCATATGACACGAAAATGATGAGTTTTTGATCAAGCCTCAAACTTGTATTGGGTCTTACAGTCATTTTAAATCATCCTGGACCCCCAAAACTATGGGCAATAACTCATGAAAACGGCCATAAAACACAAAAATGACGAGTTTTTGGACATTCCCTCAAACATGTATCATGTCTTGCGGTCATTTTAAATCGCCCTGGAACCCCAAAAATATGGTCCATAACTCATGAAAATTGCCATAAAATGCAAAAATGACGAGTGCTTGGTCATGACTCTTAAACATGTAAATCACCTTGGAACCCCAAAACTATGGGCAATTGCTCATGAAAACGGCATTAAAACATGAAAATGGAGAGTTTTTGGTCGTGTCGTCAAATATGTATCATGTTTTACGGTCATTTTAAGTCGCCCTGGAACCCCAATATTATGGGCAATAACTCATGAAAATGGCCATATTACGCAAAAACGACGATTTTTGGTCATAACTCTCAAACCTGTAAATCGCCTTCGATCCCCAAAACTATGGGCAATAGCTCGTGAAAACTGCCATAAAATGAAAAGCACGAGTTTTTGGTCATAACTCTCAAACATGTATAGGGTCTTACGGGCCATGCGAAACCCCTAGAACCCGAAAAATGGTCAATAGCTCATAAAATGGCCATATAACACGAAAATGATGAGTTTTGATCAAGCCTCAAACTTGTATCGAGTCTTCGGTGTTTTTAATTGCCTGGAACCCCAAAACTATGGGAAATAACTCATGAAAACGGCCATAAAACACAAAAATGACGAGTTCTTGGACATGCCCTCAAACATGTATCATGTCTCGCGGTCATTTTAAATCGCCCTTGAACCCCAAAAATATGGGACATAACTCACAAAATTTTCCATAAAATGCAAAAACGATGAGTGCTTGGTCATGTATCTCAAAGATGTAAATCACCTTGGAATCCCAAAACTATGGGCAATAGGTTATGAAAACGGCCATAAAACGCGAAAACGACGAGTTTTTGGTCATAACTCTCAAACAAGCATAGGTTCTTATGGGCCATGCGAATCCCCCCAGAACCCCAAAAATGTGGGCAATAGCTCATAAAAACGGCCATACAACACAAAAATGACGAGTTTTTGATCAAGCATCAAACTTCTATCGGGTGTTCCAGTCATTTTAAATCGCCCTGGAACCCCAAACGATGGGCAATAACTCATGAAAACGGCCATAATCTGGAAACGATGAGTTTTTGGTCATACCTCTCAAACACGTAAATCGCCTTGGAATCCAAAAACTATAGGCAATAGATCATGAAAACAGCCATAAACGCGAAAGCAGCGAGTTTTTGGTCATAACTCTCAAACATGTATCGGGTCTTATGGGCCATGTGAATCTCCCTAGAACCCCAAAATGTGCGCAATAGCTTATAAAACAGGCCATATAACACGAAAATGATGAGTTTTTGATCAAGCCTCAAACTTGTATTGGGTCTTACAGTCATTTTAAATCATCCTGGACCCCCAAAACTATGGGCAATAACTCATGAAAACGGCCATAAAACACAAAAATGACGAGTTTTTGGACATTCCCTCAAACATGTATCATGTCTTGCGGTCATTTTAAATCGCCCTGGAACCCCAAAAATATGGTCCATAACTCATGAAAATTGCCATAAAATGCAAAAATGACGAGTGCTTGGTCATGACTCTTAAACATGTAAATCACCTTGGAACCCCAAAACTATGGGCAATTGCTAATGAAAACGGCATTAAAACATGAAAATGGAGAGTTTTTGGTCGTGTCGTCAAATATGTATCATGTTTTACGGTCATTTTAAGTCGCCCTGGAACCCCAATATTATGGGCAATAACTCATGAAAATGGCCATATTACGCAAAAACGACGATTTTTGGTCATAACTCTCAAACACAGAATCGCCTTGGATCCCCAAAACTATGGGCAATTGCTCGTGAAACGGCCATAAAATGTGAAAAGCGAGTTTTTGGTCATAACTCTCAAACATGTATAGGGTCTTACGGGTCATGCGAAACCCCCTAGAACCCGAAAAATGTGGTCAATAGCTCATAAAAATGGCCATATAACACGAAAATGACGAGTTTTTGATCAAGCCTCAAACTTGTATCGGGTCTTCCAGTGTTTTTTAAATTGCCCTGGAACCCCAAAACTATGGGAAATAACTCATGAAAACGGCCATAAAACACAAAAATGACGAGTTCTTGGACATGCCCTCAAACATGTATCATGTCTTGCGGTCATTTTAAATCGCCCTTGAACCCCAAAAATATGGAACATAACCCACGAAATTTGCCATAAAATGCAAAAACGATGAGTACTTGGTCATGTATCTCAAACATGTAAATCACCTTGGAACCCCAAAACTATGGGCAATAGCTCATGAAAACAGCCATAAAAGCGAAAAACGAAGTTTTTGGTCATACCTCTCAAACATGTATCGGGTCTTACGGGCCATGTGAATCTCCTAGAACCCCAAAATGTGGGCAATAGCTCATAAAAAACGGCCATATGACACGAAAATGATGAGTTTTTGATCAAGCCTCAAACTTGTATTGGGTCTTACAGTCATTTTAAATCATCCTGGACCCCCAAAACTATGGGCAATAACTCATGAAAACCGCCATAAAACACAAAAAATGAGTTTTGGACATTCCCTCAAACATGTATCATGTCTTGCGGTCATTTTAAATCGCCCTGGAACCCCAAAAATATGGTCCATAACTCATGAAAATTGCCATAAAATGCAAAAATGACGAGTGCTTGGTCATGACTCTTAAACATGTAAATCACCTTGGAACCCCAAAACTATGGGCAATTGCTAATGAAAACGGCATTAAAACATGAAAATGGAGAGTTTTGGTGTCGTCAAATATGTATCATGTTTTACGGTCATTTTAAGTCGCCTGGAACCCCAATATTATGGGCAATAACTCATGAAAATGGCCATATTACGCAAAAACGACGATTTTTGGTCATAACTCTCAAACCTGTAAATCGCCTTCGATCCCCAAAACTATGGGCAATAGCTCGTGAAAACTGCCATAAAATGTGAAAACGACGAGTTTTTGGTCATAACTCTCAAACATGTATAGGGTCTTACGGGCCATGCGAAACCCCCTAGAACCCGAAAAATGTGGTCAATAGCTCATAAAAATGGCCATATAACACGAAAATGATGAGTTTTTGATCAAGCCTCAAACTTGTATCGAGTCTTCCAGTGTTTTTTAATTGCCCTGGAACCCCAAAACTATGGGAAATAACTCATGAAAACGGCCATAAAACACAAAAATGACGAGTTCTTGGACATGCCCTCAAACATGTATCATGTCTCGCGGTCATTTTAAATCGCCCTTGAACCCCAAAAATATGGGACATAACTCACAAAATTTTCCATAAAATGCAAAAACGATGAGTGCTTGGTCATGTATCTCAAAGATGTAAATCACCTTGGAATCCCAAAACTATGGGCAATAGGTTATGAAAACGGCCATAAAACAGCAACGGAAGTTTTGGTCATAACTCTCAAACAAGCATAGGTTCTTATGGGCCATGCGAATCCCCCAGAACCCCAAAATGTGGGCAATAGCTCATAAAACGGCCATACAACACAAAAATGACGAGTTTTGATCAAGCATCAAACTTATCGGGTGTTCCAGTCATTTTAAATCGCCTGGAACCCCAAAACGATGGCAATAACTCATGAAAACGGCCATAATACGCGAAAAGCGATGAGTTTTTGGTCATACCTCTCAAACACAGTAAATCGCCTTGGAATCAAAAACTATAGGCAATAGATCATGAAAACAGCCATAAAAGCGAAAGCAGCGAGTTTTTGGTCATAACTCTCAAACATGTATCGGGTCTTATGGGCCTTGTGAATCTCCCTAGAACCCCAAAATGTGCGCAATAGCTTATAAAACAGGCCATATAACACGAAAATGATGAGTTTTTGATCAAGCCTCAAACTTGTATTGGGTCTTACAGTCATTTTAAATCATCCTGGACCCCCAAAACTATGGGCAATAACTCATGAAAAGCCATAAAACAAAAATGACGAGTTTTTGGACATTCCCTCAAACATGTATCATGTCTTGCGGTCATTTTAAATCGCCCTGGAACCCCAAAAATATGGTCCATAACTCATGAAAATTGCCATAAAATGCAAAAATGACGAGTGCTTGGTCATGACTCTTAAACATGTAAATCACCTTGGAACCCCAAAACTATGGGCAATTGCTCATGAAAACGACATTAAAACATGAAAATGGAGAGTTTTTGGTCGTGTCGTCAAACATGTATCATGTTTTACGGTCATTTTAAATCGCCCTGGAACCCCAATATTATGGGCAATAAATCATGAAAATGGCCATATTACGCTAAAACGACGAGTTTTTGGTCATAACTCTCACACCTGTAAATCGCCTTGGATCCCCAAAACTATGGGCAATAGCTTGTGAAAACGGCCATAAAATATGAAAACGACGAAGTTTTGGTCATAACTCTCAAACATGTATAGGGTCTTACGGGCCATGCGCGAAACCCCCTAGAATCCGAAAAATGTGGTCAATAGCTCATAAAAATGGCCATATAACACGAAAATGACGAGTTTTTGATCAAGCCTCAAACTTGTATCGGGTCATCCAGTGTTTTTTAAATTGCCCTGGAACCCCAAAACTATGGGAAATAACTCATGAAAACGGCCATAAAACACAAAAATGACGAGTTCTTGGACATGCCCTCAAACATGTATCATGTCTTGCGGTCATTTTAAATCGCCCTTGAACCCCAAAAATATGGGACATAACTCACGAAATTTTCCATAAAATGCAAAAACGATGAGTACTTGGTCAAGTATCTCAAACATGTAAATCACCTTGGAATCCCAAAACTATGGGCAATAGGTTGAAAACGGCCATAAAAGCGAACGAGTTTTGGTCATAACTCTCAAACAAGCATAGGTTCTTATGGGCCATGCGAATCCCCGAACCCCAAAAATGTGGGCAATAGCTCATAAAACGGCCATACAACACAAAAATGAGTTTTTGATCAAGCATCAAACATCTATCGTGTTCGGTCATTTTAAATCGCCTGAACCCCAAAACGATGGGCAATAACTCATGAAAACGGCCATAATACGCGAAAACGATGAGTTTTTGGTCATACCTCTCAAACCTGTAAATCGCCTTGGAATCCAAAAACTATAGGCAATAGATCATGAAAACAGCCATAAAACGCGAAAACGACGAGTTTTTGGTCATAACTCTCAAACATGTATCGGGTCTTATGGGCCATGTGAATCTCCCTAGAACCCCAAAATGTGCGCAATAGCTTATAAAACAGGCCATATAACACGAAAATGATGAGTTTTTGATCAAGCCTCAAACTTGTATTGGGTCTTACAGTCATTTTAAATCATCCGGACCCCAAAACTCCGGGCAATAACTCATGAAAACGGCCATAAAACACAAAAAAGACGAGTTTCTGGACATTCCCTCAAACATGTATCATGTCTTGCGGTCATTTTAAATCGCCCTGGAACCCCAAAAATATGGTCCATAACTCATGAAAATTGCCATAAAATGCAAAAATGACGAGTGCTTGGTCATGACTCTTAAACATGTAAATCACCTTGGAACCCCAAAACTATGGGCAATTGCTAATGAAACCATTAAAACATGAAAATGGAGAGTTTTTGGTCGTGTCGTCAAATATGTATCATGTTTTACGGTCATTTTAAGTCGCCCTGGAACCCCAATATTATGGGCAATAACTCATGAAAATGGCCATATTACGCAAAAACGACGAGTTTTTGGTCATAACTCTCAAACCTGTAAATCGCCTTGGATCCCCAAAACTATGGGCAATTGCTCGTGAAAACGGCCATAAAATGTGAAAGCAGAGTTTTTGGTCATAACTCTCAAACATGTATAGGGTCTTACGGGCCATGCGATACCCCTAGAACCCGAAAAATGTGGTCAATAGCTCATAAAATGGCCATATAACACGAAAATGACGAGTTTTGATCAAGCCTCAAACTTGTATCGGGTCTTCCAGGTGTTTTTAATTGCCTGGAACCCCAAAACTATGGGAAATAACTCATGAAAACGGCCATAAAACACAAAAATGACGAGTTCTTGGACATGCCCTCAAACATGTATCATGTCTCGCGGTCATTTTAAATCGCCCTTGAACCCCAAAAATATGGAACATAACTCACAAAATTTTCCATAAAATGCAAAAACGATGAGTGCTTGGTCATGTATCTCAAAGATGTAAATCACCTTGGAATCCCAAAACTATGGGCAATAGGTTATGAAAACGGCCATAAAACGCGAAAACGACGAGTTTTTGGTCATAACTCTCAAACAAGCATAGGTTCTTATGGGCCATGCGAATCCCCCCAGAACCCCAAAAATGTGGGCAATAGCTCATAAAAACGGCCATACAACACAAAAATGACGAGTTTTTGATCAAGCATCAAACTTCTATCGGGTGTTCCAGTCATTTTAAATCGCCCTGGAACCCCAAAACGATGGGCAATAACTCATGAAAACGGCCATAATACGCGAAAACGATGAGTTTTTGGTCATACCTCTCAAACCTGTAAATCGCCTTGGAATCCAAAAACTATAGGCAATAGATCATGAAAACAGCCATAAAACGCGAAAACGACGAGTTTTTGGTCATAACTCTCAAACATGTATCGGGTCTTATGGGCCATGTGAATCTCCCTAGAACCCCAAAATGTGCGCAATAGCTTATAAAACAGGCCATATAACACGAAAATGATGAGTTTTTGATCAAGCCTCAAACTTGTATTGGGTCTTACAGTCATTTTAAATCATCCTGGACCCCCAAAACTATGGGCAATAACTCATGAAAACGGCCATAAAACACAAAAATGACGAGTTTTTGGACATTCCCTCAAACATGTATCATGTCTTGCGGTCATTTTAAATCGCCCTGGAACCCCAAAAATATGGTCCATAACTCATGAAAATTGCCATAAAATGCAAAAATGACGAGTGCTTGGTCATGACTCTTAAACATGTAAATCACCTTGGAACCCCAAAACTATGGGCAGTTGCTAATGAAAACGGCATTAAAACATGAAAATGGAGAGTTTTTGGTCGTGTCGTCAAATATGTATCATGTTTTACGGTCATTTTAAGTCGCCCTGGAACCCCAATATTATGGGCAATAACTCATGAAAATGGCCATATTACGCAAAAACGACGAGTTTTTGGTCATAACTCTCAAACCTGTAAATCGCCTTGGATCCCCAAAACTATGGGCAATTGCTCGTGAAAACGGCCATAAAATGTGAAAACGACGAGTTTTTGGTCATAACTCTCAAACATGTATAGGGTCTTACGGGTCATGCGATACCCCCTAGAACCCGAAAAATGTGGTCAATAGCTCATAAAAATGGCCATATAACACGAAAATGACGAGTTTTTGATCAAGCCTCAAACTTGTATCGGGTCTTCCAGTGTTTTTTAAATTGCCCTGGAACCCCAAAACTATGGGAAATAACTCATGAAAACGGCCATAAAACACAAAAATGACGAGTTCTTGGACATGCCCTCAAACATGTATCATGTCTTGCGGTCATTTTAAATCGCCCTTGAACCCCAAAAATATGGAACATAACCCACGAAATTTGCCATAAAATGCAAAAACGATGAGTACTTGGTCATGTATCTCAAACATGTAAATCACCTTGGAACCCCAAAACTATGGGCAATAGCTCATGAAAACAGCCATAAAGCGCGAAAACGACGAGTTTTTGGTCATACCTCTCAAACATGTATCGGGTCTTACGGGCCATGTGAATCTCCCTAGAACCCCAAAATGTGGGCAATAGCTCATAAAAACGGCCATATGACACGAAAATGATGAGTTTTTGATCAAGCCTCAAACTTGTATTGGGTCTTACAGTCATTTTAAATCGCCCTGGACCCCCAAAACTATGGGCAATAACTCATGAAAACGGCCATAAAACACAAAAATGACGAGTTTTTGGACATTCCCTCAAACATGTATCATGTCTTGCGGTCATTTTAAATCGCCCTGGAACCCCAAAAATATGGTCCATAACTCATGAAAATTGCCATAAAATGCAAAAATGACGAGTGCTTGGTCATGACTCTTAAACATGTAAATCACCTTGGAACCCCAAAACTATGGGCAATTGCTCATGAAAACGGCATTAAAACATGAAAATGGAGAGTTTTTGGTCGTGTCGTCAAATATGTATCATGTTTTACGGTCATTTTAAGTCGCCCTGGAACCCCAATATTATGGGCAATAACTCATGAAAATGGCCATATTACATAAAAAGCGAAGTTTTTGGTCATAACTCTCAAACCTGTAAATCGCCTTCGATCCCCAAAACTATGGGCAATAGCTCGTGAAAACGGCCATAAAATGTGAAAACGACGAGTTTTTGGTCATAACTCTCAAACATGTATAGGGTCTTACGGGTCATGCGAAACCCCCTAGAACCCAAAAAATGTGGTCAATAGCTCATAAAAATGGCCATATAACACGAAAATGACGAGTTTTTGATCAAGCCTCAAACTTGTATCGGGTCTTCCAGTGTTTTTTAAATTGCCCTGGAACCCCAAAACTATGGGAAATAACTCATGAAAACGGCCATAAAACACAAAAATGACGAGTTCTTGGACATGCCCTCAAACATGTATCATGTCTTGCGGTCATTTTAAATCGCCCTTGAACCCCAAAAATAAGGAACATAACCCACGAAATTTGCCATAAAATGCAAAAACGATGAGTACTTGGTCATGTATCTCAAACATGTAAATCACCTTGGAACCCCAAAACTATGGGCAATAGCTCATGAAAACAGCCATAAAGCGCGAAAACGACGAGTTTTTGGTCATACCTCTCAAACATGTATCGGGTCTTACGGGCCATGTGAATCTCCCTAGAACCCCAAAACGTGGGCAATAGCTCATAAAAAACGGCCATATGACACGAAAATGATGAGTTTTTGATCAAGCCTCAAACTTGTATTGGGTCTTACAGTCATTTTAAATCATCCTGGACCCCCAAAACTATGGGCAATAACTCATGAAAACGGCCATAAAACACAAAAATGACGAGTTTTTGGACATTCCCTCAAACATGTATCATGTCTTGCGGTCATTTTAAATCGCCCGGGAACCCCAAAAATATGGTCCATAACTCATGAAAATTGCCATAAAATGCAAAAATGACGAGTGCTTGGTCATGACTCTTAAACATGTAAATCACCTTGGAACCCCAAAACTATGGGCAATTGCTCATGAAAACGGCATTAAAACATGAAAATGGAGAGTTTTTGGTCGTGTCGTCAAATATGTATCATGTTTTACGGTCATTTTAAGTCGCCCTGGAACCCCAATATTATGGGCAATAACTCATGAAAATGGCCATATTACGCAAAAACGACGATTTTTGGTCATAACTCTCAAACCTGTAAATCGCCTTCGATCCCCAAAACTATGGGCAATAGCTCGTGAAAACTGCCATAAAATGTGAAAACGACGAGTTTTTGGTCATAACTCTCAAACATGTATAGGGTCTTACGGGCCATGCGAAACCCCCTAGAACCCGAAAAATGTGGTCAATAGCTCATAAAAATGGCCATATAACACGAAAATGATGAGTTTTTGATCAAGCCTCAAACTTGTATCGAGTCTTCCAGTGTTTTTTAATTGCCCTGGAACCCCAAAACTATGGGAAATAACTCATGAAAACGGCCATAAAACACAAAAATGACGAGTTCTTGGACATGCCCTCAAACATGTATCATGTCTCGCGGTCATTTTAAATCGCCCTTGAACCCCAAAAATATGGGACATAACTCACAAAATTTTCCATAAAATGCAAAAACGATGAGTGCTTGGTCATGTATCTCAAAGATGTAAATCACCTTGGAATCCCAAAACTATGGGCAATAGGTTATGAAAACGGCCATAAAACGCGAAAACGACGAGTTTTTGGTCATAACTCTCAAACAAGCATAGGTTCTTATGGGCCATGCGAATCCCCCCAGAACCCCAAAAATGTGGGCAATAGCTCATAAAAACGGCCATACAACACAAAAATGACGAGTTTTTGATCAAGCATCAAACTTCTATCGGGTGTTCCAGTCATTTTAAATCGCCCTGGAACCCCAAAACGATGGGCAATAACTCATGAAAACGGCCATAATACGCGAAAACGATGATTTTTTGGTCATACCTCTCAAACCTGTAAATCGCCTTGGAATCCAAAAACTATAGGCAATAGCTCATGAAAACAGCCATAAAACGCGAAAACGACGAGTTTTTGGTCATAACTCTCAAACATGTATCGGGTCTTATGGGCCTTGTGAATCTCCCTAGAACCCCAAAATGTGCGCAATAGCTTATAAAACAGGCCATATAACACGAAAATGATGAGTTTTTGATCAAGCCTCAAACTTGTATTGGGTCTTACAGTCATTTTAAATCATCCTGGACCCCCAAAACTATGGGCAATAACTCATGAAAACGACCATAAAACACAAAAATGACGAGTTTTTGGACATTCCCTCAAACATGTATCATGTCTTGCGGTCATTTTAAATCGCCCTGGAACCCCAAAAATATGGTCCATAACTCATGAAAATTGCCATAAAATGCAAAAAATGAAGTGCTTGGTCATGACTCTTAAACATGTAAATCACCTTGGAACCCCAAAACTATGGGCAATTGCTCATGAAAACGGCATTAAAACATGAAAATGGAGAGTTTTGGTCGTCAAATATGTATCATGTTTTACGGTCATTTTAAGTCGCCTGGAACCCCAATATTATGGGCAATAACTCATGAAAATGGCCATATTACATAAAAAACGATTTTTGGTCATAACTCTCAAACACAAAATCGCCTTCGATCCCCAAAACTATGGGCAATAGCTCGTGAAAACTGCCATAAAATGTGAAAACGACGAGTTTTTGGTCATAACTCTCAAACATGTATAGGGTCTTACGGGCCATGCGAAACCCCCTAGAACCCGAAAAATGTGGTCAATAGCTCATAAAAATGGCCATATAACACGAAAATGATGAGTTTTTGATCAAGCCTCAAACTTGTATCGAGTCTTCCAGTGTTTTTTAATTGCCCTGGAACCCCAAAACTATGGGAAATAACTCATGAAAACGGCCATAAAACACAAAAATGACGAGTTCTTGGACATGCCCTCAAACATGTATCATGTCTCGCGGTCATTTTAAATCGCCCTTGAACCCCAAAAATATGGGACATAACTCACAAAATTTTCCATAAAATGCAAAAACGATGAGTGCTTGGTCATGTATCTCAAAGATGTAAATCACCTTGGAATCCCAAAACTATGGGCAATAGCTTATGAAAACGGCCATAAAACGCGAAAACGACGAGTTTTTGATCATAACTCTCAAACAAGCATAGGTTCTTATGGGCCATGCGAATCCCCCCAGAACCCCAAAAATGTGGGCAATAGCTCATAAAAACGGCCATACAACACAAAAATGATGAGTTTTTGATCAAGCATCAAACTTCTATCGGGTGTTCCAGTCATTTTAAATCGCCCTGGAACCCCAAAACGATGGGCAATAACTCATGAAAACGGCCATAATACGCGAAAACGATGAGTTTTTGCTCATACCTCTCAAACCTGTAAATCGCCTTGGAATCCAAAAACTATAGGCAATAGCTCATGAAAACAGCCATAAAACGCGAAAACGACGAGTTTTTGGTCATAACTCTCAAACATGTATCGGGTCTTATGGGCCATGTGAATCTCCCTAGAACCCCAAAATGTGCGCAATAGCTTATAAAACAGGCCATATAACACGAAAATGATGAGTTTTTGATCAAGCCTCAAACTTGTATCGGGTCTTACAGTCATTTTAAATATCCCTGGAACCCCAAAACTATTTGCAATAACTCATGAAAACGGCCATAAAACACAAATTACAAGTTTTTGGACATTCCCTCAAAGATGTATCATGTCTTGCGGTCATTTTAAATCGCCCTGGAACCCCAAAAATATGGTCCATAACTCAAGAAAATTGCCATTAAATTCAAAAACGACGAGTGCTTGGTCATGACTCTTAAACATATAAATCGCCTTGGAACCCCAAAACTATGGGCAATTGCTCATGAAAATTACCATAAAACACGAAAATGGAGAGTTTATGGTTATGCCCTTAAACATGTATCGGGTCTTAGGGTCATTTTAAATCGCCCTAGAACCCGAATATTATAGGCAATAACTCATGAAAATGGCCATAATACGCAAAAACGACGAGTTTTTGGTCATAACTCTCAAACCTGTAAATCGCCTTGGAACCCCAAAACTATGGGCAATAGCTCATGAAAACGGCCATAAAACGCGAAAACGACGAGTTTTTGGTCATAACTCTCAAACATGAATAGGGTCTTACGTGCCATGCGAATCCCCCTAGAACCCCAAAAATGTGGTCAATAGCTCATAAAAATGGCCATAAAACACGAAAATGACGAGTTTTTGATGAAGCGTCAAACTTGTATCAGGTCTTCTAGTCATTTTAAATCGCCATGGAACCCGAAAACTATGGGCAATAACTCATGAAAACGGCCATAAAACACAAAAATGACGAGTTTTTGGTCATTCCCTCAAACATGTATCGTGTCTTGCGGTCATTTTAAATCGCCCTGGAACCCCAAAAATATGGGCCATAACTCATGAAAAATTCCATAAAATGCAAAAACGATGAGTGCTTGGTCATGAATTTCCAACATGTAAATTTCCTTGGAACCTGTAAATCGCCTTGCAACCCTAAAACTATGGGCAATAGGTCATGAAAACAGCCATAAAGCGTGAAAACGACGAGTTTTTGGTCATACCTCTCAAACATGTATCGGGTCTTACGGGCCATGTGAATCTCCCTAGAACCCCAAAATGTGGGCAATAGCTCATAAAAACGGCCATATGACACGAAAATGATGAGTTTTTGATCAAGCCTCAAACTTGTATTGGGTCTTACAGTCATTTTAAATCGCCCTGGACCCCCAAAACTATGGGCAATAACTCATGAAAACGGAAATAAAACACAAAAATGACGAGTTTTTGGACATTCCCTCAAACATGTATCATGTCTTGCGGTCATTTTAAATCGCCCTGGAACCCCAAAAATATGGTCCATAACTCATGAAAATTGCCATAAAATGCAAAAATGACGAGTGCTTGGTCATGACTCTTAAACATGTAAATCGCCTTGGAACCCCAAAACTATGGGCAATTGCTCATGAAAACGGCATTAAAACATGAAAATGGAGAGTTTTTGGTCGTGTCGTCAAACATGTATCATGTTTTACGGTCATTTTAAATCGCCCTGGAACCCCAATATTATGGGCAATAACTCATGAAAATGGCCATATTACGCAAAAACGACGAGTTTTTGGTCATAACTCTCAAACCTGTAAATCGCCTTGGATCCCCAAAACTATGGGCAATTGCTCGTGAAAACGGCCATAAAATGTGAAAACGACAAGTTTTTGGTCATAACTCTCAAACATGTATAGGGTCTTACGGGCCATAAGAAACCCCCTAGAACCCGAAAAATGTGGTCAATAGCTCATAAAAATGGCCATATAACACGAAAATGACGAGTTTTTGATCAAGCCTCAAACTTGTATCGGGTCTTCCAGTGTTTTTTAAATTGCCCTGGAACCCCAAAACTATTGGAAATAACTCATGAAAACGGCCATAAAACACAAAAATGACGAGTTCTTGGACATGCCCTCAAACATGTATCATGTCTTGCGGTCATTTTAAATCGCCCTTGAACCCCAAAAATATGGAACATAACCCACGAAATTTGCCATAAAATGCAAAAACGATGAGTACTTGGTCATGTATCTCAAACATGTAAATCACCTTGGAACCCCAAAACTATGGGCAATAGCTCATGAAAACAGCCATAAAGCGAAACGATTTAGTTTTTGGTCATACCTCTCAAACATGTATCGGGTCTTACGGGCCATGTGAATCTCCCTAGAACCCCAAAATGTGGGCAATAGCTCATAAAAAACGGCCATATGACACGAAAATGATGAGTTTTTGATCAAGCCTCAAACTTGTATTGGGTCTTACAGTCATTTTAAATCATCCTGGACCCCCAAAACTATGGGCAATAACTCATGAAAACGGCCATAAAACACAAAAATGACGAGTTTTTGGACATTCCCTCAAACATGTATCATGTCTTGCGGTCATTTTAAATCGCCCTGGAACCCCAAAAATATGGTCCATAACTCATGAAAATTGCCATAAAATGCAAAAATGACGAGTGCTTGGTCATGACTCTTAAACAAGTAAATCGCCTTGGAACCACAAAACTATGGGCAATTGCTCATGAAAACGGCATTAAAACATGAAAATGGAGAGGTTTTGGTCGTGTCGTCAAATATGTATCATGTTTTACGGTCATTCTAAATCGCCCTGGAACCCCAATATTATGGGCAATAACTCATGAAAATGGCCATATTACGCAAAAACGACGAGTTTTTGGTCATAACTCTCAAACCTGTAAATCGCCTTCGATCCCCAAAACTATGGGCAATAGCTCGTGAAAACGGCCATAAAATGTGAAAACGACGAGTTTTTGGTCATAACTCTCAAACATGTATAGGGTCTTACGGGCCATGCGAAACCCCCTAGAACCCGAAAAATGTGGTCAATAGCTCATAAAAATGGCCGTATAACACGAAAATGATGAGTTTTTAATCAAGCCTCAAACTTGTATCGGGTCTTCCAGTGTTTTTTAAATTGCCCTGGAACCCCAAAACTATGGGAAATAACTCATGAAAACGGCCATAAAACACAAAAATGACGAGTTCTTGGACATGCCCTCAAACATGTATCATGTCTCGCGGTCATTTTAAATCGCCCTTGAACCCCAAAAATATGGGACATAACTCACGAAATTTTCCATAAAATGCAAAAACGATGAGTTCTTGGTCATGTATCTCAAAGATGTAAATCACCTTGGAATCCCAAAACTATGGGCAATAGCTTATGAAAACGGCCATAAAACGCGAAAACGACGAGTTTTTGGTCATAACTCTCAAACAAGCATAGGTTCTTATGGGCCATGCGAATCCCCCCAGAACCCCAAAAATGTGGGCAATAGCTCATAAAAACGGCCATACAACACGAAAATGACGAGTTTTTGATCAAGCATCAAACTTCTATCGGGTGTTCCAGTCATTTTAAATCGCCCTGGAACCCCAAAACGATGGGCAATAACTCATGAAAACGGCCATAATACGCGAAAACGATGAGTTTTTGGTCATACCTCTCAAACCTGTAAATCGCCTTGGAATCCAAAAACTATAGGCAATAGCTCATGAAAACAGCCATAAAACGCGAAAACGACGAGTTTTTGGTCATAACTCTCAAACATATATCGGGTCTTACGGGCCATGTGAATCTCCCTAGAACCCCAAAATGTGGGCAATAGCTTATAAAACAGGCCATATAACGAGAAAATGATGAGTTTTTGATCAAGCCTCAAACTTGTATCGGGTCTTACAGTCATTTTAAATATCCCTGGAACCCCAAAACTATTTGCAATAACTCATGAAAACGGCCATAAAACACAAATTACAAGTTTTTGGACATTCCCTCAAAGATGTATCATGTCTTGCGGTCATTTTAAATCGCCCTGGAACCCCAAAAATATGGTCCATAACTCAAGAAAATTGCCATTAAATTCAAAAATGACGAGTGCTTGGTCATGACTCTTAAACATATAAATCGCCTTGGAACCCCAAAACTATGGGCAATTGCTCATTAAAATTACCATAAAACACGAAAATGGAGAGTTTATGGTTATGCCCTTAAACATGTATCGGGTCTTAGGGTCATTTTAAATCGCCCTAGAACCCGAATATTATAGGCAATAACTCATGAAAATGGCCATAATAACAACGAGCTTTTGGTAATAACTCTCAAACCTGTAAATCGCCTTGGAACCCCAAAACTATGGGCAATAGCTCATGAAAACGGCCATAAAACGCGAAAACGACGAGTTTTTGGTCATAACTCTCAAACATGAATAGGGTCTTACGTGCCATGCGAATCCCCCTAGAACCCCAAAAATGTGGTCAATAGCTCATAAAAATGGCCATAAAACACGAAAATGACGAGTTTTTGATGAAGCGTCAAAATTGTATCAGGTCTTCTAGTCATTTTAAATCGCCATGGAACCCGAAAACTATGGGCAATAACTCATGAAAACGGCCATAAAACACAAAAATGACGAGTTTTTGGTCATTCCCTCAAACATGTATCGTGTCTTGCGGTCATTTTAAATCGCCCTGGAACCCTAAAAATATGGGCCATAACTCATGAAAAATTCCATAAAATGCAAAAACGATGAGTGCTTGGTCATGACTTTCCAACATGTAAATTTCCTTGGAACCTGTAAATCGCCTTGCAACCCTAAAACTATGGGCAATAGCTCATGAAAACAGCCATAAAGCGCGAAAACGACGAGTTTTTGGTCATACCTCTCAAACATGTATCGGGTCTTACGGGCCATGTGAATCTCCCTAGAACCCCAAAATGTGGGCAATAGCTCATAAAAACGGCCATATGACACGAAAATGATGAGTTTTTGATCAAGCCTCAAACTTGTATTGGGTCTTACAGTCATTTTAAATCGCCCTGGACCCCCAAAACTATGGGCAATAACTCATGAACACGAAAATAAAACACAAAAATGACGAGTTTTTGGAGATTCCCTCAAACATGTATCATGTCTTGCGGTCATTTTAAATCGCCCTGGAACCCCAAACATATGGTCCATAACTCATGAAAATTGCCATAAAATGCAAAAATGACGAGTGCTTGGTACCACTGGTGGAAACAACCCCATGCGTCCCGGTTGGTAAGCGGCATTAGTCCCGGTTGCCCAACCGGGACGGGGCAATCGGGACTAAAGCCCGAACCTTTAGTCCCGGTTGCCCCACCAACCGGGACAAAAGATCATACACGTGGCAGCTGCACCGTGCGAGGAGGGCTTTAGTCGGTCGTAGCACGAACCGACTAATAACCTTCGCCGCAGAGATTTGTATTTCTGCCGCCAGCGAGAATTCATTTTGCACATTTTGTTGCCGCGCAAAGATTTTCGCCACTTTTTGTGCCGCCGGAGAATTCATTTAGGTTGTTTTATTGTTTATTTAGTGTTTTGCACTTATCAATGAAGGAACCTTATATTACACAAGATCATCATGACAATATTACATTCAATACACGGATCGAGTTCATGCACTACATACAAAAGTATTCCCTTGTCTATACACGGATCGAGTTGCTATTTTTACAATCCTATTGTCTATACACAGCAGAATAGTACTCCCCTTTCGGTCTAGGACTTCATCCAAGAATCCCGCCAATTCCTCCGAATTGCTCGTCGCGATCCTTTGGCAAAAGACCGTCCCGTAGACGTTCGATCTGATTTAAAAAAGGAGTCAGTCTATATGAATGAAACTAAACACAATTTGTTTGAAAATAAAACTATAGAAATTGTTTACATACGTGGAGTTGCTCTAAATTTCTGCCCTTCTCATCGCATACGTCTGCCGGATGAACTCGCAAACATAGTATCCAGAGATTGTTACCGGTCCCCGTCGTGGGCACTTCACAAGAACATAGTTCAATCAAAATAATAATCAAGCATGATAATAACTGTATCAAAACTAGAATCAAAGAGACGCGCGGATATAGCTAGTGGTGCTTACATCTAGTGGTTGAAATGTAAGCTCCTCTTTCCAAACACCCCTAGCGTTCTTGGTGAACCGTTTCCAAGCACTGCCCGGCAAAGAAAACGAATAAAAGAAGTTATTAAGTACTTGATATCATAAAATTCACGAACGTTGCCGATATAGTGTCGTAATGATTAGAATTACATTGGAGAAGTATCGCATGTCCTTCCACGTCTCAAGGGGTTTATGTTTCGAGTCCATGACTAGTACACGCCTTTGTCAAGTTGAATGATTAACGAATATAGTGGAAGCTGCGAATGCATAACTAATCAATTATATACTTAACATCGAAAGCGAAATAGAAAGTGTATACAAGACAATAACACTCACTCGAAGTTGTAAGGAAAAAGTATTTCCTTTTGGTTTCTTGAAACCTTAACGCGTACTATATTATCCTCCGTATCCAGGGGCTTATTTTGAGATTAGCTTCATGAACCCAATATGGGTCAATGAAGCCAATATCAGATTTGTCCTCTGCTGCATTCGAGAATCTTCATTCTCGCATATTACAGATGATTATATACATGCAATTAACAAAGTGAGATAGCTGGAGACTAAGTTAATTATTACGAATTAGTACTTACGGACAATAGGCATCGATGAGCGATTTGTCCAAGGCGTCTTGATTGAATAATTGAAATAGCTCAACAAATTCAATGGATATCATGTCATCACTTTCTTTCCCATGATGCTTTTTTGTAACCCTCAAGACTATCCGATTAGCCCGCACTTGTGGCGTGCATGTACCAGTTATGCAATCTTCGCATTTTTGTTGAAAGATTATTTACCTCCTCGGGTTTGACGAGAGGTTTGCGTCTTGGTATTTGTATGCTACTTCACTCACGGGAAGAACTCTAAGCGGGATAAGTCTTGGGCAATACTCATACCTTGAGCAGCGGACTTCTCCGTGTTAGTAACTACCGGATCATCTTGCTCTTCCCCATATTTGCTCGACCCCACATTGGTTTGAGAAATCACCTTGAGGGGCGCAAGTCTGTTTTGCTTGTTCTCGAGCTGGGCAACAGATTTCCGCTTGCATCGATCTTGCTCTTGAGGCTTTTGTGCCGCATGTGACTTGAGAATAGAACGCTCATAGTCCGATGACAGCTTTGGCTCGGGTTGATGAAGAGTCTTTAGCATTTTCAACACTTTGGCTTTTTCTTCTTTGGTCTTTGGGAACTCGCTCTTTCGGCCGCCTCGGCTTAGCTTAAACGTCGTTGCTCGATCAACCGAGCCGCTCTCCTCTTCATCTGATCATAAGCTCTCTTGGGAGGAACCGTTGGTACTTTTGGAAGAGGCTCTTGTTTACGTTTCGCGATCGCCACGACGACAAGAGCGGACGCTTACGCTTTTTATCCCGAGGCGCCGCGATGGCTCCTTGGCGATGGCTGCACCGGAGACGGGTGAGGCGACGGAGCCGGGTGAGGCGACGAAGACGGCTGCCATGGCGACGACCTCGGCGGAGACGGGTGAGGCACGGCGAAGATGGCCTTGGCGTGTGATTTGACCACGATACAATCCTTCGGCCATAGAATGGTGACGTTTTTGCGTCACCCAAAGATCACATCCCCTTCACCAGGGTAGTGAAGATCCAAAACCTCAAAGGTGGGCATGATTTCATCCACGCCGACAACAGCGTAGCCCTCCGGAACCGGACGACCGTGGTAAGTTGGTGTGGGTCCAATTGGTAAGGCATAGCCGACCGCCACCTTCATTGATATGTTCACAACTTTGACATGTAGCTCGCGCAGTGTCATCTCCGTGATATCATCCATGGGTAGCCAACAGGAGCCATCGTCGGTGCATCATCGGCATCGCCATTGTCATCACCCGGGACCTCGGTGGAAGCCACACTGCTTTTTCGATTATTTGATAGGCCGGTAGCATCGAATGCAGTGTGCTGCTGAGATGGGGCGCCGGTAGTACTTTGCTCTTTAAGTGAGTTAATTTCATCTTGTTGTTGCTTTAATCGTTCTTCAACTAAACGCATTCGCTCTTTCTCGACTTTCGCTTCAACCGCCTGTCCTTACTCCTCCGACGGCTTCTATCAGATATTTCTTCCTCTCTTGAAACCCAGTCCTCCATGATTGGGAGCCTATTGTGCCTCGTGTTCGTCCATCATGTTCCTTATTTCCAAGGAGTGTGAGCTCATCATTCTCTCTATCGGGAATGAAGTCCCCATCTTTAACAGCTTTTTGCTTTTCTCATCCTCTCGATTGGCAAGGGGTCTTCTTTATGTCGTATGGTATATATACACCTCCTTCCGAGTCCAACGTGCCCCCATGCCCGTAAAACCAATTCCTTGCACGTTCTACCCAATCGTCTGCTGGGTGATATTTTTATCACGCTGTTCCGCTCAAGTTTCTCCCACTTAGGAATGCCACCCTGTAGCCACCTTGCCCCATAGTATGGTGATACTTCTTGTTAGCAACATTCAGCTTATTCTTTTTGCACATTTCCTTAGCTTTTTCGATGTCTTGTATTCCACAAACTCAGCCCGTAATGGTTTTATCTTCAAACCAGTCTTCTTGAAATCGAGTCTTCTCTTTCACGACATAGTCAAGGTGCAATCTTTTCTTCCAGTTGGTGAAACATGGGCCATCTTCTTCAAAGCCCACTCCACGACCTTAGCCTCCATGGCTCTCCCATGTTGTAAGCGTCCTCAATGGATCCTCCGCATTTGGATCCAGCTCTATCTTCGATAGTTTGAAATTAACCATGAGCCTCTTCCACAGTAAATCTTTGGCGTGGTTAGGGACAAATAAACATGTTCCCTCTTCATCCGCATTAGCAGGCCTATTCCAATTTCTAATGGTGATCGGGATTAAGTCCCTAACGATTACTGCATTGTGCCACAAATTTGGTTGCGACAACTTCGGAGCGGTCGGTCACGTCCTACAATGACATCTTCGATCTGAACCTCTCATGTTCTTCCAACTTTTGGTTGGGCCTCGTCGCTCATTTCAAGAGATTCCTTCGATCCGGAGGGCTAAAAGAAGAAAGATCGTCGTTACTATTTCTATATAGATAGCAGATGATTAATTAATGAATTGATTTATATTACATGCACCTCGCCGAGCGGTCGCCTTCGGTTACACAAGGCATCGCTTCTCTCATGAAGGCAACACCTTCAACCTCAAACAAGTTGTCTACTCCGTAAAAGAGGATCACCCTCACGGAGTTGTTCGTAAACGTTGATACGTCTAAATTATCTTCCCACGGATCACACCTTGGATCAACTCTTCCTTTTCTTCGTCTCGACGTGTGGATCCATATTTTCGCATAGGTGGAAAAACGAATAAGTCAAAGCGGCTAAAGGAGAAAGTTAAGGAGAAACCTGATATATACATACACAATAATAAAATGAAGAGAAACCTAAACCTAGCTACAAAAGGAAACCGTAGTAGATAGGTAACTCTAGCTAAAATCAACGGTTATCAATATTCCGGAGTTCGAGGGTGTAACCTAGTTCGAGAAACCTCCGATGCATATGAGAGGGGAACCCACATGCACCTAAGGGGTATTAATGATTCCTTATCTAACCACAGTGACTGGCAATGTGAATCGGGTCTGGGGCTACCCACATTGACTGACCAGTAGGGCCGAAGACCAATAATACCAAACTAATTAATAAACCTAATAATACCTAACTAATAATAAACCTAATAATCGAAACACCGAAAAGAAAGGGAAACAATCAACACATGGCATCGATGCAATGCTCAAGCAAGTACGATGATATGACAAGTTAATTTGCATTGGAATGTAACCCTAAGACATGCTCGACGATTTAATCGGGGTTCCGACGGGTGAAAACCCTAACTCGGGGAAACTCCGGAACATATGAGAGGGGTGCATTTGTTCTTCTAATTATACTTGTCATTTAATTTGTTGAACAAAGCATGATTATAGGATAAATAGATAGGTTTCATTTTTCTGAACAATTTGATATATTATTTGTATTTTTCTGACTTATAAATAAAAAGATATTGAATTTACAAGTTTATATCAATTTCTGGAATTATTAAATCATTTAAAATAAATCATCTACTAAATCATCTACATCATCTACATCATCTAAATACACCTATATCATCTAACAACTAAATCATCTAACAAATAAATCATCTAACAACTAATACACCTAAAATAATCATCACCTAAATCAACTAAAAACTAAAAAGGGGAGCCTGCTTTCAAATGCAGCGTCTTGATGCCACAGTGGCGGCATTGGTGGCCTGGCCAATGAGGCGGCGCTGATGGCGCGACGCCGGTACCAAGGCGGCGCTGGTACGTGGAGGAGGCGCCGGTCTTGCTTGACGGAGGACGAGGCGGCTGCAGGCACGGAGGATCGAGGCAGCGGCGATGGACGGAGATGAAGGGTGGAGGCGGCGGTCTTGTGGCGACACCGGCGCAAGGATGGGGCAGCCACTGCGTCCGGGATCGGGCGGCGTCTCTATGCGGCGTCGGGTTCTGAAGAATGGAGAAGGAAGAAGAAGAAGAGGCGTCTTGATTATAAGGAAGGACCTTTAGTCCGGTTGGTGGCTCAACCGGGACTAGTAAATACGTCCTGCTGGAGCCACCAACCGACGTATACTCCACTTTTTTTTTCCAAATTCAGCAATTGGAGGCTGCGAAGGATTTAGTCGGTTGGTGGCTCCAACCGACATATTCCATCTTTCAAAAATTTCAGGTTTTCTCTGTTCCGCCTTATTTTTTATTTTGGGGTTTAAATTTGTATTGTTTTTAAATGATAATTAATTTGGAATTTAGAAAAACTTTAAACATAAAAGTGTTTGGATTTGAATAAATAATTCAAAACCATTTTGTTTTAAAAATAATTAATGTAACCATTTAAAATATGAACCATTTACAATTAAAAATGAATTAACTTTTATTTTTTTAATATCAATTTGGAATTTAGAAAAACTTTAAACATAAAAAGTGTTTGGATTTGAATAAATAATTCAAAACCATTTTCTGTTTTAATAAATAATTAATGTAACAATTTAAAATATGAACCATTTAAAATTAAAAATGAATTAACTTTTATTTTTTTAATATCAATTTGGAATTTAGAAAAACTTTAAACATAAAAAGTGTTTGGATTTGAATAAATAATTCAAAACCATTTTCTGTTTTAAAAAATAATTAATGTAACCATTTAAAATATGAACCATTTACAATTAAAAATGAATTAACTTTTATTTTTTTAATATCAATTTGGAATTTAGAAAAACTTTAAACATAAAAAGTGTTTGGATTTGAATAAATAATTCAAAACCATTTTCTGTTTTAAAAAATAATTAATGTAACCATTTAAAATATGAACCATTTACAATTAAAAATGAATTAACTTTTTTTTTAATATCAATTTGGAATTTAGAAAACTTTAAACATAAAAGTGTTTGGATTTGAATAAATTATTAAAAACCATTTTATGTTTTAAAAAACAATTAATGTAACCATTTAAAATATGAACCATTTACAATTAAAAATGAATTAACTTTTATTTTTTTAATATCAATTTGGAATTTAGAAAAACTTTAAACATAAAAAGTGTTTGGATTTGAATAAATAATCCAAAACCATTTTCTATTTCTAGAAAATAATTAATGTAACCTTTAAAATGAATTAACTTATATTTTTTTAATATTAATTTGGAATTTAGAAAAACTTTAAACATAAGAATTGTATGGATTTGAATAAATAATCCAAAACCATTTTCTATTTCTAAAAAATAATTAATGTAACCTTTTAAAGTTAATTAACTTATATTTTTGAATATTAAGTTGGAATTTAGAAAAACTTTAAACATAAGAAGTGTATGGATTTGAATAAATAATTCAAAAACATTTTCTGTTTTAAAAAATAATTAATGTAACCATTTAAAATATGAACCATTTACAATTAAAAATGAATTAACTTATATTTTTTTAATATCAATTTGGAATTTAGAAAAACTATAAACATAAGAAATGATAGGGGACGGCCATTGTTCGGATTTTTCCTTTCGAAACATGATCAATATACCAAGTCTGGTATTTTTCCTTTCAACTATGTAACATAATATGACACCACGCGAAGGATTTTCATTGTTCGGATTTTTTTTGAATTTATTATGCCCGTTTTGAATTATTTGAATTTCTAACTATGGTCGAACCGGTGTGCATGAAGATAGGGGACGGGCATTGTTAGAACTTGCATTGGATCTCTGAAGAAACCACATATTGCGAGTCTAAAAATGATTTTTTCAAAAAATCACGGGCGGTAGATCATGTACCTGTAGTACAAACCGGACCCACTTCCTGCCGATTCGGCAGACATTTGTCCTTTTTACCCGGGATGGACGAAAAGGTTTGAGATGCACCGGTTGGGATATAGTCCATGTAAGGTGGTCTAGTATTTTAGGAAAATAGGACGGTAGCATTCTGAAACGGCATTTTGGTGGTTACTTCACAAAACGACCCGTTTTTTGCGCTCGGAAAATGGAAAAGGGCTTTTCCGTGCGACAAAAAGGAAAACTTCCTCCTGCAACATTGTTCTCCATACCAATGTCCACACACATGCATAATATGGGCACAACATCACAAACTATGCCGTGATTCAGCACATAACATCGGTCATTTGGACCGAAAGCCATGAAACCTCGAACATGATAGGTCATTTTGTGAAGGTTTTTTCGAAACATGATCAATATACCAAGTCTGGTATTTTTCCTTTCAACTATGTAACATAATATGACACCACGCGAAGGATTTTCATTGTTCGGATTTTTTTGAATTTATTATGCCCGTTTTGAATTATTTGAATTTCTAACTATGGTCGAACCGGTGTGCATGAAGATAGGGGACGGGCATTGTTAGAACTTGCATTGGATCTCTGAAGAAACCACATATTGCGAGTCTAAAATGATTTTTCAAAAATCACGGCGGTAGATCATGTACTGTAGTACAAACCGACCCACTTCCTGCCGATTCGCAGACATTTGTCCTTTTACCCGGATGGACGAAAAGGTTTGAGATGCACCGTTGGGATATAGTCCATGTAAGGTGGTCTAGTATTTTAGGAAAATAGGATGGTAGCATTCAAACGGCATTTTGGTGGTTACTTCACAAAACGACCCGCTTTTGCGCGCCGGAAAATGGAAAAGGGCTTTTCCGACAAAAAGGAAAACTTCCTCCTGCAACATTGTTATCCATACCAATGTCCACACACATGCATAATATGGGCACAACATCACAAACTATGCCGTGATTCAGCACATAACATCGGTCATTTGGACCGAAAGCCATGAAACCTCGAACATGATAGGTCATTTTGTGAAGGTTTTTTCGAAACATGATCATTGTTCGGCACACATTTAGTCCCGGATGTAGTCACAAACCGGGACTAAAAATATTTTCCGCCATTTCCCACCTCTTCCCGCCAAGTTTTCCCGCCCTTTCCTTTCTATTAGAGCTTTTAGTCCCGGATGTAGTCACTAACCAGGCCTAAAGATATTTCCCGCCATTTCCCAAAGCTTCACGCCAAGTTTTCCCGCCCTTTCCCTCTATATTTAGGGTGATCGTGTCATGGCTATCCACACATCCACACCTTCCTCTCTTAGAACAATGGACAACGCCTACTGGGCCATTCTGACCCTCGAGGAGACCGAGGCGCTGGCGCCTCAACTACCCTTGTCCACGGGTACCGCCGGCCGGATGCCGAAAGGCCGAGGGGTTCTGTCCTCCTGTCCTCAAGGTTCCGCACGCCAGCGGCCATCACAAACCACTTCTACCACGAGCTCACGCCGAGCAGCGGATGGATCCCAGTGGGATCTCGACAACTATGACACTGAATGCCTTCTTCGCTAATAGGCGGAAAGGAGCTCGCCAGTACGAGGGTGATGGCCGCCACCGTGAACCACAACGTCGGCCGTCGTCGTGGTGGGAGAACCATTATCATCGATGTGATGCGCTACATCGCCGGGAGACCATCTCGCCACGGTGCCCACGAGTCCACCCGCCAGGCCCCACATCGCCCCGGTAGCGACATCGTCTTCCAGGATACCCCTCTCCCACCCCCCGTGAATCCGAGGCTGGAATGGCCCCTGGTATATGCCATGGATGGGCTGAGGATCCCCGGAGTGGCAGGTGACGATGACGATGATGACGACGACGACGATGAAGACCCTGAAGCTGCGTACTATAGGACTAGGCATGATTATGACTAAAGTGGGCGGCTTTAGGCCTGAGTGTTAGATAGTCCCGATTTGTCCCGGTTTTTAATATTAATAAATGTCTTAAGTGTTACCTAATAAATAGAGGGAAATGCCTATATAAAGAGAGGGTTCATATTTAGTCCCGATTTGTACCGGTTGGGATATAGTCCATGTAAGGTGGTCTAGTATTTTAGGAAAATAGGACGGTAGCATTCTGAAACGGCATTTTGGTGGTTACTTCACAAAACGACCCGTTTTTTGCGCTCGGAAAATGGAAAAGGGATTTTCCGTACAAAAAAGGAAAACTTCCTCCTGCAACATTGTTCTACATACCAATGTCCACACACACATGATCATTGTTCGGCACATTTAGTCCCGGATGTAGTCACAAACCGACTAAAGGGATTGCGCAGTGGGCCGAACAACACTAATAATAGGGGTGAGTGTCGACATTATGTCGCGGCTTGTACCTTGTCCCGGATGGTGTCACCAACCGGGACTAAGATGAATTTAGTCCCTTGGAGACACCAACCGACTAAAGATGAGTCAAGACTAATAATAGGGGTGAGTGTCGACATTATTTTGTAAGTGTCGACAGTATGCCCTGCTGCTTGTACTATAAATAGGCATCCTTGTGAGTCCAGTCCTCCAGCCAGTTTGAGGCATCTCCAAGATGGTTTTCGAGAGAAGGGACACCACTACGACCAGTTTCAGGGAGATGCCGACAGAGCCCAGTCCTCCGGCATCTCCGAGAAACTGGTCATAGAGGCACTCCCTAATATGTGAAATTAGTTAGCTCCCAGGCGTATTGATCTAGTTAGAGAAGTTACAAGCTGCAAGATGGTTTTCGAGAGCAGGGACACCATCACGGCCAGTTTGTGGAGATGCCGACGAGCCTGGTCCTCCGGCATCTCCGAGAACTGGTCATAGAGGCACTCCTAATATGTGAAATTAGTTAGCTCGAGGAGTATTGATCTAGTTAGTGAAGTTACAAGCTGCAAGATGGTTTTCGAGAGCAGGACACCATCACGGCCAGTTTCAGGAGATGCCGACGAGCCCAGCCTCCTCGGCATCTCCGAGAAATGGTCATAGAGGCACTCCTAATATGTGAAATTAGTTAGCTCGAGGCGATTGATCTAGTTAGTGAAGTTACAAGCTGCAAGATGGTTTTCGAGAGCGGACACCACTGCAAGGCTGTGGAGATGCCGACGGAGCCCAGCCTCCCAAGATCTCCGAGAAACTGGTCATAGAGGCACTCGGTCCAGCCACAAAATGGGACTAACACTCAAGACATTTATTAATATTAAAAGCGAGACTACAAAACCGGGACTAAAGGCCACAAACCGCTAAAGATATCCTTCTCAAGCCACAAACCGCGAAAGACATGAACTAGAGTTACATAATATGAGCATGAACTTCTTGGCATATGTCATTCCTTATGACCGCTTCAGACGTAACCATGGAGCATCTTCTTTACTTAACGGAATGCTTGGGTCAGTTTTCACTGTGAAGGGCGGAATTTCATCAAACTTATTATAATCTTCGACATGTCCATCTTGCCCTCGATTCCCACGATGTTTCTTTTCCCGAAAGAACTATGTGACGCTTTGGATCATCATATGATGTATTCGTTTGCATATTTTTTCTTTTTTTCGGTCTGGAGGACATGTCATTCACATAGAAAACCTGAGACACATCATTGGCTAGGACGAATGGTTCATCTCTATAACCAAGATTGTTGAGATCCACTGTTGTCATTCCGCATAACCGGTCTATCTTTACCCTTCCCCATTCAGTTGACCCATTTGCAGCCGAAACAAAGGGACCTTAAAAGAGACTCCATAGTCTAGTTCCCATATCTCCTCTATGTAACCATAATATGTGTCCTTTTGTCCATTCTCGCTATTGCATCAAAGCGGACACCACTATTTTGGTTGGTGCTCTTTTATCTTGGGCGATCGTAGAATGTATTCCCATTTATTTCGTACCTTGGAAATTCAATACAAGAGAAGATGGTGACGCGCCAACAAGTATAGCTGATCTCCAACAGTGGTGTCATTCAAGAGATGTGTCCGCATCCAACCACCGGCAGACTTCATGTGTTCATCTCAGAATCCATGATTCAGCTTCCGGGTTTTTGAGCGTATAATATTCTTGTGTTCCTCCATATACGGAGCTGCCAAGGTGGAATTATGTAGAACTGTAGTGTGCTTTAGTGAAAGAATCCTTCCCTACATATCAGTGCTTTCTTTCCCAGCGTGCCTTTTCCACTTAGTCTTCCCTCATGCCGCGAGTCAGAAACACCAATCGGTTTAAGGTCAGGAATAAAGTCAACACAAAACTCAATGACCTCCTCTGTTCCATATCCCTTGGAGATGCTTCCTTCTGGTCTAGCACGGTTATGAACATATTTCTTTAAGACTCCATGAACCTCTCAAAGGGGAACATATTGTGCAGAAATACCGAACCGAGAATGGCAATCTCTTCCACTAGATGAACCAGAGATGCGTCATAATATTGAAGAAGGATGGTGGGAACACCAATTCAAAACTAACAAGACATTGTACCACATCCTTCAGAACCTTGGCGTAATATCTGGATTGATTACCTTGAGATATTGCATTTAGGAATGCACACAGCTTCACAATGGGTACTCGAACATTTTCGGTAGAAGCCCCTCAATGCAATCGGAAGCAACTGCGTCATAATCACGTGATACCATGAGACTTCAGGTTTTGGAACTTTTTCTCCGCCATATTTATTATCCCTTTATATTAGATGAGAAGCTGACGGCACCTTGATACTAAAGGACTTCAAAAAGATTTCCTTCTGCTTTGGTAAGATCATAGCTGGCACGACTTAAGTGACGCCTTTATCCGTCTTGTTATCTGTATGCATGTTCTTTGGGTCTTTCATAATTTGTTGGTCCTCCCGTGCTTCAGGTGTATCTTTTGTCTTCCCATACACGCCTAGGAATCCTAGCAGGTTCACACAGAGATTCTTCGTCACGTGCATCACGTCGATTGAAGAGCGGACACGCAGGACTTTTCAATATGGCAGCTCCCAAAATATAGATTTCTTCTTCCACATGGGTGCGTGTCCTGTAGCGACGTCGTTCGGAACTGATTGACCGCCTGGACCCTTTCCAAAGATTACTTCTATGTCCTTGACCATACCAAATACATCATCACCAGCTGGGAGTTCAGGCTTCTTCCGGTGATCTGCCTCACCTTTGAAATGCTTGCCTTTCTTTCTTACGGGATGATTGGTCGGAAGAAATCGTCGATTCGCCAAGTACACAACCTTCTTGCATTTATGCAAATATGTACCTTCGGTCTTATCTAAACAGGGGTGCATGCCTTATATCCTTTGTTTGTCCATCACGAAAGGTTACTAAGAGCAGGCCAATCATTGATGGTTACGAATAACAACCTCGTAGATTAAATGGCTCCTGTTTGTTCTCATCCCACGACGTACACCGGTTTGCCCCACAACCGTAAGAGTTCTTCAACTAATGGCCTAAGGTACACATCAATGTCGCGTCTTGTTGCTGGGCCTTGGATGAGCACCGCATCATAATGAACTTACGCTTCATGCACAACCAAGGAGGCAGTTGTAGATACATAGAGTCACGGGCCAGGTGTCTGGATCGCAGCTCTGCTCCCAAAAGGATTCATGCCATCCGTACTTAGACCAAACCATAAGTTCCTTGCGTCACCGCAAAGTCCGGAAGTCTCTCGATTTTTCTCCACTGTGACCCATCGCCAGGTGTCTCAACTCCCGTCTTTCTTACGGTCTTCTTTGTGCCATCGCAACAACTGGCATGCTCTTTGTTTCGAACATGCGTTTCAACCTTGGTATTATAGGAGCATACCACATAACCTTAGCAGAACCCTCTTCCGAGGGGCTCTCCTCAACATCACCGGGGTCATCTCGTTCGATCTTATACCGCAACGCTGCATACCGGCATTTATCTAAATTCTCATACTCCTTATCATGTAGAGGATGCATCATTAATGCATGCATGTATCTTTTGCACATCTAATCCCGAGGATGAGAGTCTTCTTTGCTTCAGAGGTACTCGGAAGTTCGTTATGTTTTGGAAACTTCGCTTCATTATTTTCAGCATCTTTTCAAATGAGGAGTCGCTAGACCACACTCGCCTTCCATCGCAACAATTCCGAAAGGTGGTACCGAGCTTTGTCTGCCATCTTCACAATTTGGGTACAACAATTTCTTGTGATCTTCTAACATGCCCTCTAACTTCAACTTCTCATTTTCGCTTCACGTCTCGCTTTGCATCGAAATGACCCTACCAAGTTCATCACCGCTCATCCGATGCCCGTTCTTCACCTTTTTCCTCTCCATTGTCTTCCATAGCGGTATCACCGTATTCAGAAACATATGATGATAGTTGTTATCATCATCTTCTTCTTCACCATCTTCCATCATAACCCCTCTTTCCCGTGCTTGGTCCAGAATTATAGTTGGGCATGAAACCTTTCATAATCGGTGGCCATAATGATTTTCGAGGAAGAGTACTCCTTGTTGTTCCGACATTGAACACATGGACAACGATAAATCCATTCTCTTTGTTTGCCGTAGCCACATCGATAAATTTATCCACGCTTTGATATACCGGCTACACCGTCACCGTACATCCATTCCCGGACCGCTCATCGCATCATATAAGTAAGTTTATCAAAAAACAGGACATCGATATAGTGAAATAACCAATTCACACCGACACATGAATTGTATCAATGACCTAGAAAAGATAGGATTGCTAACCTCGATCGAGGGAAATAAAGAGGAGAAAGCTCAAGTGCCTCGGACACCTTCTATATTTTTGTTCTATGAGAAATTCAACGGATTTTTCACTCAAACATTTCAACAAACACATTCAATGCATGCATGAGAAAAACTAGCACACACCTCACACCTTACACCATTCGAAAAACAGTGGAGGCAGAGGCAGGCGTTGCATTTATAGAGGGCAAGGGCCTTTAGCCAAAGAACGACTAGCAGGTACACGCCACGCCTGGTGGCCATGCCCCGTGCGCTCAACCGGGCCAACTGCGGCATTAGTCCCGGTTGGTGGCGCAACCGGGACTAGTGCTTTGAGGGGGCGTGGACGGATGGCCTGTTTTCTACTAGTGACGTCATGACTCTTAAACATGTAAATCGCCTTGGAACCCCAAAACTATGGGCAATTGCTCATGAAAACGGCATTAAAACATGAAAATGGAGAGTTTTGGGTCGTGTCGTCAAACATGTATCATGTTTTACGGTCATTTTAAATCGCCCTGGAACCCCAATATTATGGGCAATAACTCATGAAAATGGCTATATTACGGAAAAACGACGAGTTTTTGGTCATAACTCTCAAACCTGTAAATCGCCTTGGATCCCCAAAACTATGGGCAATTGCTCGTGAAAACGGCCATAAAATGTGAAAACGACGAGTTTTTGGTCATAACTCTCAAACATGTATAGGGTCTTACGGGCCATGCGAAACCCCCTAGAACCCCAAAAATGTGGTCAGTAGCTCATAAAAATGGCCATATAACACGAAAATGACGAGTTTTTGATCAAGCCTCAAACTTGTATCGGGTCTTCCAGTGTTTTTTAAATTGCCCTGGAACCCCAAAACTATGGGAAATAACTCATGAAAACGGCCATAAAACACAAAAATGACGAGTTCTTGGACATGCCCTCAAACATGTATCATGTCTTGCGGTCATTTTAAATCGCCCTTGAACCCCAAAAATATGGGACATAACTCACGAAATTTTCCATAAAATGCAAAAACGATGAGTGCTTGGTCATGTATCTCAAACATGTAAATCACCTTGGAACCTCAAAACTATGGGCAATAGCTTATGAAAACGGCCATAAAACGCGAAAACGACGAGTTTTTGGTCATAACTCTCAAACAAGCATAGGTTCTTATGGGCCATGCGAATCCCCCCAGAACCCCAAAAATGTGGGAAATAGCTCATAAAAACGACCATACAACACGAAAATGACGAGTTTTTGATCAAGCATCAAACTTCTATCGGGAGTTCCAGTCATTTTAAATTGCCCTGGAACCCCAAAACGATGGGCAATAACTCATGAAAACGGCCATAAAACACAAAAATGGAGAGTTTTTAGTCATCCCTTTAAACATGTATCGGGTCTTACGATCACTTTAAATCGCCCTGGAACCCCAATATTATGGGCAATATCTCATGAAAATAGCCATAATACGCGAAAACGATGAGTTTTTTGTCATACCTCGCAAACCTGTAAATCGCCTTGGAACCCAAAAACTATGGGCAATAGCTCATGAAAACAGCCATAAAACGCGAAAACAACGAGTTTTTGGTCATAACTCTCAAACATGTATCGGGTCTTACGGGCCATGTGAATCTCCCTAGAACCCCAAAATGTGGGCAATAGCTTATAAAACCGGCCATATAACACGAAAATGATGAGTTTTTGATCAAGCCTCAAACTTGTATCGGGTCTTACAGTCATTTTAAATAGCCCTGGAACCCCAAAACTATTTGCAATAACTCATGAAAACGGCCATAAAACACAAATTACAAGTTTTTGGACATTCTCTCAAAGATGTATCATGTCTTGCGGTCATTTTAAATCGCCCTGGAACCCCAAAAATATGGTCCATAACTCAAGAAAATTGCCATTAAATTCAAAACGATTTATGCTTGGTCATGACTTAAACATATAAATCGCCTTGAACCCCAAAACTATGGGCAATTTCTCATGAAAATGACCATAAAACACGAAATGGAGAGTTTATGGTTATGCCTTAAACATGTATCGTGTCTTAGGGTCATTTTAAATCGCCTAGAACCCAAATGGCCATTTTGGTCATAACTCTCAAAGCGTCGCCTTGGAACCCCAAAACTATGGGCAATAGCTCATGAAACGGCCATAAACGCAAAACGAGTTTTTGGTCATAACTCTCAAACATGAATAGGGTCTTACGTGCCATGCGAATCCCCTAGAACGCCAAAAATGTGGTCAATAGCTCATAAAATGGCCATAAAACACGAAATGACGAGTTTTTGATGAGCGTCAAACTTGTATCAGTCTTCCATCATTTTAAATCGCCATGGAACCCGAAAACTATGGGCAATAACTCATGAAAACGGCCATAAAACACAAAAATGACGAGTTTTTGGTCATTCCCTCAAACATGTATCGTGTCTTGCGGTCATTTTAAATCGCCCTGGAACCCCAAAAATATGGGCCATAACTCATGAAAAATTCCATAAAATGCAAAAACGATGAGTCCTTGGTCATGACTTTCCAACATGTAAATTTCCTTGGAACCTGTAAATCGCCTTGCAACCCTAAAACTATGGTGCTCATGAAAACAGCCATAAAGCGCGAAAACGACGAATTTTTGGTCATACGTCTCAAACATGTATCGGGTCTTATGGGCCATGTGAATCTCCCTAGAACCCCAAAATGTGGGCAATAGCTCATAAAAACGGCCATATGACACGAAAATGATGAGTTTTTGATCAAGCCTCAAACTTGTATTGGGTCTTACAGTCATTTTAAATCGCCCGACCCCAAAACTATGGGCAATAACTCATGAAAACGCCATAGAACACAAAATGACGAAGTTTTTGGACATTCCTCAAACATGTATCATGTCTTGGTCATTTTAAATCGCCTGAACCCCAAAAATATGGTCCATAACTCATGAAAATTGCCATAAAATGCAAAATGACGAGTGCTTGGTCATGACTCTTAAACATGTAAATCGCTTTGAACCCCAAAACTATGGGCAATTGCTCATGAAAACGGCATTAAAACATGAAAATGGAGAGTTTTTGGTCGTGTCGTCAAACATGTATCATGTTTTACGGTCATTTTAAATCACCCTGGAACCCCAATACTATGGGCAATAACTCATGAAAATGGCCATATTACGCAAAAACGACGAGTTTTTGGTCATAACTCTCAAACTCAGAATCGCCTTGGATCCGCAAAACTATGTGCAATAGCTCATGAAAACGGCCATAAAATGTGAAAACGACGAGTTTTTGGTCATAACTCTCAAACATGTATAGGGTCTTACGGGCCATGCGAAACCCCCTAGAACCCCAAAAATGTGGTCAATAGCTCATAAAAATGGCCATATAACACGAAAATGACGAGTTTTTGATCAAGCCTCAAACTTGTATCGGGTCTTCCAGTGTTTTTTAAATTGCCCTGGAACCCCAAAACTATGGGAAATAACTCATGAAAACGGCCATAAAACACAAAAATGACGAGTTCTTGGACATGCCCTCAAACATTTATCATGTCTTGCGGTCATTTTAAATCGCCGTTGAACCCCAAAAATATGGGACATAACTCACGAAATTTTCCATAAAATGCAAAAACGATGAGTGCTTGGTCATGTATCTCAAACATGTAAATCACCTTGGAACCCCAAAACTATGGGCAATAGCTTATGAAAACGGCCATAAAACGCGAAAACGACAAGTTTTTGGTCATAACTCTCAAACAAATATAGGGTCTTATGGGCCATGCAAATCCCCCTAGAACCCCAAAAATGTGGGCAATAGCTCATAAAAACGGCCACACAACACGAAAATGACGAGTTTTTGATCAAGCATCAAATTTGTATCGGGTGTTCCAGTCATTTTAAATCGCCCTGGAACCCCAAAACGATGGGCAATAACTCATGAAAACGGCCATAAAACACAAAAATGGAGAGTTTTTGGTCATCCCTTTAAACATGTATCGGGTCTTACGATCACTTTAAATCGCCCTGGAACCCCAATATTATGGGCAATATCTCATGAAAATGGCCATAATACGCGAAAACGATGAGTTTTTGGTCATACCTTTCAAACCTGTAAATCGCCTTGGAACCCAAAAACTATGGGCAATAGCTCATGAAAACAGCCATAAAACGCGAAAACGACGGGTTTTTGGTCATAACTCTCAAACATGTATCGGGTCTTACGGGCCATGTGAATCTCCCTAGAACCCCAAAATGTGGGCAATAGCTTATAAAACCGGCCATATAACACGAAAATGATGAGTTTTTCATCAAGCCTCAAACTTGTATCGGGTCTTACAGTCATTGTAAATCGCCCTGGAACCCCAAAACTATGGGCAATACTCACGAAAACGGCCATAAAACACAAATTACAAGTTTTTGGACATTCCCTCAAACATGTATCATCTCTTGCGGTCATTTTAAATCGCCCTGGAACCCCAAAAATATGGTCCAGAACTCAAGAAAATTGCCATAAAATGCAAAAACGACGAATGTTTACTCATGACTCTTAAACATGTAAATCTCCTTGGAACCCCAAAACTATGGGCAATTGCTCATGAAAATGACCATAAAACACGAAAATGGAGAGTTTATGGTTATGCCCTTAAACATGTATCGGGTCTTAGGGTCATTTTAAATCGCCCTAGAACCCGAATATTATAGGCAATAACTCATGAAAATGGCCATTATACGCAAAAACGACGAGTTTTTGGTCATAACTCTCAAACCTGTAAATCGCCTTGGAACCCCAAAACTATGGGCAATAGCTCATGAAAACGGCCATAAAACGCGAAAACGACGAGTTTTTGGTCATAACTCTCAAACATGAATAGGGTCTTACGTGCCATGCGAATCCCCCTAGAACCCCAAAAATGTGGTCAATAGCTCATAAAAATGGCCATAAAACACGAAAATGACGAGTTTTTGATGAAGCCTCAAACTTGTATCAGGTCTTCCAGTCATTTTAAATCGCCATGGAACCCAAAAACTATGGGCAATAACTCATGAAAACGGCCATAAAACACAAAAATGACGAGTTTTTGGTCATTCCCTCAAACATGTATCGTGTCTTGCGGTCATTTTAAATTGCCCTGGAACCCCAAAAATATGGGCCATAACTCATGAAAAATTCCATAAAATGCAAAAACGATGAGTGCTTGGTCATGACTTTCCAACATGTAAATTGCCTTGGAACCTGTAAATCGCCTTGCAACCCTAAAACTATGGGCAATAGCTCATGAAAACAGCCATAAAACGCGAAAACGACGAGTTTTTGGTCATACCTCTCAAACATGTATCGGGTCTTACGGGCCATGTGAATCTCCCTAGAACCCCAAAATGTGGGCAATAGCTCATAAAAACGGCCATATGACACGAAAATGATGAGTTTTTGATCAAGCCTCAAACTTGTATTGGGTCTTACAGTCATTTTAAATCGTCCTGGACCCCCAAAACTATGGGCAATAACTCATGAAAACGGCCATAAAACACAAAAATGACGAGTTCTTGGACATGCCCTCAAACATGTATCATGTCTTGCGGTCATTTTAAATCGCCCTTGAACCCCAAAAATATGGGACATAACTCACGAAATTTGCCATAAATTGCAAAAATGACGAGTGCTTGGTCATGACTCTTAAACATGTAAATCGCCTTGGAACCCCAAAACTATGGGCAATTGCTCATGAAAACGGCATTAAAACATGAAAATGGAGAGTTTTTGGTCATGTCGTCAAACATGTATCATGTTTTACGGTCATTTTAAATCGCCCTGGAACCCCAATATTATGGGCAATAACTCATGAAAATGGCCATATTACGCAAAACGACGAAGTTTTGGTCATAACTCTCAAACTCAGAATCGCCTTGGATCCCCAAAACTATGGGCAATTGCTCATGAAAATGGCCATAAAATGTGAAACGACGAGTTTTGGTCATAACTCTCAAACATGTATAGGGTCTTACGGGCCATGCGAAACCCCTAGAACCCCAAAATGTGGGCAATAGCTCATAAAAACGGCCATATGACACGAAAATGATGAGTTTTTGATCAAGCCTCAAACTTGTATTGGGTCTTACAGTCATTTTAAATCGTCCTGGACCCCCAAAACTATGGGCAATAACTCATGAAAACGGCCATAAAACACAAAAATGACGAGTTCTTGGACATGCCCTCAAACATGTATCATGTCTTGCGGTCATTTTAAATCGCCCTTGAACCCCAAAAATATGGGACATAACTCACGAAATTTGCCATAAAATGCAAAAACGATGAGTGCTTGGTCATGAATCTCAAACATGTAAATCACCTTGGAACCCCAAAACTATGGGCAATAGCTTATGAAAACGGCCATAAAACGCGAAAACGACGAGTTTTTGGTCATAACTCTCAAACAAATATAGGGTCTTATGGGCCATGCGAATCCCCCTAGAACCACAAAAATGTGGGCAATAGCTCATAAAAACGACCACACAACACGAAAATGACGAGTTTTTGATCAAGCATCAAACTTGTATCGGGTGTTCCAGTCATTTTAAATCGCCCTGGAACCCCAAAACGATGGGCAATAACTCATGAAAACGGCCATAAAACACAAAAATGGAGAGTTTTTGGTCATCCCTTTAAACATGTATTGGGTCTTACGATCACATTAAATCGCCCTAGAACCCCAATATTATGGGTAATAACACATGAAAATGGCCATAATACGCGAAAACGATGAGTTTTTGGTCATACCTCTCAAACCTGTAAATCGCCTTGGAACCAAAAAACTATGGGCAATAGCTCATGAAAACAGCCATAAAACGCGAAAACGACGAGTTTTTGGTCATAACTCTCAAACATGTATCGGGTCTTACGGGCCATGTGAATCTCCCTAGAACCCCAAAATATGGGCAATAGCTTATAAAACCGGCCATATAACACGAAAATGATGAGTTTTTGATCAAGCCTCAAACTTGTATCGGGTCTTACAGTCATTTTAAATAGCCCTGGAACCCCAAAACTATTTGCAATAACTCATGAAAACGGCCATAAAACACAAATTACAAGTTTTTGGACATTCTCTCAAAGATGTATCATGTCTTGCGGTCATTTTAAATCGCCCTGGAACCCCAAAAATATGGTCCATAACTCAAGAAAATTGCCATTAAATTCAAAAACGACGAGTGCTTGGTCATGACTCTTAAACATATAAATCGCCTTGGAACCCCCAAAACTATGGGCAATTTCTCATGAAAATGACCATAAAACACGAAAATGGAGAGTTTATGGTTATGCCCTTAAACATGTATCAGGTCTTAGGGTCATTTTAAATCGCCCTAGAACCCGAATATTATAGGCAATAACTCATGAAAATGGCCATAATACGCAAAAACGACGAGTTTTTGGTCATAACTCTCAAACTCAGAATCGCCTTTGGAACCCCAAAACTATGGGCAATAGCTCATGAAAACGGCCATAAACGCGAAAACGACGAGTTGTTGGTCATAACTCTCAAACATGAATAGGGTCTTACGTGCCATGCGAATCCCCCTAGAACCCCAAAAATGTGGTCAATAGCTCATAAAAATGAACATAAAACACGAAAATGACGAGTTTTTGATGAAGCGTCAAACTTGTATCAGGTCTTCCAGTCATTTTAAAACGCCATGGAACCCGAAAACTATGGGCAATAACTCATGAAAACGGCAATAAAACACAAAATGACGAGTTTTTGGTCATCCCCTCAAACATGTATCGTGTCTTGCGGTCATTTTAAATCACCCTGGAACCCCAAAAATATGGGCCATAACTCATGAAAAATTCCATAAAATGCAAAAACGATGAGTGCTTGGTCATGACTTTCCAACATGTAAATTTCCTTGGAACCTGTAAATCGCCTTGCAACCCTAAAACTATGGGCAATAGCTGATGAAAACAACCATAAAACGCGAAAACGACGAGTTTTTGGTCATACGTCTCAAACATGTATCGGGTCTTACGGGCCATGTGAATCTCCCTAGAACCCCAAAATGTGGGCAATAGCTCATAAAAACGGCCATATGACACGAAAATGATGAGTTTTTGATCAAGCCTCAAACTTGTATTGGGTCTTACAGTCATTTTAAATCGTCCTGGACCCCCAAAACTATGGGCAATAACTCATGAAAACGGCCATAAAACACAAAAATGACGAGTTTTTGGACATTCCCTCAAACATGTATCATGTCTTGCGGTCATTTTAAATCGCCCTGGAACCCCAAAAATATGGTCCATAACTCATGAAAATTGCCATAAAATGCAAAAATGACGAGTGCTTGGTCATGACTCTTAAACATGTAAATCGCCTTGGAACTCCAAAACTATGGGCAATTGCTCATGAAAACGGCATTAAAACATGAAAATGGAGAGTTTTTGGTCATGTCGTCAAACATGTATCATGTTTTACGGTCATTTTAAATCTCCCTGGAACCCCATTATTATGGGCAATAACTCATGAAAATGGCCATATTACGCAAAAACGACGAGTTTTTGGTCATAACTCTCAAACCTGTAAATCGCCTTGGATCCCCAAAACTATGGGCAATAGCTCATGAAAACGGCCATAAAATGTGAAAACGACGAGTTTTTGGTCATAACTCTCAAACATGTATAGGGTCTTACGGGCCATGCGAAACCCCCTAGAACCCCAAAAATGTGGTCAATAGCTCATAAAAATGGCCATATAACACGAAAATGACGAGTTTTTGATCAAGCCTCAAACTTGTATCGGGTCTTCCAGTGTTTTTTAAATTGCCCTGGAACCCCAAAACTATGGGAAATAACTCATGAAAACGGCCATAAAACACAAAAATGACGAGTTCTTGGACATGCCCTCAAACATGTATCATGTCTTGCGGTCATTTTAAATCGCCCTTGAACCCCAAAAATATGGGACATAACTCACGAAATTTGCCATAAAATGCAAAAACGATGAGTGCTTGGTCATGAATCTCAAACATGTAAATCACCTTGGAACCCCAAAACTATGGGCAATAGCTTATGAAAACGGCCATAAAACGCGAAAACGACGAGTTTTTGGTCATAACTCTCAAACAAATATAGGGTCTTATGGGCCATGCAAATCCCCCTAGTACCCCAAAAATGTGGGCAATAGCTCATAAAAACGGCCACACAACACGAAAATGACGAGTTTTTGATCAAGCATCAAACTTGTATCGGGTGTTCCAGTCATTTTAAATCGCCCTGGAACCCCAAAACGATGGGCAATAACTCATGAAAACGGCCCTAAAACACAAAAATGGAGAGTTTTTGGTCATCCCTTTAAACATGTATCGGGTCTTACGATCACATTAAATCGCCCTAGAACCCCAATATTATGGGTAATAACACATGAAAATGGCCATAATACGCGAAAACGATGAGTTTTTGGTCATACCTCTCAAACCTGTAAATCGCCTTGGAACCAAAAAACTATGGGCAATAGCTCATGAAAACAGCCATAAAACGCGAAAACGACGAGTTTTTGGTCATAACTCTCAAACATGTATCGGTTCTTACGGGCCATGTGAATCTCCCTAGAACCCCAAAATGTGGGCAATAGCTTATAAAACCAGCCATATAACACGAAAATGATGAGTTTTTGATCAAGCCTCAAACTTGTATCGGGTCTTACAGTCATTTTAAATCGCCCTGGAACCCCAAAACTATGGGCAATACTCATGAAAACGGCCATAAAACACAAATTACAAGTTTTTGGACATTCCCTCAAACATGTATCATGTCTTGCGGTCATTTTAAATCGCCCTGGAACCCCAAAAATATGGTCCATAACTCAAGAAAATTGCCATAAAATGCAAAAACGACGAATGCTTGGTCATGACTCTTAAACATGTAAATCGCCTTGGAACCCCAAAACTATGGGCAATTGCTCATGAAAATGACCATAAAACACGAAAATGGAGAGTTTATGGTTATGCCCTTAAACATGTATCGGGTCTTAGGGTCATTTTAAATCGCCCTAGAACCCGAATATTATAGGCAATAACTCATGAAAATGGCCATAATACGCACAAACGACGAGTTTTTGGTCATAACTCTCAAACCTGTAAATCGCCTTGGAACCCCAAAACTATGGGCAATAGCTCATGAAAA
The DNA here is from genome assembly GCA_030063025.1 of Avena longiglumis. Classification (NCBI taxonomy): domain Eukaryota; kingdom Viridiplantae; phylum Streptophyta; class Magnoliopsida; order Poales; family Poaceae; genus Avena; species Avena longiglumis. The sequence goes on from CP125973.1 coordinate 19,292,504, forward strand.
CGGCCATAAAACGCGAAAACGACGATTTTTTGGTCATAACTCTCAAACATGAATAGGGTCTTACGTGCCATGCGAATCCCCCAAGAACCCCAAAAATGTGGTCAATAGCTCATGAAAATGGCCATAAAACACGAAAATGACGAGTTTTTGATGAAGCCTCAAACGTGTATCACGTCTTCCAGTAATTTTAAATCGCCATGGAACCCGAAAACTATGGGCAATAACTCATGAAAACGGCCATAAAACACAAAATGACGTTTTTGGTCATTCCTCAAACATGTATCGTGTCTTGGTCATTTTAAATCGCCCTGGAACCCCAAAAATATGGGCCATAACTCATGAAAAATTCCATAAAATGCAAAAACGATGAGTGCTTGGTCATGACTTTCCAACATGTAAATTTCTTGAACCTCAGAATCGCATTGCAACCCTAAAACTATGGGCAATAGCTCATGAAAACAGCCATAAAACGCGAAAACGATGAGTTTTTGGTCATACCTCTCAAACATGTATCGGGTGTTACGGGCCATGTGAATCTCCCTAGAACCCCAAAATGTGGGCAATAGCTCATAAAAACGGCCATATGACACGAAAATGATGATTTTTTGATCAAGCCTCAAACTTGTATTGGGTCTTACAGTCATTTTAAATCGCCCTGGACCCCCAAAACTATGGGCAATAACTCATGAAAACGGCCATAAAACACAAAAATGACGAGTTCTTGGACATGCCCTCAAACATGTATCATGTCTTGTGGTCATTTTAAATCGCCCTTGACGCGCAAAAATATGGTCCATAACTCATGAAAATTGCCATAAATTGCAAAAATGACGAGTGCTTGGTCATGACTCTTAAACATGTAAATCGCCTTGGAACCCCAAAACTATGGGCAATTGCTCATGAAAACGACATTAAAACATGAAAATGGAGAGTTTTTGGTCATGTCGTCAAACATGTATCATGTTTTACGGTCATTTTAAATCGCCCTGGAACCCCAATATTATGGGCAATAACTCATGAAAATGGCCATATTACGCAAACACGGCGAGTTTTTGGTCATAATTCTCAAACCTGTAAATCGCCTTGGATCCCCAAAACTATGGGCAATTGCTCATGAAAATGGCCATAAAATGTGAAAACGACGAGTTTTTGGTCATAACTCTCAAACATGTATAGGGTCTTACGGGCCATGCGAAACCCCCTAGAACCCGAAAAATGTGGTCAATAGCTCATAAAAATGGCCATATAACACGAAAATGACGAGTTTTTGATCAAGCCTCAAACTTGTATCGGGTCTTCCAATGTTTTTTAATTGCCCTGGAACCCCAAAACTATGGGAAATAACTCATGAAAACGGCCATAAAACACAAAAATGACGAGTTCTTGGACATGCCCTCAAACATGTATCATGTCTTGCGGTCATTTTAAATTGCCCTTGAACCCCAGAAATATGGGACATAACTCACGAAATTTGCCATAAAATGCAAAAACGATGAGTGCTTGGTCATGAATCTCAAACATGTAAATCACCTTGGAACCCCAAAACTATGGGCAATAGAATATGAAAACGGCCATAAAACGCGAAAACGGCGAGTTTTTGGTCATAACTCTCAAACAAATATAGGGTCTTATGGGCCATGCAAATCCCCCTAGTACCCCAAAAATGTGGGCAATAGCTCATAAAAACGGCCACACAGCATGAAAATGACGAGTTTTTGATCAAGCATCAAACTTGTATCGGGTGTTCCAGTCATTTTAAATCGCCCTGGAACCCAAAAACGATGGGCAATAACTCATGAAAACGGCCATAAAACACAAAAATGGAGAGTTTTTGGTCATCCCTTTAAACATGTATCGGGTCTTACGATCACTTTAAATCGCCCTGGAACCCCAATATTATGGGCAATATCTCATGAACATGGCCATAATACGCGAAAACGATGAGTTTTTGGTCATACCTTTCAAACCCGTAAATCGCGTTGGAACCCAAAAACTATGGGCAATAGCTCATGAAAACAGCCATAAAACGCGAAAACGACGAGTTTTTGGTCATAACTCTCAAACATGTATCGGGTCTTACGGGCCATGTGAATCTCCCTAGAACCCCAAAATGTGGGCAATAGCTTATAAAACCGGCCATATAACACGAAAATGATGAGTTTTTCATCAAGCCTCAAACTTGTATCGGGTCTTACAGTCATTTTAAATAGCCCTGTAACCCCAAAACTATTTGCAATAACTCATGCAAACGGCCATAAAACACAAATTACAAGTTTTTGGACATTCCCTCAAAGATGTATCATGTCTTGCGGTCATTTTAAATCGCCCTGGACCCCAAAAATATGGTCCATAACACAAGAAAATTGCCATTAAATTCAAAAACGACGAGTGCTTGGTCATGACTCTTAAACATATAAATCGCCTTGGAACCCCAAAGCTATGGGCAATTGCTCATGAAAATGACCATAAAACACGAAAATGGAGAGTTTATGGTTATGCCCTTAAACATTTATCGGGTCTTAGGGTCATTTTAAATCGCCCTAGAACCCGAATATTATAGGTAATAACGCATGAAAATGGCCATAATACGCAAAAACGACGAGTTTTTGGTCATAACTCTCAAACCTGTAAATCGCCTTGGAACCCCAAAACTATGGGCAATAGCTCATGAAAACGGCCATAAAACGCGAAAACGACGAGTTGTTGGTCATAACTCTCAAACATGAATAGGGTCTTACGTGCCATGCGAATCCCCCTAGAACCCCAAAAATGTGGTCAATAGCTCATAAAAATGAACATAAAACACGAAAATGACGAGTTTTTGATGAAGCGTCAAACTTGTATCAGGTCTTCCAGTCATTTTAAAACGCCATGGAACCCGAAAACTATGGGCAATAACTCATGAAAACGGCAATAAAACACAAAATGACGAGTTTTTGGTCATCCCCTCAAACATGTATCGTGTCTTGCGGTCATTTTAAATCACCCTGGAACCCCAAAAATATGGGCCATAACTCATGAAAAATTCCATAAAATGCAAAAACGATGAGTGCTTGGTCATGACTTTCCAACATGTAAATTTCCTTGGAACCTGTAAATCGCCTTGCAACCCTAAAACTATGGGCAATAGCTGATGAAAACAACCATAAAACGCGAAAACGACGAGTTTTTGGTCATACGTCTCAAACATGTATCGGGTCTTACGGGCCATGTGAATCTCCCTAGAACCCCAAAATGTGGGCAATAGCTCATAAAAACGGCCATATGACACGAAAATGATGAGTTTTTGATCAAGCCTCAAACTTGTATTGGGTCTTATAGTCATTTTAAATCGTCCTGGACCCCCAAAACTATGGGCAATAACTCATGAAAACGGCCATAGAACACAAAAATGATAAGTTTTTGGACATTCCCTCAAACATGTATCATGTCTTGCGGTCATTTTAAATCGCCCTAGAACCCCAAAACTATGGCCCATAACTCAAGAAAATTTCCATAAATTGCAAAAATGATGAGTGCTTGGTCATGACTCTTAAACATGTAAATAGCCTTGGAACCCCAAAACTATGGGCAATTGCTCATGAAAACGGCATTAAAACATGAAAATGGAGAGTTTTTGGTCATGTCGTCAAACATGTATCATGTTTTACGGTCATTTTAAATCGCCATGGAACCCCAATATTATGGGCAATAACTCATGAAAATGGCCATATTACGCAAAAACGACGAGTTTTTGGTCATAATTCTCAAACCTGTAAATCGCCTTGGATCCCCAAAACTATGGGCAATTGCTCATGAAAATGGCCATAAACTGTGAAAACGACGAGTTTTTGGTCATAACTCTCAAACATGTATAGGGTCTTACGGGCCATGCGAAACCCCCTAGAACCCGAAAAATGTGGTCAATAGCTCATAAAAATGGCCATATAACACGAAAATGACGAGTTTTTGATCAAGCCTCAAACTTGTATCGGGTCTTCCACTGTTTTTTAATTGCCCTGGAACCCCAGAACTATGGGAAATAACTCATGAAAACGGCCATAAAACACAAAAATGACGAGTTCTTGGACATGCCCTCAAACATGTATCATGTCTTGCGGTCATTTTAAATCGCCCTTGAACCCCAAAAATATGGGACATAACTCACGAAATTTTCCATAAAATGCAAAAATGATGAGTGCTTGGTCATGAATCTCAAACATGTAAATCACCTTGGAACCCCAATACTATGGGCAATAGCTTATGAAAACATAAAATTTTGGTCATAACTCTCAAACAAGCATAGGGTCTTATGGGCCATCGAATCCCCTAGAACTCCAAAATGTGGGCAATAGCTCATAAAACGGTCACAACACGAAAATGAAGAGTTTTGATCAAGCATCAAACTTGTATGGTGTTCCTTTTAAATCTCCCTGGAACCCCAAAACGATGGGCAATAACTCATGAAAACGACCATAAAACACAAAAATGGAGAGTTTTTGGTCATCCCTTTAAACATGTATCGGGTCTTACGATCACTTCAAATCGCCCTAAAACCCCAATATTATGGGTAATAACTGATGAAAATGGCCATAATACGCGAAAACGATGAGTTTTTGGTCATACCTCTCAAACCTGTAAATCGCCTTGGAACCCCAAAACTATGGGCAATAGCTCATGAAAACAGCCATAAAACGCGAAAACGACGAGTTTTTGGTCATAACTCTCAAACATGTATCGGGTCTTACGGGCCATGTGAATCTCCCTAGAACCCCAAAATGTGGGCAATAGCTTATAAAACCGGCCATATAACACGAAAATGATGAGTTTTTGATCAAGCCTCAAACTTTTATCGGGTCTTACAGTCATTTTAAATCGCCCTGGAACCCCAAAACTATGGGCAATACTCATGAAAACGGCCATAAAACACAAATTACAAGTTTTTGGACATTCCCTCAAACATGTATCATGTCTTGCGGTCATTTTAAATCGCCCTGGAACCCCAAAAATATGGTCCATAACTCAAGAAAATTGCCATAAAATGCAAAAACGACGAGTGCTTGGTCATGACTCTTAAACATGTAAATCGCCTTGGAACCCCAAAACTATGGGCAATTGCTCATGAAAATCACCATAAAACAAAAATGAGAGTTCTTGGACATGCCTCAAACATGTATCGGTCTTAGGGTCATTTTAAATCGCCCTAGAACCCGAATATTATAGGCAATAACTCATGAAAATGGCCATAATACGCAAAAGCAGAGTTTTGGTCATAACTCTCAAACCTGTAAATCGCCTTGGAACCCCAAAACTATGGGCAATAGCTCATGAAAACGGCCATAAAACGCGAAAACGACGAGTTTTTGGTCATAACTCTCAAACATGAATAGGGTCTTACGTGCCATGCGAATCCCCCAAGAACCCCAAAAATGTGGTCAATAGCTCATGAAAATGGCCATAAAACGCGAAAACGACGAGTTTTTGGTCATAACTCTCAAACAAATATAGGGTCTTATGGGCCATGCAAATCCCCCTAGAACCCCAAAAATGTGGGCAATAGCTCATAAAAACGGCCACACAACACGAAAATGACGAGTTTTTGATCAAGCATCAAATTTGTATCGGGTGTTCCAGTCATTTTAAATTGCCCTGGAACCCCAAAACGATGGGCAATAACTCATGAAAACGGCCATAAAACACAAAAATGGAGAGTTTTTGGTCATCCCTTTAAACATGTATCGGGTCTTACGATCACTTTAAATCGCCCTGGAACCCCAATATTATGGGCAATATCTCATGAACATGGCCATAATACGCGAAAACGATGAGTTTTTGGTCATACCTTTCAAACCCATAAATCGCCTTGGAACCCAAAAACTATGGGCAATAGCTCATGAAAACAGCCATAAAACGCGAAAACGACGAGTTTTTGGTCATAACTCTCAAACATGTATCGGGTCTTACGGGCCATGTGAATCTCCCTAGAACCCCAAAATGTGGGCAATAGCTTATAAAACCGGCCATATAACACGAAAATGATGAGTTTTTCATCAAGCCTCAAACTTGTATCGGGTCTTACAGTCATTTTAAATAGCCCTGGAACCCCAAAACTATTTGCAATAACTCATGAAAACGGCCATAAAACACAAATTACAAGTTTTTGGACATTCCCTCAAAGATGTATCATGTCTTGCGGTCATTTTAAATCGCCCTGGACCCCAAAAATATGGTCCATAACTCAAGAAAATTGCCATTAAATTCAAAAACGACGAGTGCTTGGTAATGACTCTTAAACATATAAATCGCCTTGGAACCCCAAAGCTATGGGCAATTGCTCATGAAAATGACCATAAAACACGAAAATGGAGAGTTTATGGTTATTCCCTTAAACATTTATCGGGTCTTAGGGTCATTTTAAATCGCCCTAGAACCCGAATATTATAGGCAATAACGCATGAAAATGGCCATAATACGCAAAAACGACGAGTTTTTGGTCATAACTCTCAAACCTGTAAATCGCCTTGGAACCCCAAAACTATGGGCAATAGCTCATGAAAACGGCCATAAAACGCGAAACGAAGTTTTTGGTCATAACTCAAACATGAATAGGGTCTTACGTGCCATGCGAATCCCCTAGAACCCCAAAATGTGGTCAATAGCTCATAAAATGAACATAAAACACGAAAATGACGAGTTTTTGATGAAGCGTCAAACTTGTATCAGGTCTTCCAGTCATTTTAAAACGCCATGGAACCCGAAAACTATGGGCAATAACTCATGAAAACGGCAATAAAACACAAAATGACGAGTTTTTGGTCATCCCCTCAAACATGTATCGGTTCTTGGTCATTTTAAATCACCTGGAACCCCAAAAATATGGGCCATAACTCATGAAAATTCCATAAAATGCAAAACGATGAGTGCTTGGTCATGACTTTCCAACATGTAAATTTCCTTGAACTCAGAATCGCCTTGCAACCCTAAAACTATGGGCAATAGCTGATGAAAACAACCATAAACGCGAAACGAAGTTTTTGGTCATACTCTCAAACATGTATCGGGTCTTACGCCATGTGAATCTCCCTAGAACCCCAAAATGTGGGCAATAGCTCATAAAAACGGCCATATGACACGAAAATGATGAGTTTTTGATCAAGCCTCAAACTTGTATTGGGTCTTATAGTCATTTTAAATCGTCCTGGACCCCCAAAACTATGGGCAATAACTCATGAAAACGGCCATAGAACACAAAAATGATAAGTTTTTGGACATTCCCTCAAACATGTATCATGTCTTGCGGTCATTTTAAATCGCCCTAGAACCCCAAAACTATGGCCCATAACTCATGAAAATTGCCATAAATTGCAAAAATGACGAGTGCTTGGTCATGACTCTTAAACATGTAAATCGCCTTGGAACCCCAAAACTATGGGCAATTGCTCATGAAAACGGCATTAAAACATGAAAATGGAGAGTTTTTGGTCATGTCGTCAAACATGTATCATGTTTTACGGTCATTTTAAATCGCCCTGGAACCCCAATATTATGGGCAATAACTCATGAAAATGGCCATATTACGCAAAAACGACGAGTTTTTGGTCATAACTCTCAAACCTACAAATCGCCTTGGATCCCCAAAACTATGGGCAATTGCTCATGAAAACGGCCATAAAATGTGAAAACGACGAGTTTTTGGTCATAACTCTCAAACATGTATCGGGTCTTTCGGGCCATGCGAAACCCCCTAGAACCCGAAAAATGTGGTCAATAGCTCATAAAAATGGCCATAAAACACGAAAATGACGAGTTTTTGATCAAGCCTCAAACTTGTATCGTGTCTTCTAGTGTTTTTTAATTGCCCTGGAACCCCGAAACTATGGGAAATAACTCATGAAAAGGGCCATAAAACACAAAAATGACGAGTTCTTGGACATGCCCTCAAACATGTATCATGTCTTGCGGTCATTTTAAATCACCCTTGAACCCCAAAAATATGGGACATAACTCACGAAATTTTCCATAAAATGCAAAAACGATTAGTGCTTGGTCATGAATCTCAAACATGTAAATCACCTTGGAACCCCAAAACTATGGGCAATAGCTTATGAAAACGACCATAAAACGCGAAAACGACGAGTTTTTGGTCATAACTCTCAAACAAGTATAGGGTCTTATGGGCCATGCGAATCCCCCTAGAACTCCAAAAATGTGGGCAATAGCTCATAAAAACGGTCACACAACACGAAAATGAAGAGTTTTTGATCAAGCATCAAACTTGTATCGGGTGTTCCAGTCATTTTAAATCGCCCTGGAACCCCAAAACGATGGGCAATAACTCATGAAAACGACCATAAAACACAAAAATGGAGAGTTCTTGGTCATCCATTTAAACATGTATCGGGTCTTACGATCACTTCAAATCGCCCTAGAACCCCAATATTATGGGCAATAACTCATGAAAATGGCCATAATACGCGAAAACGATGAGTTTTTGGTCATACCTCTCAAACCTGTAAATCGCCTTGGAACCCCAAAACTATGGGCAATAGCTCATGAAAACAGCCATAAAACGCGAAAACGACGAGTTTTTGGTCATAACTCTCAAACATGTATCGGGTCTTACGGGCCATGTGAATCTCCCTAGAACCCCAAAATGTGGGAAATAGCTTATAAAACCGGCCATATAACACGAAAATGATGAGTTTTTGATCAAGCGTCAAACTTTTATCGGGTCTTACAGTCATTTTAAATCGCCCTGGAACCCCAAAACTATGGGCAATACTCATGAAAACGGCCATAAAACACAAATTACAAGTTTTTGGACATTCCCTCAAACATGTATCATGTCTTGCGGTCATTTTAAATCGCCCTGGAACCCCAAAAATATGGTCCATAACTCAAGAAAATTGCCATAAAATGCAAAAACGACGAGTGCTTGGTCATGACTCTTAAACATGTAAATCGCCTTGGAACCCCAAAACTATGGGCAATTGCTCATGAAAATCACCATAAAACACGAAAATGACGAGTTCTTGGACATGCCCTCAAACATGTATCGGGTCTTAGGGTCATTTTAAATCGCCCTAGAACCCGAATATTATAGGCAATAACTCATGAAAATGGCCATAATACGCACAAACGACGAGTTTTTGGTCATAACTCTCAAACCTGTAAATCGCCTTGGAACCCCAAAACTATGGGCAATAGCTCATGAAAACGGCCATAAAACGCGAAAACGACGAGTTTTTGGTCATAACTCTCAAACATGAATAGGGTCTTACGTGCCATGCGAATCCCCCAAGAACCCCAAAAATGTGGTCAATAGCTCATGAAAATGGCCATAAAACACGAAAATGACGAGTTTTTGATGAAGCCTCAAACGTGTATCACGTCTTCCAGTAATTTTAAATCGCCATGGAACCCGAAAACTATGGGCAATAACTCATGAAAACGGCCATAAAACACAAAAATGACGAGTTTTTGGTCATTCCCTCAAACATGTATCGTGTCTTGCGGTCATTTTAAATCGCCCTGGAACCCCAAAAATATGGGCCATAACTCATGAAAAATTCCATCAAATGCAAAAACGATGAGTGCTTGGTCATGACTTTCCAACATGTAAATTTCCTTGGAACCCTGTAAATCGCCTTGCAACGCTAAAACTATGGGCAATAGCTCATGAAAACAGCCATAAAACGCGAAAACGAAGAGTTTTTGGTCATACCTCTCAAACATGTATCGGGTGTTACGGGCCATGTGAATCTCCCTAGAACCCCAAAATGTGGGCAATAGCTCATAAAAACGGCCATATGACACGAAAATGATGAGTTTTTGATCAAGCCTCAAACTTGTATTGGGTCTTACAGTCATTTTAAATCGCCCTGGACCCCCAAAACTATGGGCAATAACTCATGAAAACGGCCATAAAACACAAAAATGACGAGTTTTTGGACATTCCCTCAAACATGTATCATGTCTTGTGGTCATTTTAAATCGCCCTAGAACCCCAAAACTATGGCCCATAACTCATGAAAATTGCCATAAATTGCAAAAATGACGAGTGCTTGGTCATGACTCTTAAACATGTAAATCGCCTTGGAACCCCAAAACTATGGGCAATTGCTCATGAAAACGGCATTAAAACATGAAAATGGAGAGTTTTTGGTCATGTCGTCAAACATGTATCATGTTTTACGGTCATTTTAAATCGCCCTGGAACCCCAATATTATGGGCAATAACTCATGAAAATGGCCATATTACGCAAAAAAGACGAGTTTTTGGTCATAACTCTCAAACCTGTAAATCGCCTTGGATCCCCAAAACTATGGGCAATAGCTAATGAAAACGGCCATAAAATGTGAAAACGACGAGTCTTTGGTCATAACTCTCAAACATGTATAGGATCTTACGGGCGATGCGAAACCCCCTAGAACCCCAAAAATGTGGTCAATAGATCATAAAATTGGCCATATAACACGAAAATGACGAGTTTTTGATCAAGCCTCAAACTTGTATCGGGTCTTCCAGTGTTTTTTAAATTTCCCTAGAACCCCAAAACTATGGGAAATAACTCATGAAAACGGCCATAAAACACAAAAATGACGAGTTCTAGGACATGCCCTCAAACATGTATCATGTCTTGCGGTCATTTTAAATCGCCCTTGACCCCAAAAATATGGGACATAGCCCACGAAAATTGCCATAAAATGCAAAAACGATGAGTGCTTGGTCATGAATCTCAAACATGTAAATCACCTTGGAACCCCAAATCTATGGGCAATAGCTTATGAAAACGGCCATAAAACGCTAAAACGACGAGTTTTTGGTCATAACTCAAACATGTATAGGGTCTTATGGTCCATGCGAATCCCCCTAGAACCCCAAAAATGTGGGCAATAGCTCATAAAAACGGCCATACAACACAAAAATGATGAGTTTTTGATCAAGCCTCAAACTTGTATCGGGTCTTACAGTCATTTTAAATCGCCCTGGAACACCAAAACGATGGGCAATAACTCATGAAAACGTCCATAAAACACAAAAATGGAGAGTTTTTGGTCATCCCTTTAAACATGTATCGGGTCTTACGATCACTTTAAATCGCCCTAGAACCCCAATATTATGGGCAATAACTCATGAAAATGGCCATAATACGCGAAAACGATGAGTTTTTGGTCATACCTCTCAAACCTGTAAATCGCCTTGGAACCCCAAAACTATGGGCAATAGCTCATGAAAACAGCCATAAAACGCGAAAACGACGAGTTTTTGGTCATAACTCTCAAACATGTATCGGGTCTTACGGGCCATGTGAATCTCCCTAGAACCCCAAAATATGGGCAATAGCTTATAAAACCGGCCATATAACACGAAAATGATGAGTTTTTTATCAAGCCTCAAACTTGTATCGGGTCTTACAGTCATTTTAAATCGCCCTTGACCCCCAAAACTATGGGCAATAACTCATGAAAAAGGCCATAAAATACAAATTACTAGTTTTTGGACATTCCCTAAAACATGTATCATGTCTTGCGGTCATTTTAAATCGCCCTGGAACCCCAAAAATATGGTCCATAACTCAAGAAAATTGCCATAAAATGCAAAAACGACGAGTGCTTGGTCATGACTCTTAAACATGTAAATCGCCTTGGAACCCCAAAACTATGGGCAATTGCTCATGAAAATGACCATAAAACACGAAAATGGAGAGTTTATGGTTATGCCCTTAAACATGTATCGGATCTTACGGTCATTTTAAATCGCCCTAGAACCCGAATATTATAAGCAATAACTCATGAAAATGGGCATAATACGCAAAAACGACGAGTTTTTGGTCATAACTCTCAAACGTGTAAATCGCCTTGGAACCCTAAAACTATGGGCAATAGCTCATGAAAACGGCCATAAAACGCGAAAACGACGAGTTTTTGGTCATAACTCTCAAACATGAATAGGGTCTTACGTGCCATGCGAATCCCCCTAGAACTCCAAAAATGTGGTCAATAGCTCATAAAAACGGCCATATGACACGAAAATGATGAGTTTTTGATCAAGCCTCAAACTTGTATTGGGTCTTACAGTCATTTTAAATCGCCCTGGACCCCCAAAACTATGGGCAATAACTCATGAAAACGGCCATAAAACACAAAAATGACGAGTTTTTGGACATTCCCTCAAACATGTATCATGTCTTGTGGTCATTTTAAATCGCCCTAGAACCCCAAAACTATGGCCCATAACTCATGAAAATTGCCATAAATTGCAAAAATGAGTGCTTGGTCATGACTCTTAAACATGTAAATCGCCTTGGAACCCCAAAACTATGGGCAATTGCTCATGAAAACGGCATTAAAACATGAAAATGGAGTGTTTTTGGTCATGTCGTCAAACATGTATCATGTTTTACGGTCATTTTAAATCGCCCTGGAACCCCAATATTATGGGCAATAACTCATGAAAATGGCCATATTACGCAAAAACGACGAGTTTTTGGTCATAACTCTCAAACCTGCAAATCGCCTTGGATCCCCAAAACTATGGGCAATAGCTCATGAAAACGGCCATAAAATGTGAAAACGACGAGTTTTTGGTCATAACTCTCAAACATGTATAGGGTCTTACGGGCCATGCGAAACCCCCTAGAACCCGAAAAATGTGGTCAATAGCTCATAAAAATGGCCATATAACACGAAAATGACGAGTTTTTGATCAAGCCTCAAACTTGTATCGTGTCTTCTAGTGTTTTTTAATTGCCCTGGAACCCCGAAACTATGGGAAATAACTCATGAAAACGGCCATGAAACACAAAAATGACGAGTTCTTGGACATGCCCTCAAACATGTATCATGTCTTGCGGTCATTTTAAATCGCCCTTGAATCCCAAAAATATGGGACATAACTCACGAAATTTTCCATAAAATGCAAAAACGATGAGTGCTTGGTCATGAATCTCAAACATGTAAATCACCTTGGAACCCCAAAACTATGGGCAATAGCTTATGAAAACGGCCATAAAACGCGAAAACGACGAGTTTTTGGTCATAACTCTCAAACAAGTACAGGGTCTTATGGGCCATGCGAATCCCCGTAGAACCCCAAAAATGTGGGCAATAGCTCATAAAAACGGCCACACAACACGAAAATGACGAGTTTTTGATCAAGCATCAAACTTGTATCGGGTGTTGCAGTCATTTTAAATCGCCCTGGAACCCCAAAACGATGGGCAATAACTCAGGAAAACGTCCTTAAAACACAAAAATGGAAAGTTTTTGGTCATCCCTTTAAACATGTATCGGGTCTTACGATCACTTTAAATCGCCCTAGAACCCCAATTATGGGCAATAACTCATGAAAATGGCCATAATACGCGAAAACGATGAGTTTTTGGTCATACCTCTCAAACCTGTAAATCGCCTTGGAACCCCAAAACTATGGGCAATAGCTCATGAAAACAGCCATAAAACGCGAAAACGACGAGTTTTTGGTCATAACTCTCAAACATGTATCGGGTCTTACGGGCCATGTGAATCTCCCTAGAACCCCAAAATGTGGGCAATAGCTCATAAAACCGGCCATATAACACGAAAATGATGAGTTTTTTATCAAGCCTCAAACTTGTATCGGGTCTTACAGTCATTTTAAATCGCCCTTGACCCCCAAAACTATGGGCAATAACTCATGAAAAAGGCCATAAAATACAAATTACTAGTTTTTGGACATTCCCTAAAACATGTATCATGTCTTGCGGTCATTTTAAATCGCCCTGGAACCCCAAAAATATGGTCCATAACTCAAGAAAATTGCCATAAAATGCAAAAACGACGAGTGCTTGGTCATGACTCTTAAACATGTAAATCGCCTTGGAACCCCAAAACTATGGGCAATTGCTCATGAAAATGACCATAAAACACGAAAATGGAGAGTTTATGGTTATGCCCTTAAACATGTATCGGATCTTACGGTCATTTTAAATCGCCCTAGAACCCGAATATTATAAGCAATAACTCATGAAAATGGGCATAATACGCAAAAACGACGAGAGTTTTTGGTCATAACTCTCAAACGTAAATCGCCTTGGAACCCTAAAACTATGGGCAATAGCTCATGAAAACGGCCATAAAACGCGAAAACGACGAGTTTTTGGTCATAACTCTCAAACATGAATAGGGTCTTACGTGCCATGCGAATCCCCCTAGAACTCCAAAAATGTGGTCAATAGATCATAAAATGGCCATAAACACGAAAATGACGAAGTTTTGATGAAGCCTCAAACTTGTATCACGTCTTCAGAATTTTAAATCGCCATGGAACCCAAAACTATGGGCAATAACTCATGAAAACGCCATAAAACACAAAATGACGAGTTTTGGTCATTCCTCAAACATGTATCGTGTCTTGCGGTCATTTTAAATCGCCTGAACCCCAAAAATATGGGCCATAACTCATGAAAATTCCATAAAATGCAAAACGATGAGTGCTTGGTCATGACTTTCCAACATGTAACTTTTCTTGGAACCCTGTAAATCGCCTTGCAACCCTAAAACTATGGGCAATAGCTCATGAAAACAGCCATAAAACGCGAAAACGATGAGTTTTTGGTCATACCTCTCAAACATGTATCGGTGTTACGGCCATGTGAATCTCCTAGAACCCCAAAATGTGGGCAATAGCTCATAAAACGGCCATATGACACGAAAATGATGAGTTTTGATCAAGCCTCAAACTTGTATTGGGTCTTACAGTCATTTTAAATCGCCTGGACCCCAAAACTATGGGCAATAACTCATGAAAACGGCCATAAAACACAAAAATGACGAGTTTTTGGACATTCCCTCAAACATGTATCATGTCTTGTGGTCATTTTAAATCGCCCTAGAACCCCAAAACTATGGCCCATAACTCATGAAAATTGCCATAAATTGCAAAAATGATGAGTGCTTGGTCATGACTCTTAAACATGTAAATCGCCTTGGAACCCCAAAACTATGGGCCATTGCTCATGAAAACGGCATTAAAACATGAAAATGGAGAGTTTTTGGTCATGTCGTCAAACATGTATCATGTTTTACGGTCATTTTAAATCGCCCTGGAACCCCAATATTATGGGCAATAACTCATGAAAATGGCCATATTACGCAAAAACGACGAGTTTTTGGTCATAACTCTCAAACCTGCAAATCGCCTTGGATCCCCAAAACTATGGGCAATTGCTCATGAAAACGGCCATAAAATGTGAAAACAACGAGTTTTTGGTCATAACTCTCAAACATGTATAGGGTCTTACGGGCCATGCGAAACCCCCTAGAACCCGAAAAATGTGGTCAATGGCTCATAAAAATGGCCATATAACACGAAAATGACGAGTTTTTGATCAAGCCTCAAACTTGTATCGTGTCTTCTAGTGTTTTTTAATTGCCCTGGAACCCCGAAACTATGGGAAATAACTCATGAAAACGGCCATAAAACACAAAAATGACGAGTTCTTGGACATGCCCTCAAACATGTATCATGTCTTGCGGTCATTTTAAATCGCCCTTGAACCCCAAAAATATGGGACATAACTCACGAAATTTTCCATAAAATGCAAAAACGATGAGTGCTTGGTCATGAATCTCAAACATGTAAATCACCTTGGAACCCCAAAACTATGGGCAATAGCTTATGAAAACGGCCATAAACGCGAAAACGAAGTTTTTGGTCATAACTCTCAAACAAGTATAGGGTCTTATGGGCCATGAATCCGTAGAACCCCAAAAATGTGGGCAATAGCTCATAAAAACGGCCACACAACACGAAAATGACGAGTTTTTGATCAAGCATCAAACTTGTATCGGGTGTTGCAGTCATTTTAAATCGCCCTGGAACCCCAAAACGATGGGCAATAACTCAGGAAAACGTCCATAAAACACAAAAATGGAGAGTTTTTGGTCATCCCTTTAAACATGTATCGGGTCTTACGATCACTTTAAATCGCCCTAGAACCCCAATTATGGGCAATAACTCATGAAAATGGCCATAATACGCGAAAACGATGAGTTTTTGGTCATACCTCTCAAACCTGTAAATCACCTTGGAACCCCAAAACTATGGGCAATAGCTCATGAAAACAGCCATAAAACGCAAAAACGACGAGTTTTTGGTCATAACTCTCAAACATGTATCGGGTCTTACGGGCCATGTGAATCTCCCTAGAACGCCAAAATGTGGGCAATAGCTCATAAAACCGGCCATATAACACGAAAATGATGAGTTTTTTATCAAGCCTCAAACTTGTATCGGGTCTTACAGTCATTTTAAATCGCCCTTGACCCCCAAAACTATGGGCAATAACTCATGAAAAAGGCCATAAAATACAAATTACTAGTTTTTGGACATTCCCTAAAACATGTATCATGTCTTGCGGTCATTTTAAATCGCCCTGGAACCCCAAAAATATGGTCCATAACTCAAGAAAATTGCCATAAAATGCAAAAACGACGAGTGCTTGGTCATGACTCTTAAACATGTAAATCGCCTTGGAACCCCAAAACTATGGGCAATTGCTCATGAAAATGACCATAAAACACGAAAATGGAGAGTTTATGGTTATGCCCTTAAACATGTATCGGATCTTACGGTCATTTTAAATCGCCCTAGAACCCGAATATTATAGGCAATAACTCATGAAAATGGGCATAATACGCAAAAACGACGAGTTTTTGGTCATAACTCTCAAACCTGTAAATCGCCTTGGAACCCCAAAACTATGGGCAATAGCTCATGAAAACGGCCATAAAACGCGAAAACGACGAGTTTTTGGTCATAACTCTCAAACATGAATAGGGTCTTACGTGCCATGCGAATCCCCCTAGAACTCCAAAAATGTGGTCAATAGATCATAAAAATGGCCATAAAACACGAAAATGACGAGTTTTTGATGAAGCCTCAAACTTGTATCACGTCTTCCAGTAATTTTAAATCGCCATGGAACCCCAAAACGATGGGCAATAACTCATGAAAACGGCCATAAAACACAAAAATGACGAGTTTTTGGTCATTCCCTCAAACATGTATCGTGTCTTGCGGTCATTTTAAATCGCCCTGGAACCCCAAAAATATGGGCCATAACTCATGAAAAATTCCATAAAATGCAAAAACGATGAGTGCTTGGTCATGACTTTCCAACATGTAAATTTTCTTGGAACCCTGTAAATCGCCTTGCAACCCTAAAACTATGGGCAATAGCTCATGAAAACAGCCATAAAACGCGAAAACGATGAGTTTTTGGTCATACCTCTCAAACATGTATCGGGTGTTACGGGCCATGTGAATCTCCCTAGAACCCCAAAATGTGGGCAATAGCTCATAAAAACGGCCATATGACACGAAAATGATGAGTTTTTGATCAAGCCTCAAACTTGTATTGGGTCTTACAGTCATTTTAAATCGCCCTGGACCCCCAAAACTATGGGCAATAACTCATGAAAACGGCCATAAAACACAAAAATGACGAGTTTTTGGACATTCCCTCAAACATGTATCATGTCTTGTGGTCATTTTAAATCGCCCTAGAACCCCAAAACTATGGCCCATAACTCATGAAAATTGCCATAAATTGCAAAAATGATGATTGCTTGGTCATGACTCTTAAACATGTAAATCGCCTTGGAACCCCAAAACTATGGGCAATTGCTCATGAGAACGGCATTAAAACATGAAAATGGAGAGTTTTTGGTCATGTCGTCAAACATGTATCATGTTTTACGGTAATTTTAAATCGCCCTGGAACCCCAATATTATGGGCAATAACTCATGAAAATGGCCATATTACAAAAAGCAGCGAGTTTTTGGTCATAACTCTCAAACCTGCAAATCGCCTTGGATCCCCAAAACTATGGGCAATTGCTCATGAAAACGGCCATAAAATGAGAAAACGACGAGTTTTTGGTCATAACTCTCAAACATGTATAGGGTCTTACGGGCCATGCGAAACCCCCTAGAACTCGAAAAATGTGGTCAATAGCTCATAAAAATGGCCATCTAACACGAAAATGACGAGTTTTTGGTCATTCCCTCAAACTTGTATCGTGTCTTCTAGTGTTTTTTAATTGCCCTGGAACCCCGAAACTATGGGAAATAACTCATGAAAACGGCCATAAAACACAAAAATGACGAGTTCTTGGACATGCCCTCAAACATGTATCATGTCTTGCGGTCATTTTAAATCGCCCTTGAACCCCAAAAATATGGGACATAACTCACGAAATTTTCCATAAAATGCAAAAACGATGAGTGCTTGGTCATGAATCTCAAACATGTAAATCACCTTGGAACCCCAAAACTATGGGCAATAGCTTATGAAAACGCCATAAAAAGCGAAACGAAGTTTTGGTCATAACTCTCAAACAAGTCAGGGTCTTATGGGCCATGCGAATCCCTAGAACCCCAAAAATGTGGGCAATAGCTCATAAAAACGGCCACACAACACGAAAATGACGAGTTTTTGATCAAGCATCAAACTTGTATCGGGTGTTGCAGTCATTTTAAATCGCCCTGGAATCCCAAAACGATGGGCAATAACTCATGAAAACGTCCATAAAACACAAAAATGGAGAGTTTTTGGTCATCCGTTTAAACATGTATCGAGTCTTACGATCACTTTAAATCGCCCTAGAACCCCAATTATGGGCAATAACTCATGAAAATGGCCATAATACGCGAAAACGATGAGTTTTTGGTCATACCTCTCAAACCTGTAAATCGCCTTGGAACCCCAAAACTATGGGCAATAGCTCATGAAAACAGCCATAAAACGCGAAAACGACGAGTTTTTGGTCATAACTCTCAAACATGTATCGGGTCTTACGGGCCATGTGAATCTCCCTAGAACCCCAAAATGTGGGCAATAGCTTATAAAACCGGCCATATAACACGAAAATGATGAGTTTTTTATCAAGCCTCAAACTTTTATCGGGTCTTACAGTCATTTTAAATCGCCCTGGAACCCCAAAACTATGGGCAATACTCATGAAAACGGCCATAAAACACAAATTACAAGTTTTTGGACATTCCCTCAAACATGTATCATGTCTTGCGGTCATTTTAAATCGCCCTGGAACCCCAAAAATATGGTCCATAACTCAAGAAAATTGCCATAAAATGCAAAAAAGACGAGTGTTTGGTCATGACTCTCAAACCTGCAAATCGTCTTGGATCCCCAAAACTATGGGCAATTGCTCATGAAAACGGCCATAAAATGTGAAAACGACGAGTTTTTGGTCATAACTCTCAAACATGTATAGGGTCTTATGGGCCATGCGAAACCCCCTAGAACCCGAAAAATGTGGTCAATAGCTCATAAAAATGGCCATATAACACGAAAATGACGAGTTTTTGATCAAGCCTCAAACTTGTATCGTGTCTTCTAGTGTTTTTTAATTGCCCTGGAACCCCGAAACTATGGGAAATAACTCATGAAAACGGCCATAAAACACAAAAATGACAAGTTCTTGGACATGCCCTCAAACATGTATCATGTCTTGCGGTCATTTTAAATCGCCCTTGAACCCCAAAAATATGGGACATAACTGACGAAATTTTCCATAAAATGCAAAAACGATGAGTGCTTGGGCATGAATCTCAAACATGTAAATCACCTTGGAACCCCAAAACTATGGGCAATAGCTTATGAAAACGGCCATAAAACGCGAAAACGACGAGTTTTTGGTCATAACTCTCAAACAAATACAGGGTCTTATGGGCCATGCGAATCCCCGTAGAACCCCAAAAATGTGGGCAATAGCTCATAAAAACGGCCACACAACACGAAAATGACGAGTTTTTGATCAAGCATCAAACTTGTATCGGGTGTTGCAGTCATTTTAAATCGCCCTGGAATCCCAAAACGATGGGCAATAACTCATGAAAACGTCCATAAAACACAAAAATGGAGAGTTTTTGGTCATCCGTTTAAACATGTATCGAGTCTTACGATCACTTTAAATCGCCCTAGAACCCCAATTATGGGCAATAACTCATGAAAATGGCCATAATACGCGAAAACGATGAGTTTTTGGTCATACCTCTCAAACCTGTAAATCGCCTTGGAACCCCAAAACTATGGGCAATAGCTCATGAAAACAGCCATAAAAGCGAAAACAGCGAGTTTTTGGTCATAACTCAAACATGTATCGGGTCTTACGGGCCATGTGAATCTCCCTAGAACCCCAAAATGTGGGCAATAGCTTATAAAACCGCCATATAACACGAAAATGATGAGTTTTTATCAAGCCTCAAACTTTATCGGGTCTTACAGTCATTTTAAATCGCCTCGAACCCCAAAACTATGGGCAATACTCATGAAAACGGCCATAAAACACAAATTACAAGTTTTTGGACATTCCCTCAAACATGTATCATGTCTTGCGGTCATTTTAAATCGCCCTGGAACCCCAAAAATATGGTCCATAACTCAAGAAAATTGCCATAAAATGCAAAAACGACGAGTGCTTGGTCATGACTCTTAAACATGTAAATCGCCTTGGAACCCCAAAACTATGGGCAATTGCTCATGAAAATCACCATAAAACACGAAAATGACGAGTTCTTGGACATGCCCTCAAACATGTATCGGGTCTTAGGGTCATTTTAAATCGCCCTAGAACCCGAATATTATAGGCAATAACTCATGAAAATGGCCATAATACGCACAAACGACGAGTTTTTGGTCATAACTCTCAAACCTGTAAATCGCCTTGGAACCCCGAAACTATGGGAAATAACTCATGAAAACGGCCATAAAACACAAAAATGACAAGTTCTTGGACATGCCCTCAAACATGTATCATGTCTTGCGGTCATTTTAAATCGCCCTTGAACCCCAAAAATATGGGACATAACTGACGAAATTTTCCATAAAATGCAAAAACGATGAGTGCTAGGGCATGAATCTCAAACATGTAAATCACCTTGGAACCCCAAAACTATGGGCAATAGCTTATGAAAACGGCCATAAAACGCGAAAACGACGAGTTTTTGGTCATAACTCTCAAACAAGTACAGGGTCTTATGGGCCATGCGAATCCCCGTAGAACCCCAAAAATGTGGGCAATAGCTCATAAAAACGGCCACACAACACTACTAGGAAAACGGCTATAGGTAATCAGCACATCCGTGGCTCACATGGTTGAAGTGCCCCACGGCTAAAACAGGCGTGGCTCACCTGTGGGCAGTGCCCTACTAATAACTAGAACATCCGTGGCGCACATGACCCTAGTGCGCCACAGATATGTGTGGGCAGGCCTGTTGGCCTACGCCAAACTTCAGAAGCGCACCATGCACACGTGCGCCACGGTTGTTAGGTCATCATGGCGCACGTGTGCATGGTGCGCCACGACCGAGCGCATGCCCACCTCGCTCGAGACGGCCACTAACTTCGTGGCGCACTCGCCTAGTGCGCCCACAGGGACTAAAACATCGTGGCGCACTCGCCTAGTGCGCCACAGTTTGTACTCACGTGGCGCACTTTGTTGCCGTGCGCCACGGATGTGTCGATTTTTAAGACAGCACTTTATGTGCACATGTGTGACCACATCCACCACCCCACACTTCACTTTGCCCTTCTTCTTCCTCCTTAGATCTAGTCGGGATCTTCTCCTTCCCACCTCAATTTCTCCACACATTCACCATTTTTAGCATGTAAAACTTGCTTTGGATGTTACATAAGTAATAGAGGAGGTCTCGGTCTCTCATCTATCCGTCTCCGGTCGACGCCGCACCTCTCCTTTCCATCTTTCTCGCGATCGGTCTCTCATCTCGTAAGTTGTCCATGTAAGGATGTGTTCATGTGTATATGGATGATGCATGTGCTCATATGTATGTAGATGATCGATGCTCATGTCATGATGTGTGTATGTGTGGAGAGCTAGGATCGATGGTCATATGTGTGTGTATATGGAGAGTATCGATGATGCTCATGCATGTGTGTATGGAGAGGATAATGATATGTTCATGTGTGTATGGATCGGTCTCTCTCTCTCTTGTGTTTGTATGTGAACAAGTTGCCATTGTTTTGCCAAAATGTTTATTCATTTCCATTTTGGCAAGACTTTGGCATTTCGCAAAGGTCCTAATTTTAGGATAGGTCATGCCGAAATTTTCTATCGACCATTGCATGCATGCATTCATTATGTGGTTCTAATAGACTTCAAAATTGTACCGTGTACATCGTGCAGGCAAAAATGGTCCGCATAATGAGCGAAGGCATTGTGGCTAGATTTTTGAAATGTGCGACGGCCGACATGATACGAAATAACAAGACAGATATAAGATGTCCGTGCGAAGATGCAAACTCAACTGGTGATCGACCCAGTTCGGAATCTGCAGCGCACCGCTCCGCCATGGTTTCATGGATGGATACACTCGTTGGATAAGCGATGGCGTAGATGATGGAGACGGTGATCATCATCACGGCGAGAACGGCGAGATGATGAAGAGGCTCCGGAGATGGTGAAGGTACGGAAGCGCCGGGATGATGATGATCTAGATGGCGGAGGAGCGGGCGGCGATGGAACAACGTCGGGCTGGTGCGGGACCCTTATGTGCAAGAGCTGCTTCTCAAGCGACGAGTAATGCCAGGTTGCCGCTAGAGAAAGCCAAGCTTGCGCAACTTGAGAAAGACGGGTTACTCCATTGTATGAAGGATGCAGGCCCGATGATACCGGTTGAATGTAACGCTCAAGGCTATGGAGATGAAGGCAAAGCACAAATTGAGCGACGCAAGCTTCGACGATATGATGGCATTCGCACGATCGTCTCCGGAGAACACATGTCCAACTAGTATCGAGGATGCCAAGAAAATCGTCTGTCCTCTCGATCCGCACGTTAGATATCACGTATGCATCAACGATTGCATCATTTATCGGGCGAGGACGCGGAGAAAACCACATGTGCGGCGTGAGTCGATACAAGAAAGGGAAGAAAGCACCTCGAAAAGTGGTATGGTACTTTCCTATCACCCTCGTCTGCGGCGCTATTTCGCGGACCCTAAGGAAGCGAAGCTCATGCGATGGCATGCGGAAAGGAAGAAGCCAGGAGATGATGATGACCCGAAAGGATGAGCTGCCGACGCACCTTCGGATGCTAGCGGTGGAAAGCATTGGACCTCGAATTCCTGAATTTGGTGGAGATTCGAGGAACATCGCTTGGTGCGAGCACCGATGGACTCAATCCGCTCGGTAGCGAGCACGCACATCACTTGGCCTGTGTTTGTATGGATGTACAACCTCCTCCATGGTTGTGCATGAAGAAGAAGTACATACAAATGAGTATGCTAATTCAAGGGCGAAACAACCTGGTACCGACATCAATCGTCAGATCTCGGCTGTTGAAAGAGGAGCTAGCCACGTTATGGGAATCTGAGCCAATACTTACGCCGTCGCACAAGATTATTTCACTATGAGAGCCGCGTTGGTCACTACGGTGCAAGACTATCCAGTTGCGGGTATATCTCGGGCAGGTTATCCAAGGATTCCACGCGCGTTAGGTGCATGGATAACACAAGCTATCTCCAACTAGAGAAAGATCCAGGGTCATCGAAAACCGTGTTCATGGCGCACCGGAGGTGGCTCGGCAAGAATGATCCATGGAGAAAACGCATGCGTGGAATCCTTGGATAACCTGCCCCGAGAAAAGGTGCCGATGTTCCGTGTCAGATGGGCAAAGAACGTCGAAAGAGAAGACCGGTATTTCACAACCATGGTTATACCCGAAGCAGCCAAATCCAAGGCCGTCGGTGCAAACGTGGCCGCGAAAAATGAACCGTGGGTACTGGCTACCAAAGTGGACCAATGTTTTTTCATTACCGACCCGACAAAGCCTAGCCGTGTTGTCGTGAGGAGAGGAAAAAGGAACATCATCGGAATGGATGGAGTCGCCAATGAGAAAGAATTCAAAAAGAAAGACGATCCAAAGATTGAAGATGACGACGACTACGATGCAGCAACATACATCACAAGAAGAAAAAGGACAACCCTACCCAAAAAAGGTAGCCCGTTCGAAAGAAGAAACATTAAAGTGCCGGGGCTAAATTATTCAACCGCGACAAAGAAGGGAAAAAAGATTGTAAAACGCTAGCTCAAAAAGCTAGCTCAAAAAATATTGTAAAACGCGTGGTCAAAAAAGATTTTAATATTTATGGACAAATTATTATGACATATTTGAAGCATATTTAATTTGTACCACTTTTATGACATATATTATCACTTTTGGGCATTTTTGGAATATATAAAAGTATTTTAAAAACAAAACAAAAATTTTGTAGCATATATCACCACTTTTGGGCATTTTTTGGAATATTTAAAAGTATTTTTAAAATAAAAATAAAAAATGTGGGCACCAGGATTCGAACCTGGGTGCTAACAGGTTTAGAATAGACCAGTGGGCGGAACCAGTGGGGTAAGGCAGTGCTAGTGTTAGCAAAGGGGGTGGCAGCCCTCTTATCTAAGTAGTCGTACCCACTTAGGCGTAGCGCACCCTGGGCAAGTGCGCTACGGTTATCCGTAGCGCACTTGCCCAGGGTGCGCTACGCCCAAGTGAGTATGACTAGCTAGTCAACAACTCCATCGTCCTTAGCCGCATATCCCATCCCCATCGTCCTCCGACACCGCGCATCGACGCCACCGCCGCATCTCTGACGACGCCACCGCCGCCGCATCCCAGCCACGCCAGGAGGAGGAGGAGGCCACCTTGCCCGTGCGCTCGAGGAGGAGGCCGTGCGCTCGAGGAGGAGGATCCCGCGCGCCCGTCGCTCGAGGAGGAGGAGGACGCTGCGGCTCGAGGAGGAGGAGGCCACCTTGCCCGTGCGCTCGAGGAGGAGGCCGTGCGCTCGAGGAGGAGGATCCCGCGCGCCCGTCGCTCGAGGAGGAGGAGGACGCTGCGGCTCGAGGAGGAGGAGGCCGTGGAGGAGACCGCCGTCGTCCTCATCTTAGAGGTGAGCCTCGCCCCTCCCCTCTCTCCCTCTCTCGCCTCTCTCTGCATCCATTCCATCTTAGAGGTAACCGCCGCTGCTGCTCGAGGTTAGGGTTCAGAGGATTAGGTTAGGGTTCAGACGATTAGAGGTTAGGGTTCAGAGGATTAGGTTAGGGTTCAGAGGATTAGGTTTAGAGGAGTTCTTGTTCAGATGGTCTGTGGCAAGCAGTGCAGTGGGTTTTGCTTAGTTGTTTCGCCCTATTTTTGGATGGCAGAATGTGAATGGCAAAAATGGTCAGTGGTTGTTTTCCTTTGTCAGTGACAAAATTCAGGTGACTTTTAGTGCATTCTCTGAGTCATGTTCAGTTAAATTACCAAGAGCACATCACTGGCCTTCAAAGTCTATGCAAGCTAGGTGTGCAAATATTCACTCGACCCTCTTCTGCCATTTATGTACTTGGTGGTGTTTCTACAAGTGTTTTGAAACTGTGGCATATTCCTTGGTTCGATTTCCTCTTACTTGGTCTGACTAGTGAAGATCCATATGGCTTGGCATTATTGTCTGGGTTATTGTCTGTACAACCTTAGTATATACAACTAGCCAGCACCAAGCAGCTAGCTAGTTCATTTTGTGTAGAGCAAAATAAAATGGAGACCAAATGCTCCTGGATATTCTTTAGAGCCAAGTACATAGCATAGATTATACAACAGCAATATTGTACCAGTGTCAAGCATAACTGTTGTGGTTTAAGTCAAAATCCTGCATCATTAATTGTGGTTTGGTGAAGCCCGGAAAATAACTGTTGCATGATCATTCTCATGGAAACTGATGTATGTTTCTTGGTGCTCTGTCACTGTGTGAAGAATAAGCAGCTCGTTAGGCCAAGAAACATTAGATTCATATACTTCTAATGAGATGGAAAACTCGCGATGTGCGATAATAAATAAAATCCTAGGCTGTGTACAATTGTTTTTCAAGAGACTATTTGTTTGAGATGTAAAGTCTGAAATCTGATCTGACACCTGTAGCATTTCTATTGGCTGACCATTTTTTGTAATGGCTGGTATCTAGTTTAAAAACTATAAAGTATCAACTTGGGTCAGTGATGCACAGTCTGAGACCTAGGCTGAAGTTTGAACAAGTGCTATTTTACTGCCCCTTTTCTTAAAGATCCTATGATGTGTAGACCATGTCTCTTGCATGATTACTGAGGATATTTCCCAACAACTATTGTATATACATGTATGTGATCAAGTGTTGGATCAAAAGATTGGAGGTTTACCTTGTGTTGCTGTTGCCTTGTGTTGTTGTTGCCTGCTACCCTACACTACTGCAGAAAGGCTTATAGCCTCCATGTGGTTAGTGACAGGCAAAATTGTGCCAGTCACTACTAAGTATTCCTAGTGACAAGCAGAGATAAGCCTGTCACTAATACAAAATAGTAGTCACGAGCGCATAAAATTGACTGTCACTAGTACCTTTTGTGGAGGCTGACCGAATGAAAAAAATACTTAGTGACGGGCTTCTATAAATGCATGTCACTAAGGACGCTATTAGTAGTGACCGATCCAAAATATGCCGGTCACTAGTATTTTCCACGGAGACCGGATAAAATGGAAAATCTGTCAGACAACTCTAAAGGCCTGTCACGAAAATTACTTTTTTTTCTATGTTCTATAAGCTTTATAGATTTATAGATGTAATATGAATTTTGAATTATTTCTCGTGATCTTGTCGGTCTATTTTTAGTTGCACGTATATAAAAGCAAAAAAATTACTAGAACTACCCTCCAAATATCTAGGATGACTTGAAAAAAAACTCACGGTACATAGGAGAAATCTAGCGGACATGTCAATTAATCTGGCCCAACTGCTAAAAAGAAACGAATCTAGTATTTCCCCAGACCTCCACGCCGCCGCCCTTCACACCGCCGGCCTCCACGCCGCCCAGCAAACCACCTTCCTGCACATCGCCGCCCTCCACGCCCCGTACACCACCGGCCTCCAGGCCGCCGCACTGAAAGCCACGACGAGCCTAAGACTCCACGACCCTGCGCGTCGCCGCCCTGCAAACTGCGACTCCTCCCCTGCCCCGACGAATTCGCCGCCCGCGACGACTCTGCCATCCTCCGCGCCGTAGCCCTGCAATCCGCGACGAATTCGCCGCCCTGAAGTCCGTTTCGTACGATTCCTGTCAGATTTGATTTGAATTCATCCACAACATTTTCATTTTGATGGCTCTTTTCTGAATATTCAGAATACTATGGATATTACATGAGCGTGCCCTTCAAATTTCATGTACATGTCATCTGTTTATCCTAAAAAGTGATTTTGGTTCTTAGTTGTCATTGGTGTTTAATTGATCCATTTGCCAGTGGCCAATACCAGTATCATATTAGGAGTATAATTTCTATGTAGCGGTTAATTGATGCCACCGATGATGCATGGCTTGCAACATGAGCAGGAGGGAAGCCATCTGTTGATACAGGCTAGTTAAGTTGGTATGATAGTAGCAACAATGCTCACGCAGCAGGTACATATAGTGAGGTGAGCACACAACTACTCGTTTTTCCTGCTAGTTTCAGGTGAATTTTCATTTCTTGCAAGACATCTGTCCGATTACAGAAAGGTTATGATCTGGATTATGGTTGTTATGGTGTTTTGCTAAGTTGTAGGTGAGCCTATTGGACTGTGTTTGGTAGTGATATTATGGAAAACAATTGCTAATTGCTGATTTTTTTTCACCGTGTCAAATCATTCATTTTTGGAGAAGGGCTAAATTACATAATGTGTAAGAACATATCACAGGGTCTACTTTTCTTATTTTAAGTCTATCATGGTAGTTCTTTCTGCTATGGCTGTTCGGTGTGTCTGTACAATTAGAAGTTAATTTGTTCATCTAGACCAGTATATGAGGTCAGTTAATTTCTTCATTTCTGGAAAAGGGGAAACGGTGTGTTGATGCTGGTGAGTTCCTAATAGTCTCTAATGTTTTGATATGCAAGGATTAAATAGATGGTATCATCTCTTAGTTTTTAATTTTTCTTATGTTTGTTGCAACAAATAAACCATGAAATCAGGCAATCTTGACTCTGATCTTTACCAGGATATTACATTTCTTAGGCTGGCAAGCTGCTATGGATTGGTGAATGCTCAAAATTCCATTTCATTATCCAGGCCTATCAACAGAAGTGCATGAGACCACCTTCTCACTGTAGATACTACAGTCGTCAACTACCTGTGTTATCCCGTATCGATGTTGCACTCTCTCTACAGCTTCCAGGATATAAAATTGAAAGATAAGAGTTTTGTGAAGCCTGCCAGAAGCATACAACACAACCATAGGTTTGGCCTCCTTTCCCTTGTCATCATTACACCATAAATCGATATTTCCGTATTATGCTCTAGAGCTAGATAAAATCCATGTTAATAACTAGCCTAGAACCAACGGTCTATATCCCTTTAGATTATTTAGGCTTGAAATTCATGTTTAGTTGGAAGATTTGAATATATTTTGAGTTGTAATATCTGAATATTACTCTCCACAAACAAAATGATCGTTGGTGTTATTATAGCAGACAAGATTCATGACTACGTATGGTGATTCCTTATGGGCTTCATGGTTAGTGTTGTTTTCTTTTAGAATGAAGACACCAGCGTGTATATCTTAGATGCCACGGCTATACTAGCTGGATTATCCTACCAGTAGTGCAAATTTACCGTGCCTAGATTGATTTATTAGGGATCATTATTTTGCAGGGCTTGAGTTTTCTGGACAATTTTTTAGATCTTTGCATAGGTGGAAATTTGATTACAAAAATTTGTTCATCAAGTGTCAATGTTTAGAGAAAAGAACCTTTAGTTTTTCCAATTAAATAGATGATATAAAGGTTTGTTCCAGATATCAATGGTAAGAGAGTTTTTTTTTCCAATCAGAATGCACAATTCTACAGGAACAACAAAATAAATACTTACATACAAGTTGTTTGCATGCAGAACCAATGGGTTCATAGCTCAAAAGAAGCTGTAAATACACTTATAGGTTGAACAATACCATTTATTAGTTTAACCTGAAGTTTCCATCTATAGATGACAAAAAAATTAGAGCACGGTTTTGAATAAGTTTGACTGTATGTATACCTACAGTACAATTGTGAACATTGTATATCCGTTTTTCTCTTAATCTGCTTGGTTTTTATTTGCATATGGTGATTTCCCAGGAGGCTTCGTAATGCAGTACTCCTTAGATGCCTCTTTCAGTCTTTCTACATTATCAATTAGTAGTACAGTAGAGATCCAAACTCACTCCCCAACTGTTCCTCTCAATATCAAGGCTTATCTGACAATAACAAACAAGGAAGTTCCGTGGATTAGTGAGGATATGAGTTTTAGAATTACTACTGATAGTACTTAATGCACCAATAATGAAGACTTTTTATTACCTGGAGTTATTGTTACCTATACTAAGATTGGTGTCTTGCAGGTTGGTGGACAAATTCAAGTTGCCAACGATCAATATTGTCATAACACAGTATTGCCACACACTATATAGCACTTTCAAAGAGGCATGCCAGGAGCAAGGATTAATTAGTTGGCGATGACACCTGAGTGGTTCTTGCTATTTGGTGAAGGCATCCAACAGATTTCTCTTTTTTTCAACTTAGGCTTTCGTTTATGACTTTTTGTTGTTCGCAATGTCACAAATGGCAGAAGGTTGCTTGGCAGATAATGGCAGTATACAGGAGATGATATATCTTTGTAGATTGGGTCTTCTTTGGGAAATTCACGCCAAGTAATGGACATTCTTTGGCCTTCAATGGACATTATTCGGCTTCCAATATTGATATCGAGTCTATTCATACTGAAAGGATGGTTGGTAGTAATAGATTAGAAATACATAATGACAAGAATGCTTGAAGGTATATGTCCCTTCTTAGTTTAACTTCTATACCCGAATGATGATAGCAACAGTTAATTCAGCTAGAGGTGTCCATTTTGTACCAGGCCCTGTTGGAAGACCCTTTTTTATGTGCCGCCGTCATTACTGCCCTCTCCGAGCTGACCATGAAGACGAAAGACGACTGTTGCAGCCATTGATGACTCGGAAGGCGCAAAATAGCGGGCATGGCACCTTAGCTTACAACACATCTTATTATCGCCCTAAGCTTAGATCGTCAGTCATATGTACTATATTAGATTAAGTGAAATATATGCAATGTTATTATGTTCTCTTTATGTCCAACAACTCAGTGTTCAGTGCATCTAATTGTTCTATTTGAAATATTCATGGATAATGCATTTTATATTCTTATAACATCTAAATGTGATATTTGGAATATTCATGAAAAATTCATTTTATATTCTTATAACATCTAATTTTTCTATCTTGAATATGGATGGAAATAACATTTTTCTTTTCATAATTCAAACCAGTGACGGGCAAGATAATCGGCCTGTCAAAACCACATGGGCTGCCATCTTTGACCACAACAAGTGACATGCATCGCTTTTGCCTGTCACTAGTACACATACTAGTGACTTGCACGCATAAATGCCTGTCACTAGTACACATACTAGTGACAGGCACTTGCCTGTCACTAATAGCCTTATACCAGTGACTAGTTATCAGTGACAGGCATTTTGCCTGTCACTAATGAGCCTTTTGAGCCTGTCACTGGTAGCCTATTTTGCAGTAGTGCTAGTGTCTGCAGTTGCTGGTTATTCCTCCTTGACCTTGCCTTGGAACTCCTGGAACTATAGCTAGTACCAGTACCAGTGCTAGTGCTAGTGCTAGTGCTGACTAGTGCTAGTGCTAGTACCAGTACCTAGTGCTAGTGCTAGTACCAGTACCAGTACCAGTACCAGTACCTACAGAAGTTAAATTCAGACACAAACTTTGCTAGTGCTAGTGCTAGTACCAGTACCTACAAAAGTTAAATTCAGACACAAGAATGTGCTAGTGCTGACACAAGAATGTCCAGCATTTGCAGAAGTATTTCTTGATTGATGTGATATACAGGAGCTACTTTATTATGTCGTGTATGCAGGTTCTTGTATGAAACGAGTCCCGATTTTTGCCGGAATGTTGATTAACTTCCGTTTTGGGCAAATCGGGCACTCTAGTTTAAGAAAATTAGCAAAGGTCATGCGGATTTTTCCGTGCATTTAACCAATTATTTGTTTTTATTAGTGCAAAGATGTGTGATAACGAGGTGGATGTTCTAAGCGCGCCATGAAGGAGAACTCGACCTCGAATAAACAATTGACATTCGGGAGGCGGCCAGCGTCTAGAAGACGATGAAGAATACCATCCTTCGGAGAGCGAGGATGATGAGATGGAAGACGCGGAGGAAGAAGCCGGAAGGGCGGACGATGAAACCACCGATGGCGGCGAGGCACGTGGAGTGGTAGCAACCCTCCTAACAAGAAGAAGCTGAAGGACCGCGCCCGAACACGGTCGGCACGGTCAGGAGGAAATTACTGAAGTGAGCCCATCAGGGGTTCCTTTGGAGCCCGCCCTTGTCGTCAAAGGGTACGGTGGGCAAGTGGCGGCGATCACCCGGACAACCATCTCGATCAACACTGAGAATCTCCGGCATAAAGATAATGGCCACTTGCGCACACTCCTCTTCGAGAAGCTGCACGCCAGATACAAGTTCCCCGCTAAGTATCAGAACACAAATTATCATGGGAACGAAGTAAACAAATCCGCCCTCACAAAGATGAGCACCGCCCTGGCCAGCTGGAGAACCCGGATAAAGAAGAAGATCTATAAAGAAGGCAAAAGTCTCGAGGAGATCCAGAAGATTGACCCGCAGATCACCAAGATCAGTTCCCGGAGTTCAAGGAGAGGTGTGAATCCGAAAGAGCCCCGCCAATAGTAATCGGGAAAGGTGCTGCAGCGATGAATATAGGTCATCACCATCTCGGATCTGGTGGATCTGTAACCGGAGGCCAAATGGAATAAGGAGGACGAAGAGTATAGATCCAAGGATAGAAAACCCTTTGCTAAATTCGAACCCGGCAGGTTCGAACTTCATCGAGGCCCGTTACCATGTGGACCCAAAACCAAACAACTCACCGCGGATCCTGCGGTGAAGGAATTCGAGGAAATTGTGGTAAGTATAATCTAATTACCGTGATCAACACGATTGCAATCTAATCGATGATCTAAATGATTCATCACATTTCTTCCGCAGGAGGAGGAAATTGTTGCTAGTCATGGATCCCGTGGTTCCTCATCCTGTGGGTCGACGGCGGCACCCGTGGGATAACCTTTAATGTATGGCGAACCGGGCCAAGAAAATAGAGCCGTTCTGAAGAAGCCGTTGCCGGCTGGCCGTCTGCCGGCCTCGGGGTAAGAATTGGGTGGATCATTTTGGTCCACCGCCGAGGATGCATGTGGCGCCCGTCGGGAAGGAGCGAGGAGGAAAACAGAGAGGTTCAAGAACTTAAGGCACAAGTGGCGGATCCCGCAGATCGTCCAAGACAACTGGCAATCACCCTTACGCCCTTCCCGCCTACCTTGGTGGAGTCAATAGCGAACTGGAGTGCGGTGGTCGAGTAGGGCCGCGTTCGATTCAAGCATGGTCAGCAGCCACTCGAACAACGCGGCGCCGACGAATCAGCGAACTACGTGTTCGTGACTCGCCGCTAGCACCGCTGGGCGCCGCAAGTGTTGGTGACTCCCCGCCATCACCGCGCCGGAGTACATGTTGGTGCCCCGCCATCGCCGCGCGGCACCGGAGCTCCAAGCACCCGTCGGTAGGGAGAATACACCGCGCCAGCACCGCGCCATCAAGCAGCCTTCCGTCTCTTGCACGCCTGCCGCCAGAGCAAGGTGCCGACATTAGCCGATCTCGACGCCATCACGGTAAACAAATTCCTTTAATTACCGCCTTTCATGCCATCTATATATTACTCTTGTGGCATCTCGCCCGACGACGCCGTACATGTTTTCCGCAGACGGATGTTCCTTGCACTCTCTTATGCTACGTGAACAACGAAATGAGGATGTTGCCAAGGGTACCATCGTTCAACCTTGCAGCGCACGTTCCACTCAAAGCCGATGCCGAGAAGCGTGCATGTGGTTAAAATTAGTCGGTGCTAAGGGGCTGCGACGACCTGAACCTCCCATTCAACCCCTGTGAGCGGATGAAGAAGAGTCGTCGTCCTCGAAGTTGCTTCGCTTGTTCATGCTATGGCCAAAGAGCATGATCCGTTTGGGGACGGCGGGGCCATCACGCCATTGAGACAACAGCACCGCTGTCGTGCGGCGACAAGCGGTGGCAAAACCTCACCGCCTCGCCGTCACCTCCACGCGGTGGGTCGGATGATCATGTTGATGATATGCACATGGCGCAGATCCGGCCGAGGACTTCAAGATCGGAATGATCACTTCTTCAGACTCGGTTTAACGAAGAAGACCTAGCTGGTGGCCCCACAGAGAAAGCCACTATCACCAAGCGCCTGCTTGGTTCTCGAGACGCCCAGCTTGCGCTTTACGAGCCAGCTGATACAACCAACCGCCCTTTATTCTAAGCCCGACACACTACATAGGGCGGCCGGTGCTCGAGATTATGTGCCTGCCCGCTCTCCAAAAGGAAAAAAGGGCAGGAAAAGAAAATCTAGCAGCTCGAGCCAGCCGGTGGCGTCAACAACTGCGAATCCGATCAGGTTTCGGGACGGGCCACCAAGACCCGAGGGTATTATGTGGCGGGTGAGCCCATGTTACCTAAGAATTTGCGGAAGCTCGCCAGTTCGGAACTGCAGAGTGTGCATGACGGCGTGCTGACGATAGAGAGACGCCTTCTATCGGAGAAAGATCCCTCGCACCCGGTATTCGTGGTTAAGGTGCCACCAGGCTTGGGCTTCGTCGACACTGCCCCCGCGGATCTGTTCTTCCTGCAGTTCGAGGACATCTTCAATATGTTCCACCTATACCCGCTGCACTATACCATGGTCCGTCTCTTTTCTCACCGCCACGCAGATCATTAGAGAGAACACACCGGCATCGCTATAGTGGACCCCTACTACATGCGTGACGGCTGCTTGGGTTCCCCGAACGACGATCGCGTGGCCTCGTACCTAAAAAGAATCCTCGTGGCGAACAAGACAAAGGAATACATTCTCGTGCCTTACTTTCCCGAGTAAGTCGTTATTCATCGCCACCGTCGATTGGCTTTATTAGATCATCATCATTCTTTTTCAACACATTCCATTTGAATTTTTGCAGAGATGAACACCGCACGCTCATCTCCTTATCGCCAAGCATTCCCACGCCACGTATTTCGACTCGGGAGTCTAGAAAAGAAGAAAACTACGACAAGATCAAGGAAGTTCGATGATGCTCTCACCGGCTTTGCCTCGACGGAAGGCACCAGCTTTGCGTAAGAAGGTCAAGTTCGGCAGCACGCCTTCAACCACGTAATGAGAGTTCCCTGCGTGAAGCAGCCGGAAAACAAGAAGAAGGAAGCCTACCACGCACTCCATCACATGAGGGCGTTCCTACTTGACCAGAATTCTACCGCCAGATCATCTCAAACAGTGGGCGAAGCAAAGGCCAAGATCAATGATTCGGATATTAGACAAGAGATGTATCGCATCCAAAGCAGCTTTGGGGCAATCATCTTCGTGATGTCATGACTTCGGGGATCTTCTACGGAGTAAATATCCCGAATAACCGTGACATAGAAGATCGCCTAGAGATGCAGTGGTGACTATAGGAAGTTCATGACGAGGCAGTGGCGCCCTCCTGCTCCTAAGCCGAGCCAGAAGGCTTGATGTTGGCCTAGTTGTAGTTGCAAACTATAGATGACCTTTGTGTGTGTGTACATGGACGACAAGTGTACTTATCTTGTTAGGTTTATGTATCAACGCTTACTTATTTTGCTTATTATTATTATATATCAATCAATGCTTGGTTTTTTTGCTTACTCTTTGGTTTTTTTGCTTACTCTTTGGTTTTTTTGCTTACTCTTTGGTTCTCGGACGACAAGTGTGAGTTATTTTTGTCTTTTTCGAGAATATGCCGATGATTGAAATGTCGTAGCACAATATATATGTGAATGTGCTATGACGGGATTGTCAGCCTTGTGATATGCACAAGTCCAGGAATTGTGCATCCTACTTGGCTGACAGTCCCGTCATAAGCAATTCCTGTGTCCAACGACCTAGCTAGTTATATATGAGGCATGCTTTTCGAGTTATTTTGTCTTTTTCGAGAATATGCCGATGATTGAAATGTCGTGGCACAATATATATGAATGTGCTATGACGGGATTGTGAGCCTTGTGATATGCACAAGTCCAGAATTGTGCATCCTACTTGGCTCAAATTCCGTCATAAGCAATTCGTGTCCAACGACCTAGCTAGCTAGTTATATATGAGGCATGCTTTTCGAGTTATTTTTGTCTTTTCGAGAATATGCCGATGATTGAAATGTCGTGGCACAATATATATGTGAATGTGCTATGACGGATTGTGAGCCTTGTGATATGCACAAGTCCAGAATTGTGCATCCTACTTGGCTCACAATTCCGTCATAAGCAATTCTGTCCAACGACCTAGCTAGTTATATATGAGGCATGCTTTTCGAAGTTATTTTGTCTTTTTCGAGAATATGCCGATGATTGAAATGTCGTGGCACAATATATATGTGAATGTGCTATGACGGGATTGTTAGCCTTGTGATATGCACAAGTCCGTGAATTGTGCATCCTACTTGGCTAACAGTCCGTCATAAGCAATTCTGTGTCCAACGACCTAGCTATCTAGTTATATATGAGGCATGCTTTTCGAGTTATTTTTGTCTTTTCGAGAATATGCCGATGATTGAAATGTCGTGGCACAATATATATGTGAATGTGCTATGACGGGATTGTGAGCCTTGTGATATGCACAAGTTCGTGAATTGTGCATCCTACTTGGCTCAGTCCGTCATAAGCAATTCTGTCCAACGACCTAGCTAGCTAGTTATATATGAGGCATGCTTTTCGAGTTATTTTTGTCTTTTTCGAGAATATGCCGATGATTGAAATGTCGTGGCACAATATATATGTGAATGTGCTATGACGGGATTGTTAGCCTTGTGATATGCACAAGTCCAGGAATTGTGCATCCTACTTGGCTAGCAGTCCCATAAGCAATTCCTGTGTCCAACGACCTAGCTAGTTATATATGAGGCATGCTTTTCGAGTTATTTTGTCTTTTCGAGAATATGCCGATGATTGAAATGTCGGGCACAATATATATGTGAATGTGCTATGACGGGATTGTTAGCCTTGTGATATGCACAAGTCCGTGAATTGTGCATCCTACTTGGCCAGCAGTCCGTCATCAGCAATTCTCGTGTCCAACGACCTAGCTAGTTATATATGAGGCATGCTTTTTGAGTTTGCTCTTTTTGATTTAAGAGTACTTTCTATAAGTGTATCTTCATATGCGACTTTAATTATACATGTTTTTCAATCACCGTTAGTTATTATTGTCAACTTGTAGATGACGGTACGTCGTGTACAAGGGACGGTTCCCGAGTCTCGATGATTGGGAAGACTACGGAGACAGTGCACCGCTTCAGCGGCAATAGCTACAAAGGGTACAACACTATGGCGGAGGCGGAAGATAGATACACGCTATCTAGCGGGAGTTAGGACAACGAACGGATGAAGACCTACACCTTCGTCATGGCGGTGATCATGCTTATCTTCTTTGGGTATTTATCCCGCGATTGTGTCTAGCTAGCTAGTTTAGATGTCTAGGCGAGCTTCCGAGCTCTAACTTGTTCGATCGACACATGTATTCGCATGTCACCAACTACTACTTTGTAACATGATCAAAACAATGTAACTTGGACTATGTATTCATGTATGAGACTTATCTATATGTATTTGTTTCAATCTTGTTTTTCATATCGAGCATTTATATATATAATTGTATATCTTGTATCTGTGTGTATATCTGCTGTAATATTGTATATAATCTGTATTGCATATAATCTGGCATGGAAATTAAAAAAAAAACAAAAAATACATCTGTGGCGCACATGTTTTACCTTTCGTATGCGACTACTCCTAAGCGCACCATGGATGTTTAGTGGCGCCGGTAGTGCGCCACAAGATAAAAGGGTAGCGCACCATGCCAAACTTCGTGGCGCACTAGTTGGTGCGCACGCCTATCTCTACACAACCGTGGCGCACTAGGCAAAGGCGCCACGGCCGAGAGATAGTCAGAAGAAGCGCCCGTGGCGCATCACTGCGCCACGGATGGGCCTTTCAGGTGCGCCACAAACGACCATTTTCCTAGTAGTGCAACACGAAAATGACGAGTTTTTGATCAAGCATCAAACTTGTATCGGCTGTTCCAGTCATTTTAAATCGCCCTGGAACCCCAAAACGATGGGCAATAACTCATGAAGACGTCCATAAAACACAAAAATGGAGAGTTTTTGGTCATCCCTTTAAACATGTATCGGGTCTTACGATCACTTTAAATCGCCCTAGAACCCCAATTATGGGCAATAACTCATGAAAATGGCCATAATACGCGAAAACAATGAGTTTTTGGTCATACCTCTCAAACCTGTAAATCGCCTTGGAACCCCAAAACTATGGGCAATAGCTCATGAAAACAGCCATAAAACGCGAAAACGACGAGTGTTTGGTCATAACTCTCAAACATGTATCGGGTCTTACGGGCCATGTGAATCTCCCTAGAACCCCAAAATGTGGGCAATAGCTTATAAAACCGGCCATATAACACGAAAATGATGAGTTTTTTATCAAGCCTCAAACTTTTATCGGGTCTTACAGTCATTTTAAATTGCCCTGGAACCCCAAAACTATGGGCAATACTCATGAAAACGGCCATAAAACACAAATTACAAGTTTTTGGACATTCCCTCAAACATGTATCATGTCTTGCGGTCATTTTAAATCGCCCTGGAACCCCAAAAATATGGTCCATAACTCAAGAAAATTGCCATAAAATGCAAAAACGACGAGTGTTTGGTCATGACTCTCAAACCTGCAAATCACCTTGGATCCCCAAAACTATGGGCAATTGCTCATGAAAACGGCCATAAAATGTGAAAACGACGAGTTTTTGGTCATAACTCTCAAACATGTATAGGGTCTTACGGGCCATGCGAAACCCCCTAGAACCCGAAAAATGTGGTCAATAGCTCATAAAAATGGCCATATAACACGAAAATGACGAGTTTTTGATCAAGCCTCAAACTTGTATCGTGTCTTCTAGTGTTTTTTAATTGCCCTGGAACCCCGAAACTATGGGAAATAACTCATGAAAACGGCCATAAAACACAAAAATGACAAGTTCTTGGACATGCCCTCAAACATGTATCATGTCTTGCGGTCATTTTAAATCGCCCTTGAACCCCAAAAATATGGGACATAACTGACGAAATTTTCCATAAAATGCAAAAACGATGAGTGCTTGGGCATGAATATCAAACATGTAAATCACCTTGGAACACCAAAACTATTGGCAATACCTTATGAAAACGGCCATAAAACGCGAAAACGACTAGTTTTTGGTCATAACTCTCAAACAAGTATAGGGTCTTATGGGCCATGCGAATCCCCCTAGAACGCCAAAAATGTGGGCAATAGCTCATAAAAACGGTCACACAACACGAAAATGACGAGTTTTTGATCAAGCATCAAACTTGTATCGGCTGTTCCAGTCATTTTAAATCGCCCTGGAACCCCAAAACGATGGGCAATAACTCATGAAAACGACCATAAAACACAAAAATGGAGAGTTTTTGGTCATCCCTTTAAACATGTATCGGGTCTTACGATCACTTCAAATCGCCTAGAACCCCAATATTATGGGCAATAATCATGAAAATGGCCATAATACGCGAAAACGATGAGTTTTTGGTCATACCTCTCAAACCTGTAAATCGCCTTGGAACCCCAAAACTATGGGCAATAGCTCATGAAAACAGCCATAAAACGCGAAAACGACGAGTGTTTGGTCATAACTCTCAAACATGTATCGGGTCTTACGGGCCATGTGAATCTCCCTAGAACCCCAAAATGTGGGCAATAGCTTATAAAACCGGCCATATAACACGAAAATGATGTGTTTTTTATCAAGCCTCAAACTTTTATCGGGTCTTACAGTCATTTTAAATTGCCCTGGAACCCCAAAACTATGGGCAATACTCATGAAAACGGCCATAAAACACAAATTACAAGTTTTTGGACATTCCCTCAAACATGTATCATGTCTTGCGGTCATTTTAAATCGCCCTGGAACCCCAAAAATATGGTCCATAACTCAAGAAAATTGCCATAAAATGCAAAAACGACGAGTGTTTGGTCATGACTCTTAAACATGTAAATCGCCTTGGAACCCCAAAACTATGGGCAATTGCTCATGAAAATGACCATAAAACACGAAAATGGAGAGTTTATGGTTATGCCCTTAAACATGTATCGGGTCTTAGGGTCATTTTAAATCGCCCTAGAACCCGAATATTATAGGCAACAACTCATGAAAATGGCCATAATAAGCAAAAACGACGAGTTTTTGGTCATAACTCTCAAACCTGTAAATCGCCTTGGAACCCCAAAACTATGGGCAATAGCTCATGAAAACGGCCATAAAACGCGAAAACGACGAGTTTTTTGTCATAACTCTCAAACATGAATAGGGTCTTACGTGCCATGCGATTCCCCCAAGAACCCCAAAAATGTGGTCAATAGCTCATAAAAATGGCCATAAAACACGAAAATGACGAGTTTTTGATGAAGCCTCAAACTTGTATCACGTCTTCCAGTAATTTTAAATCGCCATGGAACCCGAAAATTATGGGCAATAACTCATGAAAACGTCCATAAAACACAAAAATGACGAGTTTTTGGTCATTCCCTCAAACATGTATCGTGTCTTGCGGTCATTTTAAATCGCCCTGGAACCCCAAAAATATGGGCCATAACTCATGAAAAATTCCATAAAATGCAAAAACGATGAGTGCTTGGTCATGACTTTCCAACATGTAAATTTCCTTGGAACCTGTAAATCGCCTTGCAACCCTAAAACTATGGGCAATAGCTCATGAAAACAGCCATAAAACGCGAAAACGACGAGTTTTTGGTCATACCTCTCAAACATGTATCGGGTCTTACGGGCCATGTGAATCTCCCTAGAACCCCAAAATATGGGCAATAGCTCATAAAAACGGCCATATGACACGAAAATGATGAGTTTTTGATCTAGCCTCAAACTTGTATTGGGTCTTATAGTCATTTTAAATCGCCCTGGACCCCCAAAACTATGGGCAATAACTCATGAAAACGGCCATAAAACACAAAAATGACGAGTTTTTGGACATTCCCTCAAACATGTATCATGTCTTGTGGTCATTTTAAATCGCCCTAGAACCCCAAAAATATGGCCCATAACTCCTGAAAATTGCCATAAATTGCAAAAATGACGAGTGCTTGGTCATGACTCTTAAACATGTAAATCGCCTTGGAACCCCAAAACTATGGGCAATTGCTCATGAAAACGGCATTAAAATATGAAAATGGAGAATTTTTGGTCATGTCGTCAAACATGTATCATGTTTTACGGTCATTTTAAATCGCCCTGGAACCCCAATATTATGGGCAATAACTCATGAAAATGGCCATATTACGCAAAAACGACGAGTTTTTGGTCATTACTCTCAAACCTGCAAATCGCCTTGGATCCCCAAAACTATGGGCAATTGCTCATGAAAACGGCCATAAAATGTGAAAACGACGAGTTTTTGGTCATAACTCTCAAACATGTATAGGGTCTTACGAGCCATGCGAAACCCCCTAGAACCCGAAAAATGTGGTCAATAGCTCATAAAAATGGCCATATAACACGAAAATGACGAGTTTTTGATCAAGCCTCAAACTTGTATCGTGTCTTATAGTGTTTTTTAATTGCCCTGGAACCCCGAAACTATGGGAAATAACTCATGAAAACGGCCATAAAACACAAAAATGACGAGTTCTTGGACATGCCCTCAAACATGTATCATGTCTTGCGGTCATTTTAAATCGCCCTTGAACCCCAAAAATATGGGACATAACTCACGAAATTTTCCATAAAATGCAAAAACGATGAGTGCTTGGTCATGAATCTCAAACATGTAAATCACCTTGGAACCCCAAAACTATGGGCAATAGCTTATGAAAACGGCCATAAAACGCGAAAACGACGAGTTTTTGGTCATAACTCTCAAACAAGTACAGGGTCTTATGGGCCATGCGAATCCCCGTAGAACCCCAAAAATGTGGGCAATAGCTCATAAAAACGGCCACACAACACGAAAATGACGAGTTTTTGATCAAGCATCAAACTTGTATCGGGTGTTGCAGTCATTTTAAATCGCCCTGGAACCCCAAAACGATGGGCAATAACTCATGAAAACGTCCATAAAACACAAAAATGGAGAGTTTTTGCTCATCCCTTTAAACATGTATCGGGTCTTACGATCACTTCAAATCGCCCTAGAACCCCAATATTATGGGCAATAACTGATGAAAATGGCCATAATACGCGAAAACGATGAGTTTTTGGTCATACCTCTCAAACTCAGAATCGCCTTGGAACCCCAAAACTATGGGCAATAGCTCATGAAAACAGCCATAAAACGCAAAACGACGAAGTTTTGGTCATAACTCTCAAACATGTATCGGGTCTTACGGGCCATGTGAATCTCCCTAGAACCCCAAAATGTGGGCAATAGCTTATAAAACCGGCCATATAACACGAAAATGATGAGTTTTTTATCAAGCCTCAAACTTTTATCGGGTCTTACAGTCATTTTAAATCTCCCTGGAACCCCAAAACTATGGGCAATACTCATGAAAACGGCCATAAAACACAAATTACAAGTTTTTGGACATTCCCTCAAACATGTATCATGTCTTGCGGTCATTTTAAATCGCCCTGGAACCCCAAAAATATGGTCGATAACTCAAGAAAATTGCCATAAAATGCAAAAACGACGAGTGTTTGGTCATGACTCTCAAACCTGCAAATCGCCTTGGATCCCCAAAACTATGGGCAATTGCTCATGAAAACGGCCATAAAATGTGAAAACGACGAGTTTTTGGTCATAACTCTCAAACATGTATAGGGTCTTACGGGCCATGCGAAACCCCCTAGAACCCGAAAAATGTGGTCAATAGCTCATAAAAATGGCCATATAACACGAAAATGATGAGTTTTTGATCAAGCCTCAAACTTGTATCGTGTCTTCTAGTGTTTTTTAATTGCCCTGGAACCCCGAAACTATGGGAAATAACTCATGAAAACGGCCATAAAACACAAAAATGACAAGTTCTTGGACATGCCCTCAAACATGTATCATGTCTTGCGGTCATTTTAAATCGCCCTTGAACCCCAAAAATATGGGACATAACTGACGAAATTTTCCATAAAATGCAAAAACGATGAGTGCTTGGGCATGTATATCAAACATGTAAATCACCTTGGAACACCAAAACTATGGGCAATAGCTTATGAAAACGGCCATAAAACGCGAAAACGACTAGTTTTTGGTCATAACTCTCAAACAAGTATAGGGTCTTATGGGCCATGCGAATCCCCCTAGAACGCCAAAAATGTGGGCAATAGCTCATAAAAACGGTCACACAACACGAAAATAACGAGTTTTTGATCAAGCATCAAACTTGTATCGGCTGTTCCAGTCATTTTAAATCGCCCTGGAACCCCAAAACGATGGGCAATAACTCATGAAAACGACCATAAAACACAAAAATGGAGAGTTTTTGGTCATCCCTTTAAACATGTATCGGGTCTTACGATCACTTCAAATCGCCCTAGAACCCCAATATTATGGGCAATAACTGATGAAAATGGCCATAATACGCGAAAACGATGAGTTTTTGGTCATACCTCT
This sequence comes from Avena longiglumis, assembly GCA_030063025.1. Classification (NCBI taxonomy): domain Eukaryota; kingdom Viridiplantae; phylum Streptophyta; class Magnoliopsida; order Poales; family Poaceae; genus Avena; species Avena longiglumis. The sequence continues at coordinate 19,335,362 of CP125973.1, forward strand.
CAAACCTGTAAATCGCCTTGGAACCCCAAAACTATGGGCAATAGCTCATGAAAACAGCCATAAAACGCGAAAACGACGAGTGTTTGGTCATAACTCTCAAACATGTATCGGGTCTTACGGGCCATGTGAATCTCCCTAGAACCCCAAAATGTGGGCAATAGCTTATAAAACCGGCCATATAACACGAAAAAGATGAGTTTTTTATCAAGCCTCAAACTTTTATCGGGTCTTACAGTCATTTTAAATTGCCCTGGAACCCCAAAACTATGGGCAATACTCATGAAAACGGCCATAAAACGCAAATTACAAGTTTTTGGACATTCCCTCAAACATGTATCATGTCTTGCGGTCATTTTAAATCGCCCTGGAACCCCAAAAATATGGTCCATAACTCAAGAAAATTGCCATAAAATGCAAAAACGACGAGTGTTTGGTCATGACTCTTAAACATGTAAATCGCCTTGGAACCCCAAAACTATGGGCAATTGCTCATGAAAATGACCATAAAACACGAAAATGGAGAGTTTATGGTTATGCCCTTAAACATGTATCGGGTCTTCCGATCATTTTAAATCGCCTTGGAAAACCCAATATTATGGGCAATAACTTATGAAAATGGCCATAATAAGCAAAACCGACGAGTTTTTGGTCATAACTCTTAGACCTGTAAATCGCCTTGGAACCCCAAAACTATGGGCAATAGCTCATGAAAACGGCCATAGAAAAAATGACGAGTTTTTGGTCATAACTCTCAAACATGTATCGGGTCTTACGTGCCATGCGATTCCCCCAAGAACCCCAAAAATGTGGTCAATAGCTCATAAAAATGGCCATAAAACACGAAAATGACGAGTTTTTGATGAAGCCTCAAACTTGTATCACGTCTTCCAGTAATTTTAAATCGCCATGGAACCCGAAAACTATGGGCAATAACTCATGAAAACGTCCATAAAACACAAAATGACGAGTTTTGGTCATTCCCTCAAACATGTATCGTGTCTTATGCGGTCATTTTAAATCGCCGAACCCCAAAAATATGGGCCATAACTCATGAAAAATTCCATAAAATGCAAAACGATGAGTGCTTGGTCATGACTTTCCAACATGTAAATTTCTTGAACTCAGAATCGCCTTGCAACCCTAAAACTATGGGCAATAGCTCATGAAAACAGCCATAAAACGCGAAAACGACGAGTTTTTGGTCATACCTCTCAAACATGTATCGGGTCTTACGGGCCATGTGAATCTCCCTAGAACCCCAAAATATGGGCAATAGCTCATAAAAACGGCCATATGACACGAAAATGATGAGTTTTTGATCTAGCCTCAAACTTGTATTGGGTCTTATAGTCATTTTAAATCGCCCTGCACCCCCAAAACTATGGGCAATAACTCATGAAAACGGCCATAAAACACAAAAATGACGAGTTTTTGGACATTCCCTCAAACATGTATCATGTCTTGTGGTCATTTTAAATCGCCCTAGAATCCCAAAAATATGGCCCATAACTCCTGAAAATTGCCATAAATTGCAAAAATGACGAGTGCTTGGTCATGACTCTTAAACATGTAAATCGCCTTGGAACCCCAAAACTATGGGCAATTGCTCATGAAAACGGCATTAAAATATGAAAATGGAGAATTTTTGGTCATGTCGTCAAACATGTATCATGTTTTACGGTCATTTTAAATCGCCCTGGAACCCCAATATTATGGGCAATAACTCATGAAAATGGCCATATTACGCAAAACGACGAGTTTTTGGTCATTACTCTCAAACCCAAATCGCCTTGGATCCCCAAAACTATGGGCAATTGCTCATGAAAACGCCATAAAATGTGAAACGACGAAGTTTTTGGTCATAACTCTCAAACATGTATAGGGTCTTACGAGCCATGCGAAACCCCTAGAACCCAAAAATGTGGTCAATAGCTCATAAAATGGCCATATAACACGAAAATGACGAAGTTTTGATCAAGCCTCAAACTTGTATCGTGTCTTATAGTGTTTTTAATTGCCCGGAACCCCGAAACTATGGGAAATAACTCATGAAAATGGCCATAAAACACAAAAATGACGAGTTCTTGGACATGCCCTCAAACATGTATCATGTCTTGCGGTCATTTTAAATCGCCCTTGAACCCCAAAAATATGGGACATAACTCACGAAATTTTCCATAAAATGCAAAAACAATGAGTGCTTGGTCATGAATCTCAAACATGTAAATCACCTTGGAACCCCAAAACTATGGGCAATAGCTTATGAAAACGGCCATAAAACGCGAAAACGACGAGTTTTTGGTCATAACTCTCAAACAAGTACAGGGTCTTATGGGCCATGCGAATCCCCGTAGAACCCCAAAAATGTGGGCAATAGCTCATAAAAACGGCCACACAACACGAAAATGACGAGTTTTTGATCAAGCATCAAACTTGTATCGGGTGTTGCAGTCATTTTAAATCGCCCTGGAACCGCAAAACGATGGGCAATAACTCATGAAAACGTCCATAAAACACAAAAATGGAGAGTTTTTGCTCATCCCTTTAAACATGTATCGGGTCTTACGATCACTTTAAATCGCCCTAGAACCCCAATTATGGGCAATAACTCATGAAAATGGCCATAATACGCGAAAACGATGAGTTTTTGGTCATACCTCTCAAACCTGTAAATCGCCTTGGAACCCCAAAACTATGGGCAATAGCTCATGAAAACAGCCATAAAACGCGAAAACGACGAGTTTTTGGTCATAACTCTCAAACATGTATCGGGTCTTACGGGCCATGTGAATCTCCCTAGAACCCCAAAATGTGGGCGATAGCTTATAAAACCAGCCATATAACACGAAAATGATGACTTTTTGATCAAGCCTCAAACTTGTATCGGGTCTTACAGTCATTTTAAATCGCCCTGGAACCCCAAAACTATGGGCAATACTCATGAAAACGGCCATGAAACACAAATTAAAAGTTTTTGGACATTCCCTCAAACATGTATCATGTCTTGCGGTCATTTTAAATCGCCCTGGAACCCCAAAAATATGGTCCATAACTCAAGAAAATTGCCATAAAATGCAAAAACGACGAGTGCTTGGTCATGACTTTTAAACATGTAAATCGCCTTGGAACCCCAAAACTATGGGCAATTGCTCATGAAAATGACCATAAAACACGAAAATGGAGAGTTTATGGTTATGCCCTTAAACATGTATCGGGTCTTAGGGTCATTTTAAATCGCCCTAGAACCCGAATATTATAGGCAATAACTCATGAAAATGGCCATAGTACGCAAAAACGACGAGTTTTTGGTCATAACTCTCAAACCTGTAGATCGCCTTGGAACCCCAAAACTATGGGCAATAGCTCATGAAAACGGCCATAAAACGCGAAAACGACGAGTTTTTTATCATAACTCTCAAACATGAATAGGGTCTTACGTGCCATGCGAATCCCCCAAGAACCCCAAAAATGTGGTCAATGGCTCATAAAAATGGCCATAAAACACGAAAATGACGAGTTTTTGATGAAGCCTCAAACTTGTATCACGTCTTCCAGTAATTTTAAATCGCCATGGAACCCGAAAACTATGGGCAATAACTCATGAAAACGGCCATAAAACACAAAAATGATGAGTTTTTGGTCATTCCCTCAAACATGTATCGTGTCTTGCGGTCATTTTAAATCGCCCTGGAACCCCAAAAATATGGGCCATAACTCATGAAAAATTCCATAAAATGCAAAAACGATGAGTGCTTGGTCATGACTTTCCAACATGTAAATTTCCTTGGAACTCAGAATCGCCTTGCAACCCTAAAACTATGGGCAATAGCTCATGAAAACAGCCATAAAACGCGAAAACGACGAGTTTTTGGTCATACCTCTCAAACATGTATCGGGTCTTACGGGCCATGTGAATCTCCCTAGAACCCCAAAATATAGGCAATAGCTCATAAAACAGCCATATGACACGAAAATGATGAGTTTTTGATCAAGCCTCAAACTTGTATTGGGTCTTACAGTCATTTTAAATCGCCCTGGACCCCCAAAACTATGGGCAATAACTCATGAAAACGGCCATAAAACACAAAAATGACGAGTTTTTGGACATTCCCTCAAAAATGTATCATGTCTTGTGGTCATTTTAAATCGCCCTAGAACCCCAAAAATATGGCCCATAACTCCTGAAAATTGCCATAAATTGCAAAAATGACGAGTGCTTGGTCATGACTCTTAAACATGTAAATCGTCTTGGAACCCCAAAACTATGGGCAATTGCTCATGAAAACGGCATTAAAATATGAAAATGGAGAATTTTTGGTCATGTCGTCAAACATGTATCATGTTTTACGGTCATTTTAAATCGCCCTGGAACCCCAATATTATGGGCAATAACTCATGAAAATGGCCATATTACGCAAAAACGACGAGTTTTAGGTCATAACTCTCAAACCTGTAAATCGCCTTGGATCCCCAAAACTATGGGCAATTGCTCATGAAAACGGCCATAAAATGTGAAAACGACGAGTTTTTGGTCATAACTCTCAAACATGTATAGGGTCTTACGGGCCATGCGAAACCCCCTAGAACCCGAAAAATGTGGCCAATAGCTCATAAAAATGGCCATATAACACGAAAATGACGAGTTTTTGATCAAGCCTCAAACTTGTATCGTGTCTTCTAGTGTTTTTTAATTGCCCTGGAACCCCGAAACTATGGGAAATAACTCATGAAAACGGCCATAAAACACAAAAATGACGAGTTCTTGGACATGCCCTCAAACATGTATCATGTCTTGCGGTCATTTTAAATCGCCCTTGAACCCCAAAAATATGGGACATAACTCACGAAATTTTCCATAAAATGCAAAAACGATGAGTGCTTGGTCATGAATCTCAAACATGTAAATCACCTTGGAACCCCAAAACTATGGGCAATAGCTTATGAAAACGGCCATAAAACGCGAAAACGACGAGTTTTTGGTCATAACTCTCAAACAAGTACAGGGTCTTATGGGCCATGCGAATCCCCGTAGAACCCCAAAAATGTGGGCAATAGCTCATAAAAACGGCCACACAACACGAAAATGACGAGTTTTTGATCAAGCATCAAACCTGTATCGGGTGTTGCAGTCATTTTAAATCGCCCTGGAATCCCAAAACGATGGGCAATAACTCATGAAAACGTCCATAAAACACAAAAATGGAGAGTTTTTGGTCATCCGTTTAAACATGTATCGGGTCTTACGATCACTTTAAATCGCCCTAGAACCCCAATTATGGGCAATAACTCATGAAAATGGCCATAATACGCGAAAACGATGAGTTTTTGGTCATACCTCTCAAACCTGTAAATCGCCTTGGAACCCCAAAACTATGGGCAATAGCTCATGAAAACAGCCATAAAACGCGAAAACGACGAGTTTTTGGTCATAACTCTCAAACATGTATCGGGTCTTACGGGCCATGTGAATCTCCCTAGAACCCCAAAATATGGGCAATAGCTTATAAAACCGGCCATATAACACGAAAATGATGAGTTTTTGATCAAGCCTCAAACTTGTATCGGGTCTTACAGTCATTTTAAATCGCCCTGGAACCCCAAAACTATGGGCAATAACTCATGAAAACGGCCATAAAACACAAATTACAAGTTTTTGGACATTCCCTCAAACATGTATCATGTCTTGCGGTCATTTTAAATCGCCCTGGAACCCCAAAAATATGGTCCATAACTCAAGAAAATTGCCATAAAATGCAAAAACGACGAGTGATTGGTCATGAATCTTAAACATGTAAATCGCCTTGGAACCCAAAACTATGGGCAATTGCTCATGAAAATGACCATAAAACACGAAAATGGAGAGTTTATGGTTATGCCCTTAAACATGTATCGGGTCTTAGGGTCATTTTAAATCGCCCTAGAACCCGAATATTATAGGCAATAACTCATGAAAATGGCCATAATACGCAAAAACGACGAGTTTTTGGTCATAACTCTCAAACCTGTAAATCGCCTTGGAACCCCAAAACTATGGGCAATAGCTCATGAAAACGGCCAGAAAACGCGAAAACGACGAGTTTTTTGTCATAACTCTCAAACATGAATAGGGTCTTACGTGCCATGCGAATCCCCCAAGAACCCTAAAAATGTGGTCAATAGCTCATAAAAATGGCCATAAAACACGAAAATGACGAGTTTTTGATGAAGCCTCAAACTTGTATCACGTCTTCCAGTAATTTTAAATCGCCATGGAACCCGAAAACTATGGGCAATAACTCATGAAAACGGCCATAAAACACAAAAATGACGAGTTTTTGGTCATTCCCTCAAACATGTATCGTGTCTTGCGGTCATTTTAAATCGCCCTGGAACCCCAAAAATATGGGCCATAACTCATGAAAAATTCCATAAAATGCAAAAACGATGAGTGCTTGGTCATGACTTTCCAACATGTAAATTTCCTTGGAACCTGTAAATCGCCTTGCAACCTTAAAACTATCACTAGTGGAAACAAGGGCTTTTGTTGATCCCGAAAAGGGGCTTTAACACCGGTTCTTCTACGAACCGGTGTTAAAGGTGGGGCCGTACCAGCGTGGCCTCTGCGGCATTAAAGGAGCCCCCCTTTAACACCGGTTCATGGAACGAACCGTTTTTAAAGGTCCCTGCACTAGTGGCCCGCGCACCCCCCTTTAACACCGGTTCGTGGCACGAACCGGTGTTAAACGGGGGTGCTATATAAGACACCACCCTAGCCCACACACACCCCACTCTTCCATTCTTTCACATTTTGGAGCCTAGCAAGAGGGTGTGAAGAGTGCTAGTTTGTGTTTTTTTCATATGCACTAGAGGTGTTCGGTGAAATGCCCGAGAGCTCAAAATAAGCTTTCTTGTTGCTCTTTCCGTCTCGGTCGAGGTCGGCAACTATAGTTTCATGTGTCATTGATGTACTATATATATAAATGGTCATCTCCCTATTATTTTTTGATATATACTAAATATTAATGCAGATGAATCGACAATGGATGTACGGTGACCGCCGCACTTCCGAGTACATTACGGGCCTCCAAAATTTCATCGTTGTGGATAATGCAAACCGTGGTCACAATGGTTTTATGTGATGTCCGTGTGTTCACTGTCAGAACAAGAAAGACTACTCAAATACCAGAACCATTCACGCCCACCGCTCGATCGGTTTCATGCCCAGCTATAATTGTTGGACCAAGCATGGAGAAAAAGGGGTTGTGATGGAAGACAACGAAGAAGAAGAGGATGATGAAAACTATCATAATATGTATCCTGAATATGATGATAATGCAACGGAGGTAGATAATGAAGATCAAGAGGGAGCAGATGGGCCCGCTGATGACGATCTTGGTCGGGCTATTAATGATGCAAAGGAAGAATGTGAAACTGAAAAGGAGAAGGAGAAGCTGGAGCAGATGTTAAAGGATCACAAAAAATTGTTGTATCCAACTTGCGAAGATGGCCACAAAAAGCTAGGTGCCACACTGGATTTGCTGCAATGGAAGGCAGAGAATGGTGTGACTGACAGCGCATTTTCAAAGTTGTTGGTAAAAATGAAGAATCTTCTTCCAAGAAATAATGAGTTGCTGACAAGACATACCAAGCAAAGAAGGTTGTCTGCCCTCTAGGATTAGACGCGGCGTAAGATACATGCCTGCATTAATGATTGCATCCTCTACCGCGGTGAGAAGTACGAGAATTTGGATGCATGCCCGGTATGCACTGCACTGCGGTATAAGATCAGACGAGACGATCCTGGCGATGTTGAGGGCGAGGCCCCTAGGAAGAAGGTTCCCGCCAAGGTTATGTGGTATGCTCCTATAATACCACGGTTAAAACGTCTCTTCAGAAATAAAGAGCATGCCAAGTTGTTGCGATGGCACATGGAAGACCGTAAGAAAGACGCGATGTTGAGACACCCCGCTGATGGGTCACAGTGGAGAAAAGTCGAGCGAGAGTACCCGGACTTCGCACGTGACGCAAGGAACTTAAGGTTTGGTCTAAGTACAGACGACATGAATCCTTTTGGTGAGCAGAGCTGCAGTCACAGCACCTGGCCTGTGACTCTATGTATCTATAACCTTCCTCCTTGGTTGTGTATGAAGAGGAAGTTCATTATGATGCCAGTGCTCATCCAAGGCCCGAGGCAACCCGCGACATTGATGTGTACCTAAGGCCATTAGTTGAAGAACTTTTACAGCTATGGGCCAAACCAGGTACGTATGTGGGATGAGCACAAAGGGGAGCCATTTGACCTACGAGCATTGCTTTTCGTAACCATCAATGATTGGCCTGCTCTTAGTAACATTTCAGGCGCATAAACAAGGGATACAATGCATGCACACACTGTTTAGATGATACCGAAAGTGTATATTTGGATAAATGTAAGAGGTTGTGTACCTAGGGTATCGCCGATTTCTTCCGAACCTGCATCCAAGAAGAAAGAAAGGCAAGCATTTCAAACGCGTCTGCGTAACCCCCGAGGAAGCCTGTATCTGCATCGGTGAGGAGGTATTTGGTATGGTCAAGGACCTAGAAGTAATCTTTGGAAAAGGTCCTGGCAGTCTATCTGTTCCGAATGACGATGCCGGACACGCGCCCATGTGGAAGAAGCAACCTATATTTTGGGACCTACCCTATTGGAAAGTCTTAGAGGTCCGCTCTTCAATCGATGTGATGCACGTGACGAAGAATGTTTGCGTGAACCTGCTAGGCTTTCTAGGAATGTATGGGAAGACAAAAGATACACCGGAAGCACGACAGGACCAGCAACGTCTGAAGGCCCCTGAAGAGCCTATGCATCCTGAGAACAAGAAGGGTAAACGATGCCACTTAACTCCTGCCAGCTACGCTCTTACCAAAGCAGAGAAGGAAATCTTTTTTGAATGTCCGAAAGCGATCAAGGTCCCGTCTGCTTCTCGTCAATATAAAGGGAATAATAAATATGGCGTAGAAAAAATTGCAAAACCGAAGTCTCATGATCGCCACGTGATTATGACACAATTGCTTCCGATTGCATTGAGGGGCTTTACGAAAATGTTCGAGTACCCATTGTGAAGCTATGTGCATTCCTCAATGCAATATCTCAGAAGGTAATCGATCCAGAAAGCCTACCAGGGTTACAAATAGATGTGGCCCAATGTCTTGTCAGCTTTGAGTTGGTGTTCCCACCATCCTTCTTCAATATTATGACGCATCTCCTGGTTCACCTAGTAGAACAGATTGCCATTCTCGGTCCTGTATTTCTACACAATATGTTCCCCTTTGAGAGGTACATGGGAGTCTTAAAGAAATATGTTCATAACCGTGCTAGGCCAGAAGGAAGTATCTCCAAGGGCTATGTAACAGAGGAGGTCATTGAGTTCTGTATTGATTTTATTCCTGACCTTAAGGCGATTGGTGTTCCAGAATCACTACATGAGGGGAGACTGCGTGGAAAAGGCACCCTAGGATGTAAAGCAATGATATGTAGGGACGGGCATTCTCTCAATCAAGCACACTACACGGTTTTACAAAGATCTATCTTGGTTGCCCCGTATATCAATGAACACAAGAATTTAATACGCCTCAAACACCCGGGGCAGTCTGATGAATGGATTATAAGTGAACACATGGAGAGTTTTGGCGGCTGGCTGCAAAGACTTCTCACGAATAACACCACTGTTGGGGATCAGCTGTACTTGTTGGCCAGGACACCGTCTTCGACTGTATGTACTTTCCAAGGGTACGAGATAAATGGGAATACATTTTACACGATAGGCCAAGATAAAAAGAGCACCAACCAAAACAGTGGTGTCCGCTTCGATGCAGCAGAAGACAATGGGCAAAATACCACGTATTATGGGTTCATAGAGGAGATATGGGAACTTGAATATGGACCTAATTTTAAGGTCCCCTTGTTTCGATGCAAATGGGTCAAGCTAACAGGAGGAGGGGTTGAGGTATACAAGAAGTACGGAATGACAACGGTGGATCTCAACAATCTTATGAAGAACTTAGACGAACCATTCGTCCTAGCCAATGATGTGGCTCAGGTTTTCTATGTGAAGGACATGTCCTCCAGACCAAAAAAAAGAAAAAATATGCAAACGAATACATCATATGATGAGCCAAAGCATCACATAGTTCTTTCAGGGAAAAGAAACATCGTGGGAATCGAGGACAAGATGCATATGTCGGAAGATTATAATAAGTTTGATGAAATTCCCCTTCAAAGGAAAACTGACCCAAGCATTCCGTTAAGTAAAGAAGATGCTCCATGGTTACGTCTGCAGGCGTTTATCATAAGGAAGGGCATATGCCAAGAAGTTCATGCTCATATTATGTAACTCTAGTTCATGTTTTTAATATTAATACATGTCTTGAGTGTTAGTCATGTTTTGTGGATGGACCAGACTATGAGAAGAAGTTGTCTCGATTCGCATTACCATTAAGATCTGATCTCCAAACGCTGCGGTCACATATTAGGAGTGCCTATTACCAGTTTCTTGGAGATGCCGGAGGACTAGGCTCACAAGATCTCCCGAACTGGCCGTAGTGGTGTCCCTGCTCTCGAAAACCATCTTGCAGCTTTGTAACTTCTCTAACTAGATCAATACACTAGGGAGCTAACTAATTTCACATATTAGGGAGTGCCTCTATGACCAGTTTCTCGGAGATGCCGGAGGACTGGGCTCCGTCGGCATCTCCCTGAAACTGGCCGTAGTGGTGTCCCTGCCTCAAACTGGCTGGAGGACTGGACTCACAAGGATGCCTATTTATAGTACAAGCAGCTCGACATAGTGTTGATACTTACAAAATAATGTCGACACTCACCCCTATTATTAGTCCCGGTTGGTGTCTCCAACCGGGACTAAAGGTTCATCTTTAGTCCTGATTGGTGACACCATCCGGGACAAGGTACACACCGCACGACATAATGTCGACATGCACTCACCCCTATTATTAGTGCTGACTCGTGTTTTGTCCCGGTTGGTGTCTCCAACCGGGACTAAAGGTTCATCCCGCCATTTTTTCCCGCCATTTTTCTTCCCGCCATTTTTCTTCCCGCCATTTTTATTCCCGCCAGTTCTTCCCTCCAGTTCTTCCCGCTAGTTCACTATATATATATGTAGGGGGTTGGCCTCCATTGTCATTGCACATCTCTAGACTCATATCTGCAACCTCATCACTCTTTCCCATGGCTTCCACCGTAGCACTAACCCCCAGGGAGGCGGAGGCGCTTTGCGCCTCGAACTACCCTGCCCGAACTCTTGTGTCCCCGTCGGCTGAATCTTTGGCGTCGGAGGCGTGCCGGTTCCTCCTGTCCCTCTAGGTGTGGCGCGCCGGATGGCCATCACGAACCACTACTACTTCGAGCTCAAGCCGGAGCAGCGGAGGGATCCCAGATGGCATCCCGACTATTTCCCTACTTGGGAAGCCTTCTTCGTGGATCGGCATGAGAGGGCGCTCGCCAGGCACGAGGAGGACGGCCCACCTCCTCATAACTTCAACGAGGCCGGCCGTCGGCTATGGTGGCGCGGTCGGACTCTCCAGAGCGTCATGCCCTATGACACTGCCGCCGACTCTAACCCCGTCACGCTTATCCTCAAGTCCAGCCCACTGCATCTCCGGAGGTTCAATTACGGCGACCAGCGGCGGCAATGATAACGGCGTAGTAAGACTACGATGGCGAGTATTACAGGTGTAGGCAGGAGCATGACTGAATCACTCCAACATTCCGAAACAAGTTCGGCCGATTGTTACTTAATCTGGCCATGTATCTTAATTTTCAGTTCTTTTATGTATCTTAATTTTCAGTTCTTTTATGTATCTTAATTTTCAGTTTTAGTTCGGCTTTATGTAACTGTCTCAAAATGACCTATCTCATTCGGGTCAAATGACCAATGTTATGGCTAGAATCAAGGCATAGTTTGCAAGAGGATCGGAGTTTTCCTATTTATCGCACCAAAAAGGCATTTTCCATTTTCCGAGCATAAAAAACGGACGGTTTTGTGAAGCAACCACCAAATGGCTAATTCAAAAAACCACCAACACATTGATCAAAAAACAATGCAAGTTGAGAGAGGCTTGGTGAGATTCAAGTGTATACAAAAGATGCGACATTTAAATATCCAATCAATTAAAAAATGTTAATACAAAAGATGCGGCATTAAAATATGATTTGATCTAATAAAAATCATTTACATGAATGGATAGATATTATTTTTCTGAAAATTATGATATATTATTCATATTTTTCTGAGTTGAAATGAAAAAGATATGAATTTTCTAAATTCATATCATATTTTTTGAATTAAAAAAGCCCCTTTAATGCATGAAATAAGTGTTTTAATTATTTAAAAAAATTTCATGTAAAGTAAATATAAAATGATTTACATGAATGGATAGATATTATTTTTCTGAAAATTATGATATATTATTCATATTTTTCTGAGTTGAAATGAAAAAGATATGAATTTTCTAAATTCATATCATATTTTTTGAATTAAAAAAGGCCCTTTAATGCATGAAATAAATGCCCCCTTTAACACGGTTCGCACAGAAACGGTGTTAAAGGGGGCATTTATTTCAACAATTCCTCCCCCTTTAACACCGGTTCCAGCCATGAACCGGTGTTAAAGGGGGGGTATTAAATGCGCCCCTTCGCTCCTTTCTTCCACCGTGCCAGATCAAACCGCCGGAGAGCAGCCGCAGAGAGCAGAGAGCAGCCGCGCGCCGCGCTCGCCGTCGGAGCTAGCCGCCGCCCTCGCCGTCGGACCGCCACCGCCCAAGACCGCCACCGCCACCGAGCGCGCTGCCGGAGCTAGCCTCGCCGCCATCGCACTTCGCCGTCGGACCGCCACCGCCAAGACCGCCACCGCCAGCGCCACCGCCGCCCAAGACCGCCACCGCCACCGAGCGCGCGCCGCGTCGGAGCTAGCCGCCGCGCTCGCCGTCACGCTCGCCGTCGGACCGCCACCGCCCAAGACCGCCACCGCCACCGCCCAAGACCGACACCGCCATCGCCACCGCCACCGAGCGCGCGCCGCGTCCTCGCCCTCGCCCTCGCCCTTCGTGATTCGTCGTGCGGTGAGATTGGCTAACCGTGGCTTCAGTGTTGTATAGTACTAGTACCTTTGTTACTTAGAACTAGCACAAATTTGTTACGGAGCCATGTTAATCACTATTTGAAAATTTATTCGGTAACTATGAGCACGATTACACGAATTTCCTTGGTACATCTAGTAACAAAACGATGCAAGACGGAGGTCGGCATCTGGGGCAGACCAAGACGATGCAATTACAGATAGCGTGGCACCGGAGGTCGGCATCCGGGGCAGACCAAGACGATGCAATTAGAAAAGTAGGGCCAATTTTGTCGAAGAAAATTAAAATTCCAGCGTTCACTCGACCACAGCTGAGAGGACGATGCAGACGAGGAATCGTACGACGCCAAGGGCGAGGGCGTCGCACCGCCCCGACGCTTGCAGGGCGCGGACGACCGCAGCCTTCTCCTCTTTCTCCCCCTCATCTCCAGCTCTTCCCGATTCCTCGTCCAAAGATCCTGTCCCTCCTCGTCGTCCTCCATATCGGAGCGAGCTCCGATGTGGCATCCCCCCTCGGTCTGGGGCCTATCTTGGGGACATCCCCTCCACATTGTATCTGTTCTGCCAAGTTGTTTTCCGTCGCTATAATGTTTGCCTCGGCCTCCTCTTTCGAACAACGCCCGTTTTAGGTAGGCCGCATCACGCTACCTCGCGCTCCCTAGGTCGCTCTCCAACGCCGCCAGCCTCCGGTCAGCCACTGTAGCTAGCCCCTCTCATATGCATCCGGGATTTCTCCGAATTAGGGTTTGGACCCCTCGGAACTCGTTTAAAATGATCAAGCATCCTTAGGGTTTTAATTTCATTTGTGTATTTTGGTATGAATAATATGTATATTTGTGTATGAATCCAAGTCCACTTGAATGTTTACACTCTTACTCTAGATAATATTATTGTTTTAGAAACTATGGATCCACTTAGTAGAAACCTTGAAGAAGAAGAAATAATGGAGAACATTATTGATGAGGACACCTCACAATATCTGAACTTGGAGGGACATGGCGACGACAGCTCAAGTACTAGTCATGGAGAAGATGAAGACTCCGGTGAACGCAATTTAATGGTTACAAAGTCCGGCGAGGTATATGCATTGATTAAGCCTCAGCTGACTTCCACCAACAATATTCTTCTACATGTATTAATTAACGCTTCTTTCTTCTTTTAGCCCTCTGGATCGACCAGCCAGCTACCATCTTCTTCTACGAAAAAGAGCAAGCGAGGCGTGAGCCAGCGGTTGAAAGATCGTGCAAAGTTCACGATCGAAGCAGTCCGTGTTGATGGCAGGCCGATGGAGCCCAAGAAGGCCGCAGACAAATTTATACGTCAGGCTGGAGTTCTTGTTAGGGACCAAATCCCAATCATAATTGAATATTGGAATAAGCCAAAGAAGGGGGACGGTACCTTTGTCGATGACATATCCAAAGAAACGCTTTGGAATTCGTTGTTGGTAAATTTCACCCTTCCGCCAGAGGAGGATGAAAACAACCCGGTTATAAAGAAAAATGTCAAAGAGTGGACTCTAAAGAAGATGGCTGAGGCTTTCCGCAACTGGAAGACAGAATTGAACAAATTTGTCAAAGCTCGCGAGACTCAGATTCAAGACGATATTATGCGAAGATAAGACCTCAACCGCCCGAATTTGAGACATATAAAAAGTGCTATAGCTAAAAGAGGTCGAAACCAATACGCTTAATGCCCTCAAGAAGGAATATCACCAGAGGACGGGTCGTGGATACATATCTCGAGGCCTAAGTGGGAGGAAGCGAGAGGGCCCTGAGAGAGGATCACACCCCAGACAGATGGGTGGGACCTACGTGCAAAGACTTGGTTCTACGGAATCGGGGCAAGGTTGGACCCAGAAACAGGATTGTGTATCTTCCCAATCATCCTTGCCAAACCCGTCACTGAACTCATCACGGCATACGAGGAAACATCCGCCAGGACCTTCCATCCCGACAGAGAGAATGACCAGCTCACACGCGCCATCGGTAAAAAAGAACACCCTGGACATGCAAGAGGCACAGGGGGTATGACATGGAAGGATGGGTTTGCCGACTGGAGCGACTCTTACAGATGGCGCGACAGAAAAGAAAAAGAGCGTACATAGCGGATGACACAGATAGAACATGCACTTGCGGCGCTGCAGGCGCAAGTGAATGCACAACAGAGCCATCAAGCTACCGGCCCATCTCAGCGGCACGAAGAGCCTGCATTGGAAGCTGCGCGCCCGCATCTGGCGAAAAGCGGTGTGGCTTCCACGGAGAACGCAGCCCACGCTTGAAATGACGGGTCCTCGGTACGCGTTGATGAGATCACGTGAGCGAACACGATGAGCTGCATGTGAGATTAATGGGCTTATCCATTAAGGTGGTCATCGGCTATGCTTTACCTCCTGTAGCTGGTGGAACTTACCACGCCGACCGATTCCAGATGGCTATGCTATTGTCGGGTGGATGAGGTTGTGAAGGAATATGAGGAAGCACAGCTTGACCATGCTACGGTGAAGGGGAAACTCAACTCAAATTTGCGGTGAAAACAACCATTCTGTGGAAGAAGGAACACATTGTGCTTCCAAATTGAGGTCACTGCACCCCGCTGCCTCCAGCTGTCGGCTGAGCCGCTTCAGCTATCTCTCTGCGGCAGCCATCTCCGCCCGTCACCATCTCTCAAGGCAGCCATCTCGGGCCGTCGACCATCTCTGCGGCAGCCATCTCCCAGACGTCACCATCTCTGCCAAGGCAGCCATCTCCGCCCGTCGGCCATCTCCGGTGCTTCAGCCATCTCCTCAAGAAGCGGAAGAGCACCGCCACGAGGAGCATCAGTAGCACGCCACAAAGAAATCCGCAGAAACCGTGCCAAAGAGTTCAAAAACTACGTCGCAGCCTTCCGCCAAGCCATTGCCGGTTTTACCGTGGAATCGCAGCGACGAGGAGACCAATAGGATCTCGGAGAACAGGTCAAGAAATTCTTTGCACCTAGAAGGGCCGAGCCAAGGAGAAAATAGATCCGGCGGTGGTGGAGAAGTTTTACAAAAATCTTTTGAAACCTGAAACCCCACTTGTGCCGGACTACGAGCGCCAGATTTTGAAGGCGGATGCAAGGCGCCGTGGGAGACTGAAAGTAGCGTCGTGAGGCACCCTGTAAAACAGTTCCCATGCTCGGAGAGCAGAAAACCAATCATGCGCCCGCTCCAAATGTTTGACAAACGGGACGCTCCTCCCATAGATGATTACGAGGCAGAGCTACAAAGAAAGGCCAATGAGATGGGGATGACTTACATTGCATACTTGAACGTCATGGGAGACAACTTGCCCAAATGCGATGTCAACCCCATACAGGCATGGAAGTATGGGAAGAATCTAGTCAAGAAAGAGGAGCTCAAGAATCTACCAACAAAGATGCGAAAATTCAACAAGTGGTACCTTCATTTCTGCAAGACGAGAAAAGAAGAATGGATCACGGCGTATATAAGAGATCAGATTTTCTTGTGCGGAGACGACGCGATCGACTTCAACATTCAAGACTTGCATTTTCTATTCAATCAGAAGGACCTTGACAAATCTGCCATCAACATTTATTGTGTGTAAGTACTATTTCTGTAATTTTTATCTCATCTCATTCACTTCATTAATTGCATGTATATATATATGCTCACCATATATGTATATACTATTATGCAGGAAAAAGGTTATGGAATGCATGAAAGGAGGCCCTTTTGACATTGGGTTCGTTGACCCAAATAGAGTTCATGAAGAAGTGGTAAGAGAAAAACCGGGCAAATGTAAGATTACTTGCTAAAGTCTTTTGAGACAACAAACCAAAAGGGAAATACTATTGCCTTACAACTTCTCGTGAGTATCATTACCCTCTCTTTGTACACATTACATTTCGGGCTTACTCGATGTTAAGTGTAACTGATCATGAGTTATGCGTGCGTAGGTTCCACTTTATTCTGCTAGTCATTCAACCCGACTCAGGAAAAGTCCTTGTCATGGACTCGTTACGAAAAGAAAAAGAGCTATGGGCAGACTTTAGAGAGATGCTCCAGAGGTAATTTCAATCATATTATCGCACTAGATCGGGAACTTTCGTGACAATAAGTAATTAATTACTCCTTTATCCATTTTCTTTGTCGGACAGGGTTTGGAAAATGTTCACGGGCAGGGCCGTGGGTGAATGGTCAGAAGAACTAAAATTTGTAGACCAAAATGTAAGTAATACTAGCTAGCTTCCAATTCCATTATATCATGCTTTATTGATTATTATTTTGATTGAACTCTCTATTCTCGTAAAGTCCGCGCATCAGGGATACGGCAATAACTTATGTGGGTACTATGTTTGCGAGTTCATTCGCAAAACGATATGTGCGACGGGCCAAGCCGCACTAGAACAACTTAGAGTAAGTAAACAAAGTCCACAACATTATTTTATTACCATCAATTGTGGTGAGTTTTATTCTTATATATATATTGACGACCCATTCTTCATATATATTCAGATCGAACGGATGCGGGACCAACTCCTACCATTTGAACGCATACGAGCCATTCAAGAGGAATTGGCGGGGTTCATACTTGATGAGGTCGTCACGACTGGCGGAGAACTCTTTAGATATCCACCAAAATGAACGATGACGATGTATGTGCCGATGACGATGTATGTCGGGACGATGTTTGTGTATAATAATAGTTGCTTAACTATTCATGTACTCGTATGTACCGATGACGATTTATGTGTATACCGCTCCCGATCGATTCCCCCTCGCTCCCCTCCCGCAATACGCCCGAGCAGGCAGAGGCTGCCGCGGCAGATTTAGGCCATTTTCCGCGCGGCAGGAAAACGGCCTAAATCTCTGCAGAAGAATTTTAACACCGGTTCGGTCTGAACCGGTGTTAAAGGGGGGCTAAGGCCTGGCAGCCCCGTCGCCACCCTTTAACACCGGTTCGTATAAGAACCGGTGTTAAAGGCCCCACTACTAGTAAACGGCCTTTAGTGGCGCACTGAAACCATCATCGTGGCGCACTGCGGCGCCACGGGCCTTGCGCCACGGATATCTCGGTGTGGCGCCTTGCCCTAGTGCGCCACGGTTGTGTAGAGATAGGCGTGCGCACCTCAGTGCGCCACGAGTTTTGCGTGGTGCGCTACCCCTTGGATCTTCTGTGGCGCACTACCTAGTGCGCCACTAAACATCCATGGTGCGCTTTAGGTGTAGTGCGCCACAGAAGGTAGACCATGTGCGCCACAGATGTATTTTTTGTTTTTTTATTTCCAAGCCAGATTATATGCAATACAGATTATATACAATATTACAGCAGATATACACACACAGATACAAGATATACAATTATATATATAAATACTCAATATGAAAAACAAGATTGAAACAAATACATATAGATAAGTCTCATACATGAATACATAGTCCAAGTTACATTGTTTTGATCATGTTACAAAGTAGTAGTTGGTGACATGCGAATACATGTGTCGATCGAACAAGTTAGATCTCGGAAGCTCGCCTAGACATCTAAACTAGCTAGCTAGACACAAAGGCGGGATAAATAACCAAAGAAGATAAGCATGATCACCGCCGCGACGAAGGTGTAGGTCTTCATCCGGTTCCTTGTCCTAACTACCGCTAGATAGCGCGTGTATCTAGCTTCCGCCTCGCCATAGTGTTGTACCCTTTGTAGCTATTGTCACGAACGGTGCACTGTCTCCGGCAGTCTTCCCAATCATCGTAGACTCCGGGAACCCATCCCTTGTACACGACGTACCATGTCATCTACAAGTTGACAATAATAACTAACCGGTGATTCAAAAAAAATGTATAATTAAAGTCGCATATGAAGATACACTTATAGAAAGTACTCTTAAATCAAAAAGAGCAAAATCAAAAAGCATGCCTCATATATAACTAGGTTGTTGGACACAGGAATATGCTTATGACGGGACCGTTAGCCAAGTAGCATGCACCATTCCTGGCCTTGTGCATATCACACGGCTAACAATCCGCCATAGCACATTCATATATATTGTGCCACGACATTTCAATCATCGGCATATTCTAAAAAGACAAAAATAACTCAAAAGCATGCCTCATATATAACTAGGTTGTTGGACACAGAATATGCTTATGACGAGACCGTTAGCCAAGTAGGATGCACAATTCACGGACTTGTGCATATCACAAGGCTAACAATCCCGTCATAGCACATTCACATATATATTGTGCCACGACATTTCAATCATCGGCATATTCTAGAAAAAGACAAAATAACTCAAAAGCATGCCTCATATATAACTAGGTTGTTGGACACAGAATATGCTTATGACTGTTAGCCAAGTAGGATGCACAATTCCCGGACTTGTGCATATCACAAGGCTAACAATCCCGCCATAGCACATTCACATATATATTGCCACGACATTTCAATCATCGGCATATTCTCGAAAAGACAAAATAACTCAAATGAATGCCTCATATATAACTAGCTAGGTCGTTGGACACATGAATATGCTTATGACGGGACTGTTAGCCAAGTAGGATGCACAATTCCTGGACTTGTGCATATCACAAGGCTAACAATCCCGTCATAGCACATTCACATATATATTGTGCCACGACATTTCAATCATCGGCATATTCTCGAAAAAGTCAAAAAACTCACACTTGTCGTCGAGATCGAAAGAGTGAGCAAAAAAAGCAAAGAGTAAGAACAACAACAAAGCATTGCTTGATATATAATAATAATAAGCAAAATAAGTAAGCGGTGATTCATAAACCTAATAAGATAAGTACACTTGTCGTCCACACACACACAAAGTTCATCTATAGTTTGCAACTACAACTAGGCCAACATCAAGCCTTCCGCTCGGCTTAGGAACGGAGGACGCCTGCCGTCATGAACTTCCTATAGTCACCCCGCATCTCTAGGCGATCTTCTATGTCACGGTTATTCGGGATATTTCCTCCGTAGAAGATCCCCAAGTCATGACATCACGAAGATGATTTCCCAAACCGCTGGATGCGATACATCTCTTGTCTAATATCCGAATCATTGATCTTGGCCTTTGCTTCGGCCCACTGTTTGAGATGATCTGGCAGCGTAGAATTCTGCTGGTCAAGTAGGAACGCCCTCATGTGATGGAGTGCGTAGTAGGCTTCCTTCTTACTGTTTTCCGGCTGCTTCACGCAGGGAACTCCATTACGTGGTTGAAGACGTGCCTGCCGAACTTGACCTTCTTACGCACGAAGCTGGTGCCTTCCGTCGAGGCAAAGCCAGTGAGAGAATCATCCAGAACTTCCTTGATCTTGTCGTAGTGTTTCTTCTTTTCTAGACTCCCCGAGTCGAAATACGTGGCGTGGGAATGCTTCGGCGATAAGGAGATGAGCATGCAGTGTTCATCTCTGCGCAAAAAATTCAAATGGAATGTGTTGAAAAAAGAATGATGATGATCTAATAAAGCCAATCGACGGTGGCGACTGAATAACGACTTACTCGGGAAAGTAAGGCACGAGAATGTATTCCTTTGTCTTGTTCGCCACGAGGATTCTTTTTAGGTACGAGGCCACGATACGTCGTTCGGCGGGGGAACCCAAGCAGCCGTCACGCATGTAGTAGGGGTCCACTATAGCGATGCCCGGTGTGTTCTCTCTAATGATCTGCGTGGCCAGGCTGAGAGAAAAGAGACGGACCATGGTATAGTGCAGCGGGTATAGGTGGAACATATTGAAGATGTCCTCGATACGCAGGAAGAACAGATCCATGGGGCGTGTCGACAAAGCCTGGTGGCACCTTAACCACGAATACCGGGCGCGAGGGATCTTTCTCCGATAGAAGGCGTCTCTCTATCGTCAGCACGCCGTCATGCACACTTTTAGGTAGCAGGGGCTCACCCACCACACGAATCCTCCACATAATACCCTCGGGTCTTGGTGGCCCGTCCCGAAACCTGATCGGATTCGCAGTTGTTGACGCCACCGGCTGGCTCGAGCTGCTAGATTTTCTTTTCCTGCCCTTTTTTCCTTTTGGAGAGCGGGCAGGCACCGCAATCTGAGCACCGGCCGCCCTTTGTAGTGTGTCAGGGCTTAGAATAAAGGGACGGTTGGTTGTATCAGCTGGCTCTGTAAAGGCGCAAGCTGGAGGCGTCTCCTGAGAACCAAACAGACGCTTGGTGATAGTGGCTTTCTCTGTGGGGCCACCAGCTAGGTCTTCTTCGTTGCCAAACTGAGTGCTGAAGAAGTGATCATTCCAGTCTTCGAAGTCCTCGGCCGGATCCTGCGCCATGTGCATATCATCAACATGATCATCCGACCCACCGCGTGGAGGTGACGGTGAGGGCGGTAAGGGGGCCTTGCCACCGCTTGTCGCTGGCACGACAGGCGGTGCTGTTGTCTGTGGCGTGATGGCCCCCGCCGTCCCCAAACGGATCATGCTCTTTGGCCATAGCATGAACAAGCCGAAGCAACTTCTGAGGACAGACGACTCTTCTTCATCCGCTCCTGGGGGTTGAATGGGAGGTTCCAGGTCGTCGCAGCCCCTTAGCACCCGACTAATTTTAACCCTGTGCACGCTATCTGGCATCGGTTTTCAGTGGAACGTGCGCTGCAAGGGTTGAACGATGGTACCCTTGGCAACATCCCTCAACTCGTTGTTCACGTAGCATAAGAGAGTGCAAGGAACATCCGTCTGCAGAAAACATGTACGGCGTCGTCAGAGCGAGATGCCACAAGAGTAATATATAGATGGCATGAAAGGCGGTAATTAAAGCAATTTGTTTACCGTGATGGCGTCGAGATCGGCTAATGTCGATGCACCGCATACGGCGACGGGCGTGCAAGAGACGGAAGGGCTGCTTGATGGCGCGGTGCTGGCCGCCGGTGTATTCTCCCTACCGACGGGTGCTTGGAGCTCCGGTGCTGCCGCGACGATGGCAGGGGGGGCACCAACATGTACTCCGGCGCCGCGGTGATGGCAGGGGGAGTCACCAACACTTGCGGCGCCGCGGTGCTAGCGGGCGGAGTCACGAACACGTAGTTCGCCTGATTCGTCGGCACCGCGTTGTTCGAGTGGCTGCTGACCATGCTTGGAATCGGGCACGGCCCTACTCGACCACCCGCACTCCAGTTCGCTATTGACTCCACCAAGGTAGGCAGGAAGGACGTGAGGGTGATTGCCAGGTTGTCTTGGACGATCTGCGGGATCCGCGCCACTTGTGCCTTAAGTTCTTGAACCTCTCTGTTTTCCTCCTCGCTCCTTCCCGACGGCGCCACATGCGTCCTCGGCGGTGGACCAAAATGATCCACCCAATTCTTACCCCCGAGGCCGGCCAGACGGCCAGCCGATGACGGCTTCTTCATAACCAGCCCTATTTTCTTGGCCCGGTTCATCGCCTTGTTAAAAGGGTTATCCCACCGGGTGTCCGCCGTCGACCCCTGGGATGAGGAACCCTGGGATCCATGACTAGCAACAATTTCCTCCTCCTGCAGAAGAAGTAACAGTGAATCATTTAGATCATCGATTAGATTGCAATCGTGTTGATCCGCGGTAATTAGATTATACTTACCACAATTTCCTCGAATTCCTTCACCGCAGGATCCGCGGTGAGTTGTTTGGTTTTTGGGTCCACATGGTAACAGGCCCTGATGAAGTTTCGAACCTGCCAGTTGAATTTAGCAAAGGGTTTTCTATCCCTTGGATCTATACTCTTCGTCCTCCTTATTCCATTTGGCCTCCGCGGTTCAGATCCACCGGATCCGAGATGGTGATGACCTATATTCATCGCTGCGGCACCTTTCCCGATTACTATTGGCGGGCTCTTCGGATTCACACCTCTCCTTGAACTCCCGCAACTGATCTTGATTTATCTGCGGGTCAATCTTCTGGATCTCCTCGAGACTTTTGCCTTCTTTATAGATCTTCTTCTTTATCCGGGTTCTCCAGCTGGCAGGCGGTGCTCATCTTTGTGAGGCGGATTTGTTTACTTGCTCCCATGATAATTTGTGTTCTGATACTTAGCGGGGAACTTGTATCTTTCGTGCAGCTTCTCGAAGAGGAGTGTGCGCAAGTGGCCATTATCTTTATGCCGGAGATTCTCGGTGTTGATCGAGATGGTTGTCCGGGTGATCTCCGCCACTTGCCCACCGTACCCTTTGACGACAAGGGCGGGCTCCAAAGGAACCCCTGATGGGCTCACTTCGGTAATTTCCTCCCTGACCGTGCCGACCGTGTTCGGGCGCCGGTCCTTCGGCTTCTTCTTCTTAGGAGGGTTGCTACCACTCCCTGTGCCCTCGCCGCCATCAGTGGTTTCATCGTCCGCCGTTCCTTCGGCTTCTTCCTCCGCGTCTTCCATATCATCATCCTCGCTCTCCGAAGGATGGTATTCTTCATCGTCTTCTAGACGCTGGGCCGCCTCCCAGAATGTCAATTGTTTATTCGGAGGTCTGAGTTCTCCTTCAGCACTGATGTTCTTAGAACATCCAGCCTCGTCATTGTCACACATCTTTGCACAAATTAAAAACAAATAATTGGTTAAATGCACGGAAAAATCCGGCATGACCTTTGCTAATTTTCTTAAACTAGGAGTGCCCGATTTCTGCCGAAACGGAAGTTAATCAACATTTCGGCAAAAATCAGGACTCATTTCATACAAGAACCTGCATACGGGACATAATAAAGTGCTTCATACAAGCACAAGAATAATTTCAAGTGCTACAACAATAACAACAATCCTTGCTGTCATTTGCTTGCAATAAGAAAATGAGAATACACCATACACCATAACAAGCACAAGTTTAGCAAGAAAATGACGGCAACATAATTTTTAGTTCTGTGAACAAATGACAGCAAATAATAGCAAATGACAAGTATACACAGTTCAATTCAGTTCACCTTGGCAAGCACAAGCTCGACATCTAACTTGACAGCAACTACAGGTGCAATGCAGACTTGTTTTAATTTGACAGCAACTACAGGTGCAATGCAGGCATCTAACTTGACATCAACTACATCTAACTTGACAGCAACTACAGGTGCAATGCAGACATCTAACTTGACAGCAACTTGACAGCAACTACAGGTGCAATGCAGACATCTAACTTGACAGCAACTACATCTAACTTGACAGCAACACAGTCCACAGGTTACAAAGGCTCTCTGTCTGATCTGATCAACACTTATACAGTCCACCGGCAGATGCATTCAACACTTACATAGTCCACAAGTTTTTCCTAATCTGATCAACCAATGGCTCAGGCTCTCTGTCTATTATTACTGGACTTGATAAAATATGACCATCTTACTGCTATATTCATCTACTGGACTTGCAAGAAGTTACTGGACTTGATGCATGAGTGATGTTTTATTTCATGCTTGGGTTAAAGAATATATGACCATCTAGTGCTATATTAATCTACTGCACATATCTGTTATCACCATGATAAGGACATCAATGCCATATTAATCTAGTGCTATATTAATCTCGCACATATCTAGTGCTATATTAATCTAGTGCTTGGGTTAAAAAAATTCATGACTGTTATCACCATGATAAGGACATTGGCCATCTACTGCACATATCTAGTCCTATATTAATCTACTGCTGCATTGCATGAGAAGAGTGAGAAGTGATGCAGGTAACTGAGGTGAGCACTGGCATAGGTTGCACTGGCATAGGTTGTACTGGTAACTGAGGTGAGCACTAGAATTGATGGGAACAGTAAGAGGGAAGGGACAAAAATAGAAGCTACAGGAAAACCATCTAGTGACATGATTGACTGATTTATTAACAGAACATGGAGAGGTTAGAAAAGTATCCATTTATTGCTTAAAAAACTACTGCACTGGTTTAACTAGCCCATTTCAAGCCAAAACTGTTTATACTACAAACATTAAAGTCGAATTCAGATCACTATGAGAAAAAATATCGAATTCAGATCGAAATGGTAAACCATTTCAGATTAACAGCTTGCATCATTTCAGCACTAAATCTACTGCTAAATCAACCTAAATCAAGCTACTGCTACTACCTAAACCTAAACCTAAACCTAAATCTAATCCTAAATCAACCTAAACCTCACTGTCAACCTAATCCTAAATCAACCTAAACCTCACTGTCAACCTAAACCTAAATCTAATTCTAAATCAATGCCCGCGGGTGAGATGGAGAGAGGGGGGAGATGGAGAGAGGGGAGAAGACTCACCTCTCTGAGACGAGGACGAGGACGAGCCTGCGGGTGAGGTGGCTGGCGAGGCAGGGCTGTAGACGGTCGAGTCCACTGGCGAGGCGAGCGAGCGGGCGACGCTCCTCCTCCACCTCCTCCTGGCTGGCGACGCTCCACCTCCACCTCCTCCTGGCTGGTGCGCGGGCGACGCTCCTCCTGGCTGGCACGTGGGCGGCGCTCCTCATCCTGCAGCTGGCTGGCGCGCGGGCGACGCTCCTCCTCCACCTCCTCCTGGCGGGCGCGCGTTGATGCAGATGGGATGCGGCGGCGGCGCGTCGATGGGGATGAGAGAGGGGGCTCGGGCTGAGATGGAGCGATGGGGATGAGAGAGGCGGCTCGATCGAGTGGATAAAGCCAGTTAGGCATAGCGCACTTGGGCATAGTGCGCTACGGATATCTGTAGCGCACTACGGGCTAGTGCGCTACGCCTATCGGCTTCTAACTACTGGATAAGAGAACTACAGACCCACTAGCTAACAACTATACTAGCCTATCCCACTGGTTCTGCCCACTACTCTATTCTAAACCTGAGAGCACCCAGGTTCGAATCCTGGTGCCCCAATTTTTTGTTTTGATTTTAAAAACACTTTTAAATATTCCAAAAAATGCCCAAAAGTGGTGATATATGCCATAGAAGTTTTATTTTGATTTTAAAATACTTTTAAATATTCCAAAAATGCCCAAAAGTAATAATATTCCAAAAATGCCCAAAAATATGATTTAAAGTATAACTAAATTTCATAATACTTTGTTCATGAATATTACAATCTTTTTTGACCACGCGTTTACAATATTTTTTGAGCTAGCGTTTTACAATCTTTTTTCCCTTCTTTGTCGCGGTTGAATAATTTAGCCCCGGCACTTTAATGTTTCTTCTTTCGAACGGGCTACCTTTTTTGGGTAGGGTTGTCCTTTTTATTCTTGTGATGTATGTTGCTGCATAGTAGTCGTCGTCATCTTCAATCTTTGGATCGCCGTACTGGTCGAAGTCTTGCTCGTTGGCGACTCCATCCATTCCGATAATGTTTCTTTTTCCTCTCCTCACGACAACACGGCTAGGCTTTGTCGGGTCGGTAATGAAAAAACATTGGTCCACTTTGGTAGCCAGTACCCACGGTTCATTTTTCGCGGCCACGTTTGCACCGGCGGCCTTGGATTTGGCTGCTTCGGGTATAACCATGGTTGTGAAATACCGGTCTTCTCTTTCGACGTTCTTTGCCCATCTGACACGGAACATCGACACCTTTTCTCGGGGCAGGTTATCCAAGGATTCCACGCATGCATTTTCTCCATGGATCATTCTTGCCGAGCCACCTCCGGTGCGCCATGAACACGGTTTTCGATGACCCTGGATCTTTCTCTAGTTGGAGATAGCTTGTGTTATCCATGCACCTAACGCATGCGTGGAATCCTTGGATAACCTGCCCCGAGATATACCCGCAACCTGGATAGTCTTGCACCGTAGTGACCAACGCGGCTCTCATAGTGAAATAATCTTGTGCGACGGCGTCGTAAGTATGGGCTCCAGATTCCCATAACGTGGCTAGCTCCTCTTTCAACAGCCCGAGATACAGATTGATGTCGGTACCAGGTTGTTCGGCCCTTGAATTAGCATACTCATTTGTATGTACTTCTTCTTCATGCACAACCATGGAGGGAGGTTGTACATCCATACAAACACAGGCCAAGTGCTGTGCGTGCTGCTCTGGCTACCGAACGGATTGAGTCCATCGGTGCTCGCACCAAGCCTGATGTTCCTCGAATCTCCACCGAATTTCGAGGTCCAATGCTTTCCAACAGCTAGCATCCGGAAGGGTGTCGCCAGCTCATCCTTTTGGTCATCATCATCTCCGGCTTCCTTTCCGCATGCCATCGCATGAGCTTCGCTTCTTAGGGTCCGCGAAATAGCGCTGACAGAGGGGTGATAGGAAAGTACCATACCACTTTTCGAGGTGCTTTCTTCCCTTTCTTGTATCGACTCACGCCGCACACGGACATGTGGTTTTCTCCGTCCTCGCCCGATAAATGATGCAATCGTTGATGCATACGTGATATCTAACGTGCGGTAGATCGAGAGGATGACGATTTTCTTGGCATCCTCGATACTAGTTGGACATGTGTTCCCCTCGGAGACGATCGTGCTGTAATGCCATCATATCGTCAAGCTTGCGTCGCTCAATTTGTGCTTTGCCTTCATCTCCATAGCCTTGAGCGTTACATTCAACCGGTATCATCGGGCCTGCATCCTTCATACAATGGAGTAACCGCGTCTTTCTCAAGTTGCGCAAGCTTTCTCTCTAGCGGCAGCCCTGGCGTTACTAAATGCGCTTGAGAAGCAGCTCTTGCACATAAGGGTCCCGCACCCAGCCTGACGTTGTTCCATCGTCGTCTGCTCCTCCGCCATCTAGATCATCATCATCCCGGTCTGCTTCCGTACCTTCACCATCTCCAGGAGCCTCTTCATCATCTCGCCCGTTCTCGCCGTGATGATGATCATCGTCATGTTGGCCACCTTCTTCACCGTCTCCATCATCTACGCCATCGCTTATCCAACGAGTGTATCCATCCATGAAACCATGGAGGAGCAGATGCGCCTGCAGATTCCCGGAATCTGGGTCGATCACCCAGTTGAGTTTGCATCTTCTGCACGGACATCTTATATCTGTCTTGTTATTTCGTATCATGTCGGCCGTCGCAAATTTCAAAAATCTAGCCACAATGCCTTCGCTCATTATGCGGACCATTTTTGCCTACACGATGTACACGGTACAATTTTGAAGTCTATTAGAACCACATAATGAATGCATGCATGCAATGGTCGATAGAAAATTTCGGCATGACCTATCCTAAAATTAGGACCTTTGCGAAATGCCAAAGTCTTGCCAAAATGGAAATGAATCAACATTTTGGCAAAACAAATTACAACTTGTTCACATACAAACACAAGAGAGAGAGACCGATCCATACACACATGAACATATCATTATCCTCTCCATACACACATGCATGAGCATCATCGATACTCTCCATATACACACACATATGACCATCGATCCTCTCCACACATACACACATCATGAGCATCGATCATCTACATACATATGAGCACATGCATCATCCATATACACATGAACACATCCTTACATGGACAACTTACCGAGATGAGAGACCGATCGCGAGAAAGATGGAAAGGAGAGGTGCGCGCGTCGACCGGAGACGGATAGATGAGAGACCGGAGACCTCCTCTATTACTTATGTAACATCCAAAGCAAGTTTTACATGCTAAAAATGGTGAATGTATGGAGAAATTGAGGTGGGAAGGAGAAGATCCCGACTAGATCTAAGGAGGAAGAAGAAGGGGAAAGTGAAGTGTGGGTGGTGGATGTGTGGGCACACATGTGCACATAAAGTGCTGTCCTAAAAGAATCGACACATCCGTGGCGCACACGGCCCCAGTGCGCCACAGGGAGTACAAACTTCTGTGGCGCACTAGGCCGAGTGCGCCACAGATGCTCCTAGTCCATGTGGCGCACTAGGCGGAGTGCGCCACAGAAGTTTGTGGCCGTTTCAGAGCAGAGGGGGGCATGCGCTTAGGCGTAGCGCACCAGGCACACGTGCGCCACAGATGACCCTAACAACCGTGGCGCACATGACTATAGTGCGCTACAGATGTTTGGCGTGTGGCCAACAGGGCCCTGGCCCACACACATCTGTGGCGCACTATAGTCATGTGCGCCACGGTTGTTCTAGTTATTAGTAGGGCACTGCCCACAGGTGAGCCATGCCTGTTTTAGCCGTGGGGCAGTTCAACCACGTGAGCCACGGATGTGCTGATTACCTATAGCCGTTTTCCTAGTAGTGCCCCCTCTAACACCGAACCCTCAACAGCGGTTGGGGAACCGCTCTTAGAGGGCCCTACCAACCGGAGTTAAAGGGGGGGCTCTGCACTAGTGTATGGGCAATAGCTCATGAAAACTGCCATAAAACGCGAAAACGACGAGTTTTTGGTCCTACCTCTGAAACATGTATCGGGTCTTACGGGACATGTGAATCTCCCTAGAACCCCAAAATGTGGGCAATAGCTCATAAAAACGGCCATATGACACGAAAATGATGAGTTTTTGATCAAGCCTCAAACTTGTATTGGGTCTTACAGTCATTTTAAATCACCCTGGACCCCCTAAACTATGGGCAATAACTCATGAAAACGGCCATAAAACACAAAAATGACGAGTTTTTGGACATTCCCTCAAACATGTATCATGTCTTGTGGTCATTTTAAATCGCCCTAGAACCCCAAAAATATGGCCCATAACTCATGAAAATTGCCATAAATTGCAAAAATGATGAGTGCTTGGTCATGACTCTTAAACATGTAAATCGCCTTGGAACCCCAAAACTATGGGCAATTGCTCATGAAAACGGCATTAAAACATGAAAATGGAGAGTTTTTGGTCATGTCGTCAAACATGTATCATGTTTTACGGTCATTTTAAATCGCCCTGGAACCCCAATATTATGGGCAATAACTCATGAAAATGGCCATACTACGCAAAAACGACGAGTTTTTGGTCATAACTCTCAAACCTGTAAATTGCCTTGTATCCCCAAAACTATGGGCAATTGCTCATGAAAACGGCCATAAAATGTGAAAACGACGAGTTTTTGGTCATAACTCTCAAACATGTATAGGGTCTTACGGGCCATGCAAAACCCCCTAGAACCCCAAAAATGTGGTCAATGGCTCATAAAAATGGCCATATAACACGAAAATAACGAGTTTTTGATCAAGCCTCAAACTTGTATCGGGTCTTCCAGTGTTTTTTAATTGCCTTAGAACCCCAAAACTATGGGAAATAACTCATGAAAACGGCCATAAAACACAAAAAATGACGAGTTCTTGGACATGCCCTCAAACATGTATCATGTCTTGCGGTCATTTTAAATCTCCCTTGAACCCCAAAAATATGGGACATAACTCACGAAATTTTCCATAAAATGCAAAAATGATGAGTGCTTGGTCATGAATCTCAAACATGTAAATCACCTTGGAACCCCAAAACTATTGGCAATAGCTTATGAAAACAGCCATAAAACGCGAAAACGACGAGTTTTTGGTCATAACTCTCAAAAAAGTATAGGGTCTTATGGGCCATGCGAATCCCCCTAGAACCCCAAAAATGTGGGCAATAGCTCATAAAAACGGCCACACAACACGAAAATGACGAGTTTTTGATCAAGCATCAAACTTGTATCGGGTGTTCCAATCATTTTAAATCGCCCTGAAACCCCAAAACGATGGGCAATAACTCATGAAAACGGCCATAAAACACAAAAATGGAGAGTTTTTGGTCATCCCTTTAAACATTTATCGGGTCTTACGATCAATTTAAAACGCCCTAGAACCACAATTATGGGCAATAACTCATGAAAATGGCCATAATACGCGAAAACGATGAGTTTTTGGTCATACCTCTCAAACCTGTAAATCGCCTTGGAACCCCAAAACTATGGGCAATACCTCATGAAAACAGCCATAAAACGCGAAAACGACGAGTTTTTGGTCATAACTCTCAAACATGTATCGGGTCTTACGGGCCATGTGAATCTCCCTAGAACCCCAAAATGTGGGCAATAGCTTATAAAACCGGCCATATAACACGAAAATGATGAGTTTTTGAGCAAGCCTCAAACTTGTATCGGGTCTTACAGTCATTTTAAATCACCCTGGAACCCCAAAACTATGGGCAATACTCATGAAAACGGCCATAAAACACAAATTACAAGTTTTTGGACATTCCCTCAAACATTTATCATGTCTTGCGGTCATTTTAAATCGCCCTGGAACCCCAAAAATATGGTCCATAACTCAAGAAAATTGCCATAAAATGCAAAAACGACGAGTGCTTGGTCATGACTCTTAAACATGTAAATCGCCTTGGAACCCCAAAACTATGGGCAATTGCTCATGAAAATGACCATAAAACAGGAAAATGGAGAGTTTATGGTTATGCCCTTAAACATGTATCGGATCTTAGGGTCATTTTAAATCGCCCTAGAACCCGAATATTATAGGCAATAACTCATGAAAATGGCCATAATACGCAAAACTGACGAGTTTTTGGTCATAACTCTCAAACCTGTAAATCGCCTTGGAACCCCAAAACTATGGGCAATAGCTCATGAAAACGGCCATAAAACGCGAAAACGACGAGTTTTTGGTCGTAACTCTCAAACATGAATAGGGTCTTACGTGCCATGCAAATCCCCCAAGAACGCCAAAAATGTGGTCAATAGCTCATAAAAATGGTCATAAAACAAGAAAATGATGAGTTTTTGATGAAGCCTCAAACTTGTATCAGGTCTTCCAGTCATTTTAAATCGCCATGGAACGCGAAAACTATGGGCAATAACTCATGAAAACGGCCATAAAACACAAAAATGACGAGTTTTTGGTCATTCCCTCAAACATGTATCGTGTCTTGCGGTCATTTTAAATCGCCCCGGAACCCCAAAAATATGGGCCATAACTCATGAAAAATTCCATAAAATGCAAAAACGATGAGTGCTTGGTCATGACTTTCCAACATGTAAATTTCCTTGGAACCTGTAAATCGCCTTGCAACCCTAAAACTATGGGCAATAGCTCATGAAAACAGCCATAAAACGCGAAAACGACGAGTTTTTGGTCATACCTCTCAAACATGTATCGGGTCTTACGGGCCATGTGAATCTCCCTAGAACCCCAAAATGTGGGCAATAGCTCATAAAAACGGCCATATGACACGAAAATGATGAGTTTTTTATCAAGCCTCAAACTTGTATTGGGTCTTACAGTCATTTTAAATCGCCCTGGACCCCCAAAACTATGGGCAATAACTCATGAAAACGGCCATAAAACACAAAAATGACGAGTTTTTGGACATTCCCTCAAACATGTATCATGTCTTGTGGTCATTTTAAATCGCCCTAGAACCCCAAAAATATGGCCCATAACTCATGAAATTTGCCATAAAATGCAAAAACGATGAGTGCTTGGTCATGAATCTCAAACATGTAAATCACCTTGGAACCCCAAAACTATGGGCAATAGCTTATGAAAACGGCCATAAAACGCGAAAACGACAAGTTTTTGGTCATAACTCTCAAACAAGTATAGGGTCTTATGGGCCATGCGAATCCCCCTAGAACCCCAAAAATGTGGGCAATAGCTCATAAAAACGGCCACACAACACGAAAATGACGAGTTTTTGATCAAGCATCAAACTTGTATCGGGTGTTCTAGTCATTTTAAATCGCCCTGGAACCCCAAAACGATGGGCAATAACTCATGAAAACGTCCATAAAACACAAAAATGGAGAGTTTTTGGTCATCCCTTTAAACATGTATCGGGTCTTACGATCACTTTAAATCGCCCTAGAACCCCAATATTCTGGGCAATAACTCATGAAAATGGCCATAATACGCGAAAACGATGATTTTTTGGTCATACCTCTCAACCCTGTAAATCGCCTTGGAACCCCAAAACTATGGGCAATAGCTCATGAAAACAGCCATAAAACGCGAAAACGACGAGTTTTTGGTCATAACTCTCAAACATGTATCGGTCTTACGGGCCATGTGAATATCCCTAGAACCCCAAAATGTGGGCAATAGCTTATAAAACTGGCCATATAACACGAAAATGACGAGTTTTTGATCAAGCCTCAAACTTGTATCGGGTCTTGCAGTCATTTTAAATCGCCCTGGAACCCCAAAACTATGGGCAATACTCATGAAAACGGCCATAAAACGCAAATTACAAGTTTTTGGACATTCCCTCAAACATGTATCATGTCTTGCGGTCATTTTAAATCGCCCCGGAACCCCAAAAATATGGTCCATAACTCATGAAAATTGCCATTAAATGCAAAAATGACGAGTGCTTGGTCATGACTCTTAAACATGTAAATCGCCTTGGAACCCCAAAACTATGGGCAATTGCTCATGAAAATGACCATAAAACACGAAAATGGAGAGTTTATGGTTATGCCCTTAAACATGTATCGGGTCTTAGGGTCATTTTAAATCGCCCTAGAACCCGAATATTATAGGCAATAACTCATGAAAATGGCCATAATACGCAAAAACGACGAGTTTTTGTCATAACTCTCAAACCTGTAAATCGCCTTGGAACCCCAAAACTATGGGCAATAGCTCATGAAAACGGCCATAAAACGCGAAAACGACGAGTTTTTGGTCGTAACTCTCAAACATGAATAGGGTCTTACGTGCCATGCGAATCCCCCAAGAATGCCAAAAATGTGGTCAGTAGCTCATAAAAATGGCCATAAAACAAGAAAATGATGAGTTTTTGATGAAGCCTCAAACTTGTATCAGGTCTTCCAGTCATTTTAAATCGCCATGGAACCCGAAAAATATGGGCAATACCTCATGAAAACGGCCATAAAACACAAAAATGACGAGTTTTTGGTCATTCCCTCAAACATGTATCGTGTCTTGCGGTCATTTTAAATCGCCCCGGAACCCCAAAAATATGGGCCATAACTCATGAAAAATTCCATAAAATGCAAAAACGATGAGTGCTTGGTCATGACTTTCCAACATGTAAATTTCCTTGGAACCTGTAAATCGCCTTGCAACCCTAAAACTATGGGCAATAGCTCATGAAAACAGCCATAAAACGCAAAAACGACGAGTTTTTGGTCATACCTCTCAAACATGTATCGGGTCTTACGGGCCATGTGAATCTCCCTAGAACCCCAAAATGTGGGCAATAGCTCATAAAAACGGCCATATGACACGAAAATGATGAGTTTTTTATCAAGCCTCAAACTTGTATTGGGTCTTACAGTCATTTTAAATCGCCCTGGACCCCCAAAACTATGGGCAATAACTCATGAAAATGGCCATAAAACACAAAAATGACGAGTTTTTGGACATTCCCTCAAACATGTATCATGTCTTGTGGTCATTTTAAATCGCCCTAGAACCCCAA
Source organism: Avena longiglumis (assembly GCA_030063025.1). Lineage (NCBI taxonomy): Eukaryota > Viridiplantae > Streptophyta > Magnoliopsida > Poales > Poaceae > Avena > Avena longiglumis. The sequence goes on from CP125973.1 coordinate 19,369,693, forward strand.
AAGTATGGCCCATAACTCACGAAATTGGCCATAAAATGCAAAAACGATGAGTGCTTGGTCATGAATCTCAAACATGTAAATCACCTTGGAACCCCAAAACTATGGGCAATAGCTTATGAAAACGGCCATAAAACGCGAAAACGATGAGTTTTTGGTCATAAATCTCAAACAAGTATAGGGTCTTATGGGCCATGCGAATCCCCCTAGAACCCCAAAAATGTGGGCAATAGCTCATAAAAACGGCCACACAACACGAAAATGACGAGTTTTTGATCAAGCATCAAACTTGTATCGGGTGTTCTAGTCATTTTAAATCGCCCTGGAACCCCAAAAAGATGGGCAATAACTCATGAAAACGTCCATAAAACACAAAAATGGAGAGTTTTTGGTCATCCCTTTAAACATGTATCGGGTCTTACGATCACTTTAAATCGCCCTAGAACCCCAATATTCTGGGCAATAACTCATGAAAATGGCCATAATACGCGAAAACGATGAGTTTTTGGTCATACCTCTCAACCCTGTAAATCGCCTTGGAACCCCAAAACTATGGGAAATAGCTCATGAAAACAGCCATAAAACGCGAAAACGACGAGTTTTTGGTCATAACTCTCAAACAAGTATAGGGTCTTATGGGCCATGTGAATCTCCCTAGAACCCCAAAATGTGGGCAATAGCTTATAAAACCGGCCATATAACACGAAAATGACGAGTTTTTGATCAAGCCTCAAACTTGTATCGGGTCTTACAGTCATTTTAAATCGCCCTGGAACCCCAAAACTATGGGCAATACTCATGAAAACGGCCATAAAACGCAAATTACAAGTTTTTGGACATTCCCTCAAACATGTATCATGTCTTGCGGTCATTTTAAATCGCCCTGGAACCCCAAAAATATGGACCATAACTCAAGAAAATTGCCATAAAATGCAAAAACGACGAGTGCTTGGTCATGACTCTTAAACATGTAAATCGCCTTGGAACCCCAAAACTATGGGCAATTGCTCATGAAAATGACCATAAAACACGAAAATGGAGAGTTTATGGTTATGCCCTTAAACATGTATCGGGTCTTAGGGTCATTTTAAATCGCCCTAGAACCCGAATATTATAGGCAATAACTCATGAAAATGGCCATAATACGCAAAAACGACGAGTTTTTGGTCATAACTCTCAAACCTGTAAATCGCCTTGGAACCCCAAAACTATGGGCAATAGCTCATGAAAACGGCCATAAAACGCGAAAACGACGAGTTTTTGGTCATAACTCTCAAACATGAATAGGGTCTTACGTGCCATGCGAATCCCCCAAGAATGCCAAAAATGTGGTCAGTAGCTCATAAAAATGGCCATAAAACAAGAAAATGATGAGTTTTTGATGAAGCCTCAAACTTGTATCAGGTCTTCCAGTCATTTTAAATCGCCATGGAACCCGAAAAATATGGGCAATAACTCATGAAAACGGCCATAAAACACAAAAATGACGAGTTTCTGGTCATTCCCTCAAACATGTATCGTGTCTTGCGGTCATTTTAAATCTCCCCGGAACCCCAAAAATATGGGCCATAACTCATGAAAAATTCCATAAAATGCAAAAACGATGAGTTCTTGGTCATGACTTTCCAACATGTAAATTTCCTTGGAACCTGTAAATCGCCTTGCAACCCTAAAACTATGGGCAATAGCTCATGAAAACAGCCATAAAACGCAAAAACGACGAGTTTTTGGTCATACCTCTCAAACATGTATCGGGTCTTACGGGTCATGTGAATCTCCCTAGAACCCCAAAATGTGGGCAATAGCTCATAAAAACGGCCATATGACACGAAAATGATGAGTTTTTTTATCAAGCCTCAAACTTGTATTGGGTCTTACAGTCATTTTAAATCGCCCTGGACCCCCAAAACTATGGGCAATAACTCATGAAAACGGCCATAAAACACAAAAATGACGAGTTTTTGGACATTCCCTCAAACATGTATCATGTCTTGTGGTCATTTTAAATCGCCCTAGAACCCCAAAAGTATGGCCCATAACTCACGAAAATTGCCATAAAATGCAAAAACGACGAGTGCTTGGTCATGACTCTTAAACATGTAAATCCCCTTGGAACCCCAATACCATGGGCAATTGCTCATGAAAACGGCATTAAAACATGAAAATGGAGAGTTTTTGGTCATGTCGTCAAACATGTATCATGTTTTACGGTCATTTTAAATCGCCCTAGAACCCCAATATTATGGTCAATAACTCGTGAAAATGGCCATATTACGCAAAAACGACGAGTTTTTGGTCATAACTCTCAAACCTGTAAATCGCCTTGGATCCCCAAAACTATGGGCAATTGCTCATGAAAACGGCCATAAAATGTGAAAACGACGAGTTTTTTGTCATAATTCACAAACATGTATAGGGTCTTACGGGCCATGCGAAACCCCCTAGAACCCCAAAAATGTGGTCAAAAGCTCATTAAAAATGGCCATATAACACGAAAATGACGAGTTTTTGATCAAGCCTCAAACTTGTATCGGGTCTTCCAGTGTTTTTTAATTGCCCTGGAACCCCAAAACTATGGGAAATAACTCATGAAAACGGCCATAAAACACAAAAACGACGAGTTCTTGGACATGCCCTCAAACATGTATCATGTCTTGCGGTCATTTTAAATCGCCCTTGAACCCCAAAAATATGGGACATAACTCACGAAATTTGCCATAAAATGCAAAAACGATGAGTGCTTGGTCATGAATCTCAAACATGTAAATCACCTTGGAACCCCAAAACTATGGGCAATAGCTTATGAAAACGGCCATAAAACGCGAAAACGACGAGTTTTTGGTCATAACTCTCAAACAAGTATAGGGTCTTATGGGCCATGCGAATCCCCCAAGAACCCCAAAAATGTGGGCAATAGCTCATAAAAACGGCCACACAACACGAAAATGATGAGTTTTTGATAAAGCACCAAACTTGTATCGAGTGTTCCAGTCATTTTAAATCGCCCCGGAACCCCAAAACAATGGGCAATAACTCATGAATACGGCCATAAAACACAAAAATGGAGAGTTTTTGGTCATCCCTTAAACATGTATCGGGTCTTACGATCACTTTAAATCGCCCTGGAACCCCAATATTATGGGCAATAACTCATGAAAATGGCCATAATACGCAAAAACGATGAGTTTTTGGTTATACCTCTCAAACCTGTAAATCGCCTTGGAACCCCAAAACTATGGGCAATAGCTCATGAAAACAGCCATAAAACGCGAAAACGACGAGTTTTTGGTCATAACTCTCAAACATGTATCGGTCTTACGGGCCATGTGAATCTCCCTAGAACCCCAAAATGTGGTTAATAGCTCATAAAACCGGCCATATAACACGAAAATGATGAGTTTTTGATCAAGCCTCAAACTTGTATCGGGTCTTACAGTCATTTTAAATCGCCCTGGAACCCCAAACCTATGGGCAATAACTCATGAAAACGGCCATAAAACACAAATTACAAGTTTTTGGACATTCCCTCAAACATGTATCATGTCTTGCGGTCATTTTAAATCGCCCTGGAACCCCAAAAATATGGTCCATAACTCATGAAAATTGCCATTAAATGCAAAAATGACGAGTGCTTGGTCATGACTCTTAAACATGTAAATCGCCTTGGAACCCCAAAACTATGGGCAATTGATCATGAAAATGACCATAAAACACGAAAATGGAGAGTTTATGGTTATGCCCTTAAACATGTATCGGGTCTTAGGGTCATTTTAAATCGCCCTAGAACCCGAATATTATAGGCAATAACTCATGAAAATGGCCATAATACGCATAAACGACGAGTTTTTGGTCATAACTCTCAAACCTGTAAATCGCCATGGAACCCCAAAACTATGGGCAATAGCTCATGAAAACGTCCATAAAGCGCGAAAACGACGAGTGTTTGGTCATAACTCTCAAAAATGAATAGGGTCTTACGGTCCATGCGAAACCACCTAGAACCCCAAAAATGTGGTCAATAGCTCATAAAAATGGCCATATAACACGAAAATGACGAGTTTTTGATCAAGCCTCAAACTTGTGTCAGGTCTTCCAGTGTTTTTTAATTTCCCTGGAACCCCAAAATATGGGAAATAACTCATGAAAACGACCATAAAACACAAAAATGACGAGTTCTTGGACATGATGCCCTCAAACATGTATCATGTCTTGCGGTCATTTTAAATCGCCCTTGAACCCCAAAATATGGGACATAACTCACGAAATTTACCATAAAATGCAAAAACGATGAGTGCTTGGTCATGAATCTCAAACATGTAAATCACCTTGGAATCCCAAAACTATGGGCAATAGCTTATGAAAACGGCCATAAAACGCGAAAACGACGAGTTTTTGGCCATAACTCTCAAACATGTATAGGGTCTTATGGGCCATGCGAATCCCCCTAGAACCCCAAAAATGTGGGAAATAGCTCATAAAAACGGCCATACAACACGAAAATGACGAGTTTTTGTTCAAGCATCAAACTTGTATCGGGTGTTCCAGTCATTTTAAATCGCCTTGGAACCCCAAAACGATGGGCAATAACTCATGAATACGGCCATAAAACACAAAAATGGAGAGTTTTTGGTCATCCCTTAAACATGTATCGGGTCTTACGATCACTTTAAATCGCCCTGGAACCCCAATATTATGGGCAATAACTCATGAAAATGGCCATAATACGCGAAAATGATGAGTTTTTGGTCATACCTCTCAAACCTGTAAATCGCCTTGGAACCCCAAAACTATGGGCAATAGCTCATGAAAACAGCCATAAAACGTGAAAACGACGAGTTTTTGGTCATAACTCTCAAACATGTATCGGGTCTTACGAGCCATGCGAATCCCCCAAGAACCCCAAAAATGTGGTCAATAGCTCATAAAAATGGCCATAAAACACGAAAATGACGAGTTTTTGATGAAGCCTCAAACTTGTATCAGGTCTTCCAGTCATTTTAAATCGCCATGGAACCCGAAAACTATGGGCCGCAATAGCTCATGAAAACGGCCATAAAACACAAAAATGACGAGTTTCTGGTCATTCCCTCAAACATGTATCGTGTCTTGCGGTCATTTTAAATCGCCCTGGAACCCCAAAAATATGGTCCATAACTCATGAAAATTGCCATTAAAAGCAAAAATGACGAGTGCTTGGGCATGACTCTTAAACATGTAAATCGCCTTGGAACCCCAAAACTATGGGCAATTGCTCATGAAAATGACCATAAAACACGAAAATGGAGAGTTTATGGTTATGCCCTTAAACATGTATCGGGTCTTAGGGTCATTTTAAATCGCCCTATAACCCGAATATTATAGGCAATAACTCATGAAAATGGCCATAATACGCATAAACGACGAGTTTTTGGTCATAACTCTCAAACCTGTAAATCGCCTTGGAACCCCAAAACTATGGGCAATAGCTCATGAAAACGTCCATAAAGCGCGAAAACGACGAGTGTTTGGTCATAACTCTCAAAAATGAATAGGGTCTTACGGTCCATGCGAAACCCCCTAGAACCCCAAAAATGTGATCAATAGCTCATAAAAATGGCCATATAACACGAAAATGACGAGTTTTTGATCAAGCCTCAAACTTGTGTCAGGTCTTCCAGTGTTTTCTAATTTCCCTGGAACCCCAATATATGGGAAATAACTCATGAAAACGGCCATAAAACACAAAAATGACGAGTTCTTGGACATGATGCCCTCAAACATGTATCATGTCTTGCGGTCATTTTAAATCGCCCTTGAACCCCAAAATATGGGACATAACTCACGAAATTTACCATAAAATGCAAAAACGATGAGTGCTTGGTCATGAATCTCAAACATGTAAATCACCTTGGAACCCCAAAACTATGGGCAATAGCTTATGAAAATGGCCATAAAACGCGAAAACGACGAGTTTTTGGTCATAACTCTCAAACAAGTATAGGGTCTTATGGGCCATGCGAATCCCCCTAGAACCCCAAAAATATGGGCAATAGCTCATAAAAACGGCCACACAACACGAAAATGACGAGTTTTTGATAAAGCACCAAACTTGTATCGAGTGTTCCAGTCATTTTAAATCGCCCTGGAACCCCAAAACGATGGGCAATAACTCATGAATACGGCCATAAAACACAAAAATGGAGAGTTTTTGGTCATCCCTTAAACATGTATCGGGTTTTACGATCACTTTAAATCGCCCTGGAACCCCAATATTATGGGCAATAACTCATGAAAATGGCCATAATACGCGAAAACGATGAGTTTTTGGTCATAACTCTCACCTGTAAATCTCCTTGGAACCCCAAAACTATGGGCAATAGCTCATGAAAACAGCCATAAAACGCGAAAACGACGAGTTTTTGGTCATAACTCTCAAACATGTATCGGGTCTTACGAGCCATGTGAATCTCCCTAGAACCCCAAAATGTGGTTAATAGCTCATAAAACCGGCCATATAACACGAAAATGATGAGTTTTTGATCAAGCCTCAAACTTGTATCGGGTCTTACAGTCATTTTAAAATGCCCTGGAACCCCAAAACTATGGGCAATAACTCATGAAAACGGCCATAAAACACAAATTACAAGTTATTGGACATGTCCTCAAACATGTATCATGTCTTGCGGTCATTTTAAATCGCCCTGGAACCCCAAAAATATGGTCCATAACTCAAGAAAATTGCCATTAAATGCAAAAACGACGAGTGCTTGGTCATGACTCTTAAACATGTAAATCGCCTTGGAACCCCAAAACTATGGGCAATTGCTCATGAAAATGACCATAAAACACGAAAATGGAGAGTTTATGGTTATGCCCTTAAACATGTATCGGGTCTTAGGGTCATTTTAAATCGCCCTAGAACCCGAATATTATAGGCAATAACTCATGAAAATGGCCATAATACGCAAAAACGACGAGTTTTTGGTCATAACTCTCAAACCTGTAAATCGCCTTGGAACCCCAAAACTATGGGCAATAGCTTATGAAAACGGCCATAAAACGCGAAAACGACGAGTTTTTGGCCATAACTCTCAAACATGTATAGGGTCTTATGGGCCATGCGAATCCCCCTAGAACCCCAAAAATGTGGGAAATAGCTCATAACAACGGCCATACAACACGAAAATGACGAGTTTTTGATCAAGCATCAAACTTGTATCGGGTGTTCCAGTCATTTTAAATCGCCCTGGAACCCCAAAACGATGGGCAATAACTCATGAATACGGCCATAAAACACAAAAATGGAGAGTTTTTGGTCATCCCTTAAACATGTATCGGGTCTTACGATCACTTTAAATCGCCCTGGAACCCCAATATTATGGGCAATAACTCATGAAAATGGCCATACGCAAAACGATGAGTTTTTGGTCATCCCTCTCAAACTCAGAATCGCCTTGGAACCCCAAAACTATGGGCAATAGCTCATGAAAACAGCCATAAAACGCGAAACGACGAAGTTTTTGGTCGTAACTCTCAAACATGTATCGGGTCTTACGAGCCATGTGAATCTCCCTAGAACCCCAAAATGTGGTTAATAGCTCATAAAACCGGCCATATAACACGAAAATGATGAGTTTTTGATCAAGCCTCAAACTTGTATCGGGTCTTACAGTCATTTTAAATCGCCCTGGAACCCCAAAACTATGGGCAATAACTCATGAAAACAGCCATAAAACACAAATTAAAAGTTTTGGACATTCCTCAAACATGTATCATGTCTTGCGGTCATTTTAAATCGCCCTGGAACCCCAAAAATATGGTCCATAACTCAAGAAAATTGCCATTAAATGCAAAAACGACGAGTGCTTGGTCATGACTCTTAAACATGTAAATCGCCTTGGAACCCCAAAACTATGGGCAATTGCTCATGAAAATGACCATAAAACACGAAAATGGAGAGTTTATGGTTATGCCCTTAAACATGTATCGGGTCTTAGGGTCATTTTAAATCGCCCTAGAACCCGAATATTATAGGCAATAACTCATGAAAATGGCCATAATACGCAAAAACGAGTTTTTGGTCATAACTCTCAAACTCAGAATCGCCTTGGAACCCCAAAACTATGGGCAATAGCTCATGAAAACGGCCATAAAACGCGAAAAAGACGAGTTTTTGGTCATAACTCTCAAACATGAATAGGGTCTTACGTGCCATGCGAATCCCCCTAGAACCTCAAAAATGTGATCAATAGCTCATAAAAATGGCCATAAAACACGAAAATGACGAGTTTTTAATGAAGCCTCAAACTTGTATCAGGTCTTCCAGTCATTTTAAATCGCCATGGAACCCGAAAACTATGGGCAATAACTCATGAAAACGGCCATAAAACACAAAAATGACGAGTTTTTGGTCATTCCCTCAAACATGTATCGTGTCTTGCGGTCATTTTAAATCGCCCTGGAACCCCAAAAATATGGGCCATAACTCATGAAAAATTCCATAAAATGCAAAAACGATGAGTGCTTGGTCATGACTTTCCAACATGTAAATTTCCTTGGAACCTGTAAATCGCCTTGCAACCCTAAAACTATGGGCAATAGCTCATGAAAACAGCCATAAAACGCGAAAACGACGAGTTTTTGGTCATACCTCTCAAACATGTATCGGGTCTTACGGGCCATGTGAATCTCCCTAGAACCCCAAAATGTGGGCAATAGCTCATAAAAACGGCCATATGACACGAAAATGATGAGTTTTTGATCAAGCCTCAAACTTGTATTGGGTCTTACAGTCATTTTAAATCGCCCTGGACCATAAAACTGTGGGCAATAGCTCATGAAAACGGCCATAAAACACAAAATGAAGTTTTGGACATTCCTCAAACATGTATCATGTCTTGTGGTCATTTTAAATCGCCAGAGAACCCCAAAAATATGGCTAATAACTCATGAAAATTGCCATAAATTGCAAAAATGACGAGTGCTTGGTCATGACTCTTAAACATGTAAATCGCCTTGGAACCCCAAAACTATGGGCAATTGCTCATGAAAACGGCATTAAAACATGAAAATGGAGAGTTTTTGGTCATGTCGTCAAACATGTATCATGTTTTACGGTCATTTTAAATCGCCCTGGAACCCCAATATTACGGGCAATAACTCATGAAAATGGCCATATTACGCAAAAACGACGAGTTTTTGGTCATAACTCTCAAACCTGTAAATCGCCTTGGATCCCCAAAACTATGGTCAATTGCTCATGAAAACAGCCATAAAACGCGAAAACGACGAGTTTTTGGTCGTAACTCTCAAACATGTATCGGGTCTTACGAGCCATGTGAATCTCCCTAGAACCCCAAAATGTGGTTAATAGCTCATAAAACCGGCCATATAACACGAAAATGATGAGTTTTTGATCAAGCCTCAAACTTGTATCGGGTCTTACAGTCATTTTAAATCGCCCTGGAACCCCAAAACTATGGGCAATAACTCATGAAAACGGCCATAAAACACAAATTACAAGTTTTTGGACATTCCCTCAAACATGTATCATGTCTTGCGGTCATTTTAAATCGCCCTGGAACCCCAAAAATATGGTCCATAACTCAAGAAAATTGCCATTAAATGCAAAAACGACGAGTGCTTGGTCATGACTCTTAAACATGTAAATCGCCTTGGAACCCCAAAACTATGGGCAATTGCTCATGAAAATGACCATAAAACACGAAAATGGAGAGTTTATGGTTATGCCCTTAAACATGTATCGGGTCTTAGGGTCATTTTAAATCGCCCTAGAACCCGAATATTATAGGCAATAACTCATGAAAATGGCCATAATACGCAAAAACGACGAGTTTTTGGTCATAACTCTCAAACCTATAAATCGCCTTGGAACCCCAAAACTATGGGCAATAGCTCATGAAAACGGCCATAAAACGCGAAAAAGACGAGTTTTTGGTCATAACTCTCAAACATGAATAGGGTCTTACGTGCCATGCGAATCCCCCTAGAACCCCAAAAATGTGATCAATAGCTCATAAAAATGGCCATAAAACACGAAAATGACGAGTTTTTAATGAAGCCTCAAACTTGTATCAGGTCTTCCAGTCATTTTAAATCGCCATGGAACCCGAAAACTATGGGCAATAACTCATGAAAACGGCCATAAAACACAAAATGACGAGTTTTTGGTCATTCCTCAAACATGTATCGTGTCTTGGTCATTTTAAATCCCCTAGAACCCCAAAAATATGGGCCATAACTCATGAAAAATTCCATAAAATGCAAAAACGATGAGTGCTTGGTCATGACTTTCCAACATGTAAATTTCCTTGGAACCCTGTAAATCGCCTTGCAACCCTAAAACTATGGGCAATAGCTCATGAAAACAGCCATAAAACGCGAAAACGACGAGTTTTTGGTCATACCTCTCAAACATGTATCGGGTCTTACGGGCCATGTGAATCTCCCTAGAACCCCAAAATGTGGGCAATAGCTCATAAAAACGGCCATATGACACGAAAATGATGAGTTTTTGATCAAGCCTCAAACTTGTATTGGGTCTTACAGTCATTTTAAATCGCCCTGGACCCCCAAAACTATGGGCAATAACTCATGAAAACGGCCATAAAACACAAAAATGACGAGTTTTTGGACATTCCCTCAAACATGTATCATGTCTTGTGGTCATTTTAAATCGCCCTAGAACCCCAAAAATATGGCTAATAACTCATGAAAATTGCCATAAATTGCAAAAATGACGAGTGCTTGGTCATGACTCTTAAACATGTAAATCGCCTTGGAACCCCAAAACTATGGGCAATTGCTCATGAAAACGGCATTAAAACATGAAAATGGAGAGTTTTTGGTCATGTCGTCAAACATGTATCATGTTTTACGGTCATTTTAAATCGCCCTGGAACCCCAATATTACGGGCAATAACTCATGAAAATGGCCATATTACGCAAAAACGACGAGTTTTTGGTCATAACTCTCAAACCTGTAAATCGCCTTGGATCCCCAAAACTATGGTCAATTGCTCATGAAAACGGCCATAAAATGTGAAAACGACGAGTTTTTGGTCCTAACTCTCAAACATGTATAGGGTCTTACGGGCCATGCGAAACCCCCTAAAACCCCAAAAATGTGGTCAAAAGCTCATAAAAATGGCCATGTAACACGAAAATGACGAGTTTTTGATCAAGCCTCAAACTTGTATCGGGTCTTCTAGTGTTTTTTAATTGCCCTGGAACCCCAAAACTATGGGAAATAACTCATGAAAACAGCCATAAAACACAAAAACGACGAGTTCTTGGACATGTCCTCAAACATGTATCATGTCTTGCGGTCATTTTAAATCGCCCTTGAACCCCAAAAATATGGGACATAACTCACGAAATTTGCCATAAAATGCAAAAACAATGAGTGCTTGGTCATGAATCTCAAACATGTAAATCACCTTGGAACCCCAAAACTATGGGCAATAGCTTATGAAAACGGCCATAAAACGCGAAAACGACGAGTTTTTGGTCATAACTCTCAAACAAGTATAGGGTCTTATGGGCCATGCGAATCCCCCTAGAACCCCAAAAATATGGGCAATAGCTCATAAAAACGGCCACACAACACGAAAATGACGAGTTTTTGATAAAGCACCAAACTTGTATCGAGTGTTCCAGTCATTTTAAATCGCCCTGGAACCCCAAAACGATGGGCAATAACTCATGAATACGGCCATAAAACACAAAAATGGAGAGTTTTTGGTCATCCCTTAAACATGTATCGGGTTTTACGATCACTTTAAATCGCCCTGGAACCCCAATATTATGGGCAATAACTCATGAAAATGGCCATAATACGCGAAAACGATGAGTTTTTGGTCATAACTCTCAAACCTGTAAATCTCCTTGGAACCCCAAAACTATGGGCAATAGCTCATGAAAACGGCCATAAAACACGAAAACGACGAGTTTTTGGTCATAACTCTCAAACATGAATAGGGTCTTACGTGCCATGCGAATCACCCTAGAACCCCAAAAATGTGGTCAATAGCTCAGAAAAATGGCCATAAAACACGAAAATGACGAGTTTTTGATGAAGCCTCAAACTTGTATCAGGTCTTCCAGTCATTTTAAATCGCCATGGAACCCGAAAACTATGGGCAATAACTCATGAAAACGGCCATAAAACACAAAAATGACGAGTTTTTGGTCATTCCCTCAAACATGTATCGTGTCTTGCGGTCATTTTAACGCCTCGAACCCCAAAAATTTGGGCCATAACTCATGAAAAATTCCATAAAATGCAAAAACGATGAGTTCTTGGTCATGACTTTCCAACATGTAAATTTCCTTGGAACCTGTAAATCGCCTTGCAAACCTAAAATTATGGGCAATAGCTCATGAAAACAGCCATAAAACGCGAAAATGACGAGTTTTTGGTCATACCTCTCAAACATGTATCGGGTCTTACGGGCCATGTGAATCTCCCTAGAACCCCAAAATGTGGGCAATAGCTCATAAAAACGGCCATATGACACGAAAATGATGAGTTTTTGATCAAACCTCAAACTTGTATTGGGTCTTACAGTCATTTTAAATCGCCCTGGACCCCCAAAACTATGGGCAATAACTCATGAAAACGGCCATAAAACACAAAAATGACGAGTTTTTGGACATTCCCTCAAACATGTATCATGTCTTGTGGTCATTTTAAATCGCCCTAGAACCCCAAAAACATGGCTAATAACTCATGAAAATTGCCATAAATTGCAAAAATGACGAGTGCTTGGTCATGACTCTTAAACATGTAAATCTCCTTGGAACCCCAAAACTATGGGCAATTGCTCATGAAAACGGCATTAAAACATGAAAATGGAGAGTTTTTGGTCATGTCGTCAAACATGTATCATGTTTTACGGTCATTTTAAATCGCCCTGGAACCCCAATATTACGGGCAATAACTCATGAAAATGGCCATATTACGCAAAAACGACGAGTTTTTGGTCATAACTCTCAAACCTGTAAATCGCCTTGGATCCCCAAAACTATGGTCAATTGCTCATGAAAACGGCCATAAAATGTGAAAACGACGAGTTTTTGGTCATAACTCTCAAACATGTATAGGGTCTTACGGGCCATGCGAAACCCCCTAGAACCCCAAAAATGTGGTCAAAAGCTCATAAAAATGGCCATATAACACGAAAATGACGAGTTTTTGATCAAGCCTCAAACTTGTATCGGGTCTTCCAGTGTTTTTTAATTGCCCTGGTGTTATCGCCGTATTTTGGCCAAAGACGGAGATGGGCCGTGATCAAGATGGGCTTGGAAGATAAATATATTCAACGTATTGTTGGATCGGCCTAGTGTGTGGATTTGGGCTAAATTGCCCGTGTATCTTGTATCATAGTCGGTTTCGTTTCAGTTTAGGTTCGTTTCAGTTTAGGTAAAGATAGAGTTGTAGAGTTATTCCGAAAGTAGAGAGTCTCCGGACTATAAATATGTACCTAGGGTTATCTAAAGAAGAGGACAACCACGTTCACAACAAACACAATCTCGGCGCATCGCCACCCCTTGTTTCTAGGGTTTCTTTCGGGTAAGTGCCATGCTGCCTAGATCGCATCTCGCGATCTAGGCAGTATCTACTTATGCGTTACCTGGTTTTACTCGTACTGAAGCGTTGTTGATGGCGAGTAATACCATTATCATAGATTGTTTGAGGCTAGCATCGGTGTTTTTTCATTACTATCGTCGAAGTTATGCTACCTCTAGCTATCTCGCTACCCTTGCACCTTTTCCCAAAGTGCAAGGGTAGCACCTTGCTTGATCTTTATTTAGTCGATTCGATCTGTTATAGTTGTGCCTTGTTCACCAAGGTTTAGTTTAATATCTACGTAATCAGGCCTTACAAACGGGTTGAACGATCCAGTAATGCATAAGGACGTGGCTTATTCGTTCTAGAGAAGATGTTCCGGTAATTGGCTCTACGTTGGTTATTAGGCCTCCTCTAGGGTTAATATTCTTCATCTTTTGTACGTACCAGGCTCAATCACGCGTAGGACGTTCCAGTTACGTGGTGAAAACATTAGACTGTTGTAGATCGATTTAACTTGTGGTGATCAAGCAAAACCCCATGTTATCATAAATCTAACGCAGAACCATGGGGCAATCGGCTTTAGGAGCCGATTTACAGGGAAACCTGGGAGCCGATTACGGCTCGAATTTTACATATACTTGTTTACCATGCAGGAAATCAATCGGAGCAATCCTTCACGTTCCTGACCAGGTATAGGTCAGGTGGCACGCCCTCGAACCAAGCCAGGACGTGTGCCGGAGCTTTTGCGGGCCGTCGCCCGAGGGACCAGGGCCCACCAGGCCCCGGAGCCTCCCGGCTCTCCGTGTTGCTCGTCGCTGCTCGCCGGTGGGTTTTGGCAGGCAACACATTCTGGCACGCCCGGTGGGACCTTCAACAACGTCTACATCGACATCCGACGCTGCAATGGAGAACAGACCAGTCACTTACGACGATCTACCTGACGAGCACAAGGCCAAGTACAACGAGATCAAGGCTCTCTTCGAGGAAGACCTCATCGGCTCTTTTGAGAGGACCCGTAAGCATGGCATCAGGTGGAAGGGGTTCTCCCCCGAGGGCGCTCTCAATGAGGTGGATCTGTCTCTTCCTTCGGAGGAGCGCACCAGAGCTCTACGACAGGAAGTCAACTACATGGTGGCTCATTCTCTGCACCGCCATTCTGAGAGCCTGGTGAACGCTTTCGAGCGGGTCGCGGTTCGCGTAGTTCGAGAGATCATGAAGCATCGCATTCTCCGTGGGACCTACTTTAGGGACTCACCAGGAGAAAGACCGCCTGCACCAGGCCCAGCCCCGTTCGCACTTGCCGCTCCAGAACCGCCAGGAGCAGCGGCTTACGTCGTCTACAAGGCTGGAGGCGACCCAGGCGATTGCCAATTCCTGTTTGAGCCACCTAAGGAGATCCCACACGGATATATATGCGCCTACGTGCTGGACTGCAATAACCTGACACGCACCAAACAGATTGCAACCGCAGGGGTGTCCGCGGCAGGAGTTCTTGGGGCAGGATCTTCAGGGGCAGGCGTGTCTGGAGCAGCGATGGCTGGGATGGACGCTGACAAACAGGCGTGGCTAGCCAAGTATGCCACTGGAACAAATCATGAGAATCTAGCCCCTACGGCTCAAACAGTGGAGCAAATCGGTACCATCCTGAGGGACCAGTTCGGCTTCGTGCCGAAGAGAAGGACAATCGGCTATTCAAAGCCGTACCCCAACGAGTTTGATCTAATTCCGCTGCCACCCAAGTATAAACACCCTGAGTTCTCAAGGTTCAGTGGTCGAAGGGTCGAGCTCGATCGAGCACATAAGCCGATACCGCACAACTAGGCATGATTTCGCATCGGATCGATGTGTAAGATTTTTTGCCCAATCTCCGACAGACCAGCCTTTGGGTGGTACACCACTACCACCGATTCAATTCATACCGGAAGCAACTGGAAGAACAGTTCCACATCCAAGACCATTCGAGGCTACCGAGGCTGGCATTGCGCACTGGCGCAGCGGCGTAGCGAGGAGAAATCAGCGAGTACATCCAACAGATCGCAAGAACCGATGTTACTCGGCTGCTTAATCGAGAAGGAAAATCGAACGAAGTGTTGGGTCTCTCAGCACCCATCAAGGATCTGGCTTTCCAGGTAGAGTACAACTCATTGGCGCACATGGCCCAGAAACTGACGATGTATGAACAACGCCACCCTGAGTTGTACCAAGACAAATTCAAACGTCCGATAGGCCTGGTCGATGCAGAAGAAGAAGATCCTACACAGGACCAGGAGGTGGCCGTAGCTGAATGGGCTCGGGGGGCAGATCCTGTGGCCTGCAAATGGGTGAAACAGCAAGGGCCTGCGAAAGGGTTCGACTTCGATGTGAGCAAAGCTGAGCAGATATTCGATTTGCTGCTGAAGGAGAAGCAGCTGAGGTTACCCGAAGGCCACAAAATCCCTACGGCTCAGGAAATGAACGGGAGACCATACTGCAAGTGGCATCATTCGTTCACCCACACCACCAACGAGTGCAAAGAGCTTCGCCGCCAAATCCAAATGGCGATAGAACAAGGCCGTCTGATCCTTGGGCAGTTCGCCATGAAAGTGGACACAAACCCATTTCCCGGCGTCAACATGGTAGAACTCAGTCGCTCCGCGAGGCGTAAGCTGGATTTCTCGTTCGGCGTTAATATGGCAGGGTCTGGGTACCACCATGACACGTACAAGGAGGACGGTGGTCGCTCTCGGGGCGAGGAAAGAAAGGAGGCTAGTCCATGCGACCGGCCCAGCCACAATGACAGGCGGTACTTAACAGAGGAACAAGTGAGGAGAGTGCGATATCAGAAGCCACATTCCACGCATCTCCTTAACAAGTATGAGCGCCAGTATGACCAACGTCGCTGGCGCGACAGAGACGACGAAAGATATGAGCACCTTGCTAGGGGACCGTCGAAAGAGAAGGAAGGCGCAGACAGGCATTGGGATTGTCCTTTCTTCAAGTATTGCTGGGGCGCGGGAATGAGCCGATTGCCTACAGTCGACAACTGCCCGGAATGCAGTCAGCAGAAGGAGGACACGAGGCCAGTGTCAGTATTCAAACGTCTAGGGCCTCTTCCACCCCAGAGCCGTCACAGGGAGTCCGCTCGAGCAGAAAACCTCGAGAAGCCAAAGAATGACAAAGGCGAAGACAGGTATCACCGTCCAAGGTGGTGTCCCGACGGACTCAGACACACCCAGAAGCGTAGAGTGCAGCGGCTGCGTAACTTGGAGGAAGCTGAAGCGCAGTATCTCCGCGATTTAAAGAAAGCACCTGCCTGATCTGGCCGTCAAAGTGAGGCAAACTTTGGAAACGGAAGACCGCCCGACCAGGAAAGAGTGGCGCCCCAAACCGGTAAAAGCCGATGCAAAGACATCGGCTGGCACAAACATGGTGTTTGTACTCCCGCCGAATCGCGCGCCAAGAACCGACGAGCTACCAGCGGCATAGCTGACCGCGTCCACGGCGGTTATCTTTGAGAAGCCACGTGAGAAGGGTTACAAACATCTGAAAGCCCTGCACGCGAGGTTACATCAATGGGCAACCTGTCGGCAAGATGTTGGTGGACACCGAGCGGCAAATATCATGCCGTACTCCATGCTACGACGTTTGGGACGCCCACCGCAGATCTGATCAAAACCAACGCCACGTTAAGCAACTTCAACGGTCTTCGGAACGCATAGGCGTCGAACGCGTGGACTGACAATGGGCAGGAAAACCGTACCACGTCATTCTTCGTCGTGGACAAAGAGCACTTACACCGCCTTGCTAGGAAGGGATTGAATTCACGCTAATTGCTGCATCCGTCCACAATGCATCGCGATCGATCCAAAGGGATGGAGACGGCGGAGGTCATCCACGCAGACGATTCTATCGAGATCTCCATAGCTGGCATGAACGTCTGGGAAGCAGAAGACCAAGAGCCGATCTCTGGAATCAATCTAGACGGCTGCGAGCGTATTGAAGCTACAAAAAACGGGGTGAGGCTGGTCTTATCCACTGGCCTTACAAAGTAGAAAATCCCACGATCATCCGTGGTACGGCCGATCCCTGCGATCGGCCACAAAAAATAAAAAGCAGCGATCATACGACAAGCAACTCATGTAGTCGTAGCAGAGAGATGCTCTGCACTGTAAAATAACAAGGTGTAAACCGTCCTTGACTGATGCAAGCAAAAAGGGGGCCGATTCAAGCGATCGGCCCAAATTATTTTTGTTGTCCTCACCTACCGTTTGCCCTGTGTTTAGCGACGATTTGACAGGTGACGGAAAGCTAGGGTATGGGTTTACATCCGCTGATGAGCTAGAAGAGATCGACATTGGTCCTGGGGATAAGCCACGACCAACATTTATCAGCAGAAAGTTAGAGCCGAGTCTGCGGGGCCCGATGATAGCCCTGTTGAAACAATATCTAGACTGCTTCACCTGGGAATACACAAAGATGCCTGGGTTGGACAGGAGCATCATCGAGCATCGACTCCCCCTCAAAAAAGGATTTCGGCCGTTTCAGCAGCGAGCACGACAAATGAAGGCCGAAATTCTGGAAGAAGTCAAGAAAGAGGTCGAGAAAATGTTGACAGCCAAGTTGATCAGACCATGCGTATATCTTGGTGGATTTCTAGTATCGCACTGTGAGAGAAGAAGGGTGGCCAATGGCGTGTTGCTATAGATTTTCGAGATCTCAACAGAGCTACCCCAAAGGATGAGTATCCGATGCCGTGGCGTAAACATTAATCAACACAAAGAGTGGTCATAAGATTTTGAGCTTCATGGACGGCAATGCCGGTTACAACCAGATCTTCATGGCTCCGAAGACATACACAAGACTGCATTCGAGTCCCGTGTTCGATGGGGTTATTTGAATATGTAGTCATGACGTTTGACTGAAAAATGCCACGCACTAAAGGGCCATTAATTATATTTTCCATGATCCGATCGCAAACCGGTGGAAATCTACATCGATGAAGTGGTGGTCAAGTCTCAGCGCACGGACACTTGGACGATTCAACGCAGCGTCTGGACCGAACAAGAAAATTCGCCTACGGATGAATCCAAAGAAGTGTGCTTTGGGGTGACGGCCGGTTCTTTGGTCCATGAACGCGAATTGAGATCGGCCTGAAAAGTCGAGGCGGCGAACAATGAAGCCACCCACCACGAAGAAAGAACTGCAGTCCCTTATCGGCAAGATCAACTTCGTCAGACGATTCATCTCCAATCTGTCAGGAAGGATTGAGCCGTTCATGGGACTAGTAAAAATCAAATCTGACGAGGAATTCCGCTGGGGGGCAGAACAACAACGAGCTTTCGACGAGATCAAAGAATATCTGACAAAGCCGCCAGTGTTAGTTCCACCTCAGCCTGACAGGTCGTTCTATATTTACTTGTCAGTAGCTGACACGTCCATCGCCTCGGTAGTGGTGCAAGTTTATGATGGGCTGGAGCGAGTCGTCTTTTACATAAGCAGAAGGATGCTGGACGCAGAGACAAGGTACCCTGATATCGATAATTTGTGCCTCTGCCTGTTTTTCACCTGCACCAAGTTGCGCCACATTTTGCTATCAGCAGAGATCATCATCATATGCAAATCAGACGTCATAAAGCACATGATGTCGGCTCCTATGTTAAAAGGCCGACTGGGCAAATGGATGTTTGCATTATCAGAGTTTGACATCCGGTATCAACCCGCGAAAGCAGTTAAGGGACAGGCGCTGGCCGATCTTATCGCTGAAAGGATCAACACTAACATAGCCGCACTGTCCATAAGAGCGTGGGCTATGTTTTTCGACGGATCAGTTTGTGATGATGGCTGCGGCATCGGCATTTTACTCGTGTCGCGCCGGGGTGCAACATTTTCCTTCTCCATCAGATTGTCTACCTCTCGCACCAACAATGTAGCCGAGTACGAGGCGATATGCAAGGGGATGGAGTTACTCCTCGAAGCCGGAGCAGAAGCAGTGGAAATTTTTGGAGACTCCAAGTTGGTGATCTCCCAGCTCACGGAGGACTACAAGTGCGAGAGCGAGTCCCTCTTCCCATTATGGCTGCACTGCCGCGAGCTGATGACGCAATTCCGGTACATAAACTTCACTTGGATCCCACGATCGCAGAATACCGAGGCGAACGATCTTGCGCAGATGGCTTCAGGATACAAGGACGTGGTAGAAGGAGCCGACGTTCAGGTACAGTTCCTGGAAGCGGACGACTGGAGAGCCGATATCTTCAATTACTTGAAAGATTCGGCTCGGGGGGCACCTAAACGGATAAGGTACAAAGCCATGAAGTACGTGCTTATTGGGGATGACATGTTTTACAGGACTCTGGAAGGGCTATTGCTCAAATGCCTGGGGACAGCCGAGGCCAATCAGCTCCTACACGAGGTACACGAAGGCGCCTGTGGAACTCACCAATCGGCTCATAAGATGAAATGGTTGATCAGGCGATCAGGGTTTTATTGGCCCACCATGCTTGAGGACTGTTTCAACTACTACAAAGGGTGTCAAGCATGTCGAAATTTGAAAAATCCAGATGGTACCAGCGAAGAATGAACCCCATCATCAAGCCTTGGCCATTCCGAGGTTGGGGCATGGACATGATCGGCAAAATCAATCCTCCATCAAGCAAAGGCCACATGTGGATTCTGGCTATCACTGACTACTTCACTAAATGGGTGGAGGCTGTCCCGATGAAGTCGTGAATTCAAGGATGTTATCAATTTTGTGAAAGAACATGTCATCCATAGATTCGGATTCCCAAACTATCACGACCGATGGAGGTTCGGTCTTTATTTCTCGTGAGTTTAGAAAGTTCTGCGAGGACATGGGGATCAAGCTGATTAGATCATCTCCATACTATGCTCAAGCAAATGGGCAAGTCAAGGCCCAACCAGAGCCTCATCAAGCTGATCAAGAGGAAAGTCGATGAGCACCCAAGGCGTTGGCACGAGGTTTTGTCAGAGGCGTTATGGGCTTATCGCATGTCATGCCATGGGGCAATAAAAACCTCACCATACCATCTAGTATATGGACAAGAAGCCGTCCTACCCTGGGAAATTACGGCTGGATCGAGACGCGTCACTTTTCAGGACGATCTAACGACTGAAGAATACGCAACCCTGATGAGTGACAGTGTGGAGGATTTAACCGAGCTCAGGCTATGGTCACTGGAGAAAATCAAAGAGAACAAGGCCAAAGTAGCTCGTGCATACAACAAGAAAGTGAAGCCAAAGGAATTCCACGTTGGTGATCTGGTATGGGAAGCCGTGTTGCCTTTGGGGACTAAGGATGCAGCATATGGTAAATGGTCTCCAAATTGGCATGGACCGTCTGAGGTCGATCAAGTTTTAAGAGGAAACGCATACATGCTCGAGCAGTTGGATGGTGTAAAGTTCCCAGTGGCGGTCAACGGTCAACATCTCAAGAAATATTTCCCAAGCATGTGGGATGTTGGACAGTAAAACTTGAGGGGCCGATACATGAAATCGGCTAAGTAAAGCACGTGGGATGTTGGACAGTAAAAATATGGGGGCCGATGTTGAAAATCGGCCAAATAAAAAAAAATGTGTATAGCCGATGCACGGTCATCGACTCTAGAGGTTCACACATGTTACAAACAGGTGCCAGTTCGTACATACAAGCTACTGAAAAAATGCTTCGAAGGCTTGGAGGGCGTCAGCACGGACACGATCCACCTCGGCGATCTCAGCTTTGTCATCTTCATCTTTGCTTGTCACTAGTCGTTTGTGCAGGGCACGGTTTTCGATGGGCAATTGGAGGTTTGGGTCGCCCGTTTTGAGAAAGATTGCAGGTCATCATTTTGAAACCAAGAAGTGGCCGTTTTAATGTGCCTAAAGATGCGACCAAAGTTTGACCCTGTCAACGTTTTTTTGGGAGAAGCCGATGGGTAGTCATCGGCTCTTTGCGATTTGACTTGTTTAACTGTATGCGTGCAGAGCCGATGCAGTGTCATCGACTTCTAGGACATCGACCTATCGTGGCTATCGGCAAGATCAGGGGCGAACAAGGCAGTCTTCGGGAAATAGATTTTCATTCATTCAAAAGATGATTGCTTACAAAGGACGATTGATTACAAAAGGGAGCCTACTACTCAAGCTGCCATCGGTTCCTAATCTAAAGGGCGAGATCGTCGCTGCCGCCGCCGCCGCCGTCTTCTTGTCATTTCTTCGGCGTCGTCCTCGCTGCTGCTGCTGAGGAAGCCAGCGGGGGCCTCCTCATCCTCGTCGTCGTCTTCGGTGTCTTCGCTGGACCCGGCGCGGAAGCGTTTTGTCGGCGGGTACTCGTCGGAGGAGGTGTCCTCCTCCGATTCCTCCTCCTCGTCGGAGGACTCGACGCCGTCCCAAGACCAAGCGTCATCGCTGCTCTTTGCCTCCAGTTCCCCGTCAGCGAGGAACTGCAGGTCCTCCTCGCCGTCGGTCATGGACGCGTCGTCCTCCGACCAGACAGCGAAGTCCCAACCCCTCTCGTCCCACCATTGTGGGGCGAGAGTGTTGTACGCCGCCATCGGCGGGTGTTCTAGCGTCGGCTCTCGGTCGCTCATCGAGTTGGAGGCATGGGAAGACGCGCCGGAGGAAGGAGAGGAGGCCATGGCGAAAAGAGGGTTTTTTCGGCGGAGGAAGAGGGTTTTCTGGCAACTGGAGGAAGATGGGGATTGTGAACTGTTCAGGCGAATTTAAATAAGGGGAATAGTGGAGAGACGGTTCAATGCCATAGCAGTTCCCCAGATTACACTGCCAAAATCGTCAAATCATGCACTGCGCAGGAGTTGAGAAGACAGGGCATCATGATGAAGGGGTAGCGTGACGATTCTGTTCTGCCACGCATTCTGTCGACGCGCAGCCCGATAAAAAAAAGGAGGAGAAGAAGAAAAACACACACAGAGTGGTTTTGGAATTATCATTGCCAAAACCAGGGGGGCATGTGTTATCACCGTATTTTGGCCAAAGACGGAGATGGGCCGTGATCAAGATGGGCTTGGAAGATAAATATATTCAACGTATTGTTGGATCGGCCTAGTGTGTGGATTTGGGCTAAATTGCCCGTGTATCTTGTATCATAGTAGGTTTCGTTTCAGTTTAGGTTCGTTTCAGTTTAGGTAAAGATAGAGTTGTAGAGTTATTCCAAAAGTAGAGAGTCTCCGGACTATAAATATGTACCTAGGGTTATCGAAAGAAGAGGACAACCACGTTCACAACAAACACAATCTCGGCATCGCCACCCCTTGTTTCTAGGGTTTCTTTAGGGTAAGTGCCATGCTTTAGATCGCATCTCGCGATCTAGGCAGTATCTATCGTTACCTGGTTTTACTCGTCAAGCGTTGTTGATGGCGAGTAATACCATTATCATAGATTGTTTGAGGCTAGCATCGGTGTTTTTCATTACTATCGTCGGGTTATGCTACCTCTAGCTATCTCGCTACCCTTGCACCTTTTCCCAAAGTGCAAGGGTAGCACCTGCTTGATCTTTATTTAGTCGATTCGATCTGTTATAGTTGTGCCTTGTTCACCAAGGTTTAGTTTAATACCCACGTAATCAGGCCTTACAAACGGGTTGAACGATCCAGAATGCATAAGGACGTGGCTTATTCGTTCTAGAGAAGATGTTCCGTAATTGGCTCTCGTTGGTTATTAGGCCTCTAGGGTTAATATTCTTCATCTTTGTACGCACCAGGCTCAATCACGCCGTGGAGGACGCCCATTACGTGGTGAAAACATTAGACTGTTGTAGATCGATTTAACTTGTGGTGATCAAGCAAAACCCCATGTTATCATAAATCTAACGCAGAACCATGGGGCAATCGGCTTTAGGAGCCGATTTACAGGGAAACCTGGAAGCCGATTACGGCTCGAATTTTACGTATACTTGTTTACCATGCAGAAATCAATCGAGCAATCCTTCACCTTCCGACCAGGTATAGGTCAGGTGGCACGCGAACCAAGCCGTGACGCAGGAGCTTTTATGGTCGCCCGAGGACCGTGACCAGGCCCACCAGCCTCTGGAGCCTCCCGGCTCTCCGTGTTGCTCGTCGCTGCTCGCCGGTGGGTTTTGGCAGGCAACACCTGGAACCCCAAAACTATGGGAAATAACTCATGAAAACAGCCATAAAACACAAAAACGACGAGTTCTTGGACATGTCCTCAAACATGTATCATGTCTTGCGGTCATTTTAAATCGCCCTTGAACCCCAAAAATATGGGACATAACTCACGAAATTTGCCATAAAATGCAAAAACAATGAGTGCTTGGTCATGAATCTCAAACATGTAAATCACCTTGGAACCCCAAAACTATGGGCAATAGCTTATGAAAACGGCCATAAAACGCGAAAACGACGAGTTTTTGGTCATAACTCTCAAACAAGTATAGGGTCTTATGGGCCATGCGAATCCCCCTAGAACCCCAAAAATATGGGCAATAGCTCATAAAAACGGCCACACAACACGAAAATGACGAGTTTTTGATAAAGCACCAAACTTGTATCGAGTGTTCCAGTCATTTTAAATCGCCCTGGAACCCCAAAACGATGGGCAATAACTCATGAATACGGCCATAAAACACAAAAATGGAGAGTTTTTGGTCATCCCTTAAACATGTATCGGGTTTTACGATCACTTTAAATCGCCCTGGAACCCCAATATTATGGGCAATAACTCATGAAAATGGCCATAATACGCGAAAACGATGAGTTTTTGGTCATAACTCTCAAACCTGTAAATCTCCTTGGAACCCCAAAACTATGGGCAATAGCTCATGAAAACGGCCATAAAACGCGAAAACGACGAGTTTTTGGTCATAACTCTCAAACATGAATAGGGTCTTACGTGCCATGCGAATCCCCCTAGAACCCCAAAAATGTGGTCAATAGCTCATAAAAATGGCCATAAAACACGAAAATGACGAGTTTTTGATGAAGCCTCAAACTTGTATCAGGTCTTCCAGTCATTTTAAATCGCCATGGAACCCGAAAACTATGGGCAATAACTCATGAAAACGGCCATAAAACACAAAAATGACGAGTTTTTGGTCATTCCCTCAAACATGTATCGTGTCTTGCGGTCATTTTAAATCGCCCTGGAACCCCAAAAATATGGGCCATAACTCATGAAAAATTCCATAAAATGCAAAAACGATGAGTTCTTGGTCATGACTTTCCAACATGTAAATTTCCTTGGAACCTGTAAATCGCCTTGCAAACCTAAAACTATGGGCAATAGCTCATGAAAACAGCCATAAAACGCGAAAACGACGAGTTTTTGGTCATACCTCTCAAACATGTATCGGGTCTTACGAGCCATGTGAATCTCCCTAGAACCCCAAAATGTGGGCAATAGCTCATAAAAACGGCCATATGACACGAAAATGATGAGTTTTTGATCAAGCCTCAAACTTGTATTGGGTCTTACAGTCATTTTAAATCGCCCTGGACCCCCAAAACTATGGGCAATAACTCATGAAAACGGCCATAAAACACAAAAATGACGAGTTTTTGGACATTCCCTCAAACATGTATCATGTCTTGTGGTCATTTTAAATCGCCCTAGAACCCCAAAAATATGGCTAATAACTCATGAAAATTGCCATAAATTGCAAAAATGACGAGTGCTTGGTCATGACTCTTAAACATGTAAATCGCCTTGGAACCCCAAAACTATGGGCAATTGCTCATGAAAACGGCATTAAAACATGAAAATGAAGAGTTTTTGGTCATCTCGTCAAACATGTATCATGTTTTACGGTCATTTTAAATCGCCCTGGAACCCCAATATTACGGGCAATAACTCATGAAAATGGCCATATTATGCAAAAACGACGAGTTTTTGGTCATAACTCTCAAACCTGTAAATCGCCTTGGATCCCCAAAACTATGGTCAATTGCTCATGAAAACGGCCAAAAAATGTGAAAATGACGAGTTTTTGGTCATAACTCTCAAACATGTATAGGGTCTTACGGGCCATGCGAAACCCCCTAGAACCCCAAAAATGTGGTCAAAAGCTCATAAAAATGGCCATATAACACGAAAATGACGAGTTTTTGATCAAGCCTCAAACTTGTATCGGGTCTTCCAGTGTTTTTTAATTGCCCTGGAACCCCAAAACTATGGGAAATAACTCATGAAAACAGCCATAAAACACAAAAACGACGAGTTCTTGGACATGTCCTCAAACATGTATCATGTCTTGCGGTCATTTTAAATCGCCCTTGAACCCCAAAAATATGGGACATAACTCACGAAATTTGCCATAAAATGCAAAAACAATGAGTGCTTGGTCATGAATCTCAAACATGTAAATCACCTTGGAACCCCAAAACTATGGGCAATAGCTTATGAAAACGGCCATAAAACGCGAAAACGACGAGTTTTTGGTCATAACTCTCAAACAAGTATAGGGTCTTATGGGCCATGCGAATCCCCCTAGAACCCCAAAAATATGGGCAATAGCTCATAAAAACGGCCACACAACACGAAAATGACGAGTTTTTGATAAAGCACCAAACTTGTATCGAGTGTTCCAGTCATTTTAAATCGCCCTGGAACCCCAAAACGATGGGCAATAACTCATGAATACGGCCATAAAACACAAAAATGGAGAGTTTTTGGTCATGCCCTTAAACATGTATCGGGTCTTCCGGTCATTTTAAATCGCCCTGGAACCCCAATATTATGGGCAATAACTCATGAAAATGGCCATAATACGCAAAAACGACGAGTTTTTGGTCATAACTCTCAAACCTGTAAATCGCCTTGGAACCCCAAAACTGTGGGCAATAGCTCACGAAAACGGCCATAAAACACGAAAACGACGAGTTTTTGGTCATAACTCTCAAACATGAAAACGGTTTTACGTGCCATGCGAATCACTCTAGAACCCCAAAAATGTGGTCAATAGCTCAGAAAAATGGCCATAAAACACGAAAATGACGAGTTTTTGATGAAGCCTCAAACTTGTATCAGTCTTCCATCATTTTAAATCGCCATGGAACCCCAAAACTATGGGCAATAACTCATGAAAACGGCCATAAAACACAAAAATGACGAGTTTTTGGTCATTCCCTCAAACATGTATCGTTTCTTGCGGTCATTTTAAACGCCTCGAACCCCAAAAATTTGGGCCATAACTCATGAAAAAAATTCCATAAAATGCAAAACGATGAGTTCTTGGTCATGACTTTCCAACATGTAAATTTCCTTGGAACCTGTAAATCGCCTGCAAACCTAAAACTATGGGCAATAGCTCATGAAAACAGCCATAAAACGCGAAACGAGTAGTTTTGGTCATACCTCTCAAACATGTATCGGGTCTTACAGCCATGTGAATCTCCTAGAACCCCAAAATGGGCAATAGCTCATAAAACAGCCATATGACACGAAAATGATGAGTTTTTGATCAAGCCTCAAACTTGTATTGGGTCTTACAGTCATTTTAAATCGCCCTGGACCCCCAAAACTATGGGCAATAACTCATGAAAACGGCCATAAAACACAAAAATGACGAGTTTTTGGACATTCCCTCAAACATGTATCATGTCTTGTGGTCATTTTAAATCGCCCTAGAACCCCAAAAATATGGCTAATAACTCATGAAAATTGCCATAAATTGCAAAAATGACGAGTGCTTGGTCATGACTCTTAAACATGTAAATCGCCTTGGAACCCCAAAACTATGGGCAATTGCTCATGAAAACGGCATTAAAACATGAAAATGGAGAGTTTTTGGTCATGTCGTCAAACATGTATCATGTTTTACGGTCATTTTAAATCGCCCTGGAACCCCAATATTACGGGCAATAACTCATGAAAATGGCCATATTACGCAAAAACGACGAGTTTTTGGTCATAACTCTCAAACCTGTAAATCGCCTTGGATCCCCAAAACTATGGTCAATTGCTCATGAAAACGTCCATAAAATGAAAACGACGAGTTTTGGTCATAACTCTCAAACATGTATAGGGTCTTACGGCCATGCGAAACCCCTAGAACCCCAAAAATGTGGTCAAAAGCTCATAAAATGGCCATATAACACGAAAATGACGAGTTTTGATCAAGCCTCAAACTTGTATCGGGTCTTCCAGTTTTTTAATTGCCCTGAACCCCAAAACTATGGGAAATAACTCATGAAAACAGCCATAAAACACAAAACGACGAGTTCTTGGACATGTCCTCAAACATGTATCATGTCTTGCGGTCATTTTAAATCGCCCTTGAACCCCAAAAATATGGGACATAACTCACGAAATTTGCCATAAAATGCAAAAACAATGAGTGCTTGGTCATGAATCTCAAACATGTAAATCACCTTGGAACCCCAAAACTATGGGCAATAGCTTATGAAAACGGCCATAAAACGCGAAAACGACGAGTTTTTGGTCATAACTCTCAAACAAGTATAGGGTCTTATGGGCCATGCGAATCCCCCTAGAACCCCAAAAATATGGGCAATAGCTCATAAAAACGGCCACACAACACGAAAATGACGAGTTTTTGATAAAGCACCAAACTTGTATCGAGTGTTCCAGTCATTTTAAATCGCCCTGGAACCCCAAAACGATGGGCAATAACTCATGAATACGGCCATAAAACACAAAAATGGAGAGTTTTTGGTCATCCCTTAAACATGTATCGGGTTTTACGATCACTTTAAATCGCCCTGGAACCCCAATATTATGGGCAATAACTCATGAAAATGGCCATAATACGCGAAAACGATGAGTTTTTGGTCATAACTCTCAAACCTGTAAATCTCCTTGGAACCCCAAAACTATGGGCAATAGCTCATGAAAACGGCCATAAAACACGAAAACGACGAGTTTTTGGTCATAACTCTCAAACATGAATAGGGTCTTACGCCATGCGAATCACCCTAGAACCCCAAAAATGTGGTCAATAGCTCGTAAAATGGCCATAAACAGGAAAATGACGAAGTTTTGATGAAGCCTCAAACTTGTATCAGGTCTTCCAGTCATTTTAAATCGCCATGGAACCCGAAAACTATGGGCAATAACTCATGAAAACGGCCATAAAACACAAAAATGACGAGTTTTTGGTCATTCCATCAAACATGTATCGTGTCTTGCGGTCATTTTAAATCGCCCTGGAACCCCAAAAATTTGGGCCATAACTCATGAAAAATTCCATAAAATGCAAAAACGATGAGTTCTTGGTCATGACTTTCCAACATGTAAATTTCCTTGGAACCTGTAAATCGCCTTGCAAACCTAAAATTATGGGCAATAGCTCATGAAAACAGCCATAAAACGCGAAAATGACGAGTTTTTGGTCATACCTCTCAAACATGTATCGGGTCTTACGGGCCATGTGAATCTCCCTAGAACCCCAAAATGTGGGCAATAGCTCATAAAAACGGCCATATGACACGAAAATGATGAGTTTTGATCAAGCCTCAAACTTGTATTGGGTCTTACATCATTTTAAATCGCCTCGACCCCTAAAACTATGGGCAATAACTCATGAAAACGGCCATAAAACACAAAAATGACGAGTTTTGGACATTCCCTCAAACATGTATCATGTCTTGTGGTCATTTTAAATCGCCGTAGAACCCCAAAAATATGGCTAATAACTCATGAAAATTGCCATAAATTGCAAAAATGACGAGTGCTTGGTCATGACTCTTAAACATGTAAATCGCCTTGGAACCCCAAAACTATGGGCAATTGCTCATGAAAACGGCATTAAAACATGAAAATGGAGAGTTTTTGGTCATGTCGTCAAACATGTATCATGTTTTACGGTCATTTTAAATCGCCCTGGAACCCCAATATTACGGGCAATAACTCATGAAAATGGCCATATTACGCAAAAACGACGAGTTTTTGGTCATAACTCTCAAACCTGTAAATCGCCTTGGATCCCCAAAACTATGGTCAATTGCTCATGAAAACGGCCATAAAATGTGAAAACGACGAGTTTTTGGTCATAACTCTCAAACATGTATAGGGTCTTACGGGCCATGCGAAACCCCCTAGAACCCCAAAAATGTGGTCAAAAGCTCATAAAAATGGCCATATAACACGAAAATGACGAGTTTTTGATCAAGCCTCAAACTTGTATCGGGTCTTCCAGTGTTTTTTAATTGCCCTGGAACCCCAAAACTATGGGAAATAACTCATGAAAACAGCCATAAAACACAAAACGAAGTTCTTGGACATGTCCTCAAACATGTATCATGTCTTGCGGTCATTTTAAATCGCCCTTGAACCCCAAAAATATGGGACATAACTCACGAAATTTGCCATAAAATGCAAAAACAATGAGTGCTTGGTCATGAATCTCAAACATGTAAATCACCTTGGAACCCCAAAACTATGGGCAATAGCTTATGAAAACGGCCATAAACGCGAAAACGAAGTTTTTTGGTCATAACTCTCAAACAAGTATAGGGTCTTATGGGCCATGCGAATCCCCCTAGAACCCCAAAAATATGGGCAATAGCTCATAAAAACGGCCACACAACACGAAAATGACGAGTTTTTGATAAAGCACCAAACTTGTATCGAGTGTTCCAGTCATTTTAAATCGCCCTGGAACCCCAAAACGATGGGCAATAACTCATGAATACGGCCATAAAACACAAAAATGGAGAGTTTTTGGTCATCCCTTAAACATGTATCGGGTTTTACGATCACTTTAAATCGCCCTGGAACCCCAATATTATGGGCAATAACTCATGAAAATGGCCATAAAACACGAAAACGACGAGTTTTTGGTCATAACTCTCAAACATGAATAGGGTCTTACGTGCCATGCGAATCACCCTAGAACCCCAAAAATGTGGTCAATAGCTCAGAAAAATGGCCATAAAACACGAAAATGAAGAGTTTTTGATGAAGCCTCAAACTTGTATCAGGTCTTCCACTCACTTTAAATCGCCATGGAACCCGAAAACTATGGGCAATAACTCATGAAAACGGCCATAAAACACAAAAATGACGAGTTTTGGTCATTCCCTCAAACATGTATCGTGTCTTGCGGTCATTTTAAATCGCCTCGAACCCCAAAAATTTGGGCCATAACTCAAGAAAAATTCCATAAAATGCAAAAACGATGAGTTCTTGGTCATGACTTTCCAACATGTAAATTTCCTTGGAACCTGTAAATCGCCTTGCAAACCTAAAACTATGGGCAATAGCTCATGAAAACAGCCATAAAACGCGAAAACACGAAGTTTTTGGTCATACCTCAAACATGTATCGGGTCTTACGGGCCATGTGAATCTCCCTAGAACCCCAAAATGTGGGCAATAGCTCATAAAAACGGCCATATGACACGAAAATGATGAGTTTTTGATCAAGCCTCAAACTTGTATTGGGTCTTACAGTCATTTTAAATCGCCCTGGACCCCCAAAACTATGGGCAATAACTCATGAAAACGGCCATAAAACACAAAAATGACGAGTTTTTGGACATTCCCTCAAACATGTATCATGTCTTGTGGTCATTTTAAATCGCCCTAGAACCCCAAAAATATGGCTAATAACTCATGAAAATTGCCATAAATTGCAAAATGACGAGTGCTTGGTCATGACTCTTAAACATGTAAATCGCCTTGGAACCCCAAAACTATGGGCAATTGCTCATGAAAACGGCATTAAAACATGAAAATGGAGAGTTTTTGGTCATGTCGTCAAACATGTATCATGTTTTACGGTCATTTTAAATCGCCCTGGAACCCCAATATTACGGGCAATAACTCATGAAAATGGCCATATTACGCAAAAACGACGAGTTTTTGGTCATAACTCTCAAACCTGTAAATCGCCTTGGATCCCCAAAACTATGGTCAATTGCTCATGAAAACGGCCATAAAATGTGAAAACGACGAGTTTTTGGTCATAACTCTCAAACATGTATAGGGTCTTACGGGCCATGCGAAACCCCCTAGAACCCCAAAAATGTGGTCAAAAGCTCATAAAAATGGCCATATAACACGAAAATGACGAGTTTTTGATCAAGCCTCAAACTTGTATCGGGTCTTCCAGTGTTTTTTAATTGCCCTGGAACCCCAAAACTATGGGAAATAACTCATGAAAACAGCCATAAAACACAAAACGACGAAGTTCTTGGACATGTCCTCAAACATGTATCATGTCTTGGTCATTTTAAATCGCCTTGAACCCCAAAAATATGGGACATAACTCACGAAATTTGCCATAAAATGCAAAAACAATGAGTGCTTGGTCATGAATCTCAAACATGTAAATCACCTTGGAACCCCAAAACTATGGGCAATAGCTTATGAAAACGGCCATAAACGCGAAAACGAAGTTTTTGGTCATAACTCTCAAACAAGTATAGGGTCTTATGGGCCATGCGAATCCCCCTAGAACCCCAAAAATATGGGCAATAGCTCATAAAAACGGCCACACAAGACGAAAATGACGAGTTTTTGATAAAGCACCAAACTTGTATCGAGTGTTCCAGTCATTTTAAATCGCCCTGGAACCCCAAAACGATGGGCAATAACTCATGAATACGGCCATAAAACACAAAAATGGAGAGTTTTTGGTCATCCCTTAAACATGTATCGGGTTTTACGATCACTTTAAATCGCCCTGGAACCCCAATATTATGGGCAATAACTCATGAAAATGGCCATAAAACACGGAAACGACGAGTTTTTGGTCATAACTCTCAAACATGATGTAACACCCTCAGAATCGGACCTATGCAAGTTTTAGCAAAATTCGCCAAACCCGCATAGAAACGATTCAAAGGTGCCCACCAGGCACTTTCGTGCGGGTGGAAAACGAAGTAATAACATTACACAACAGTCCTCGATGGGACCCACATAACAGATATATATAGCAGTGGCTCAAGGAGCCAAGAATACAAATATAAAATACAAAGATCCAAATCACCTTGAAAGCGATATAGCGTCCAGCTACGGACAAGATGCAGAAGGGGCTAAGAGCCCTGAGGAATAACCAATGGCGTCCATAACCCTGCCCAGGCCAAGCCGGAAGGGTAACCCTGCTAACGGCGTCGATCTCAAAACCTGCTTAACAAAAGGGGTGCCGACAAAGGGCAAAGCAGAAAACAAAGAAGGAGCATCAATCGAGGCCAAGACACGGCGAGGCTAGAATTGGCGGTCCGCCTACATAGGTATGGTGGATCGAGCAGCGGCAGCATGCACTAAACAACCTATAGAGACTCGATACAACTGGCGATTATCAGAGAGGGGTGAGAATGACCTAACCGGATCCAAACTGAAGCTAACACCCAAACAAACCCATCCTGGCGTTTCCCCCCTCGAGTCCAATCGAGGAAGTCAACCGAGGAACTCACACAGTTGGCAGTTTTCTTTAATTAGTTATAGTTGCGGCACTTTACTAGTCAGGTTTAGATAATCGTCCTGGTAAAGTAAACAGTGGGCACTTTTAGTTAAAAATTCCGTGATAGTTGCAACAATTACTAATCAGATACAGATAGCATGAGATAAACCCAAAACCCAGCAGTTGTTGGTACTTTTATTCAGCCAATTCGTTGTAGTTGCAATACTTACTAGTCAGATACATTTGTCGCAAGCGACAAACAAACAAGCAATTGTGGGCAGTATTAATTAGCCATTCCATTATAGTGAAGCTGATTACTAGTCATTATAAGTCAAATTTATAGCAGCAAACTTTAGTTATGCTTGTCTATGATCGAGACATCGGCTCCAAGTCGTCCATATCCATGACACTTTTCGAAAGTTTTACCCGGGGTGCACCAATAGCAACACACGCCGATCAACCTCGAAAACCAAATCAAAACCCAACGAGGCTTTCACGACCGAACAATCACAGATTCAGAAATATTTCAGGGGCCACCCTTAAGTAGAATCCAACGAGTAAGCAAGCTCCGAGACGGCCTCAAGGTTTGGGTAATACCAGTGAACGATCGGGAACCCGAAGTGTGGCTGGGCTTGTCGACACCGCGGAATCGTGTCCCGATCCAAAATAGCAAGATGCAGACTCGCACAATCGTAAATAAAGCAGAGCATGGCATAAGTACAGATCGTAAATAAAACCTCAAACTAGTTTGTGGCCCCAAGAAATAAGACTGAATCAAGCTCGCTCGGGGGTCCCATATACCTCCCGGATGTGGATAGCGCAAAATCAAGGAATGTATCAAGTACTGGGTCTTACGGGACACAAGTATGCTCGAAACCAAATATTATCTATCACCCACCGATGCCTCGCTTATTCAATTTTAGTTGTTAAACAGAAATTAAAGTGACGATAAGTAAAACTAGAATCATCTCCAACTTCAACATGCGGCAATACATCAAGAATCGTGGCATATGAACCCACACATCGACTTGAGCAAGCAACTACGACGCGCAAGTCCAACTATCTACCAAACAACAGGTAATAGGGTGTGTCCAAGGCGATATAGGGCTGCACGGTAATCAAAGGTACGGAAACTAAAGCATCGCAACTCAGATAGCAATAGATCAACAGGAGGGAAGTAAATACTATAAAAGTAAGATAGGTAGAAAGGGGAAGATGCTCGCCTGAAAACATTGTCGAAAGGTTCCACCGAAGATCGGGGCAAAGCTCACATCAACTCAACGGCCTTATCCGCGAAGAAGCAAAACACTAGAAGAAACACCGGATGCACTATTTAATACAACGGCAGAAGATCGGCATGATGCATGCATGATGTATGGCATGGCAAGATGCGATGCAATTAGGTCAAGGTTAAGCGGAACCGGGGTCCCGACAATTAGTTAGATGGTGCAAGTTGTTTAGAACCCCCGCAATTAAATGTTGTTTAGCAAGGCAAGATAAGATACCGGTCCGCTACACAAGTTTATATGAGGCCGATATGAGACTAGATTTGCCCGCATATGGGCCCCATATTTTAATTATTAGGTGAATCGGCATAAGGCCCCCAAACCACATATATGCATGCGAGTATGACAATTCAATATGCAATCAAGTTGTTATTATGCATTTATAAAATAGGGTATCGAGGAAAAAGGTTCACACATTTAGGGTTCGGCGATCTTGGGGTTTCCGGGGTTCGGGGTCCGGGGTCGGTCTCGGGGTCCGGATCTGGGGTTCAGGGTTCGACGGAAGCGTTCTCGGATAGCAGAGTAGATCTTGGCGTTCCGGGAAGAAGCACTTGGTCTGGCGTCGGGGCATCGGACTCGCCCGGGTCGGTGTCGTGCTTGTCGTCACGAAGATCTCTTCGGGTCCTCGTATCGGTTCGGTCTTGGCGTTCAGGGTGACGAACTTGGTGTTCTCGAGGAAGTACTTGGCGTGTCGAGGTGCGGTTTTCAGGTCCGGCGCTGGTTCCCTGTGGGTGATCTTGGCGTCGGGGAATCTTCAGGCTCGGCCATCAAATCCCGGTAGACGACCTTGGCGTCATGGTGGTCGATGACGAACGTGTCGGATGGCATGTTCTTCGGAAGATCTTGGCATGGGGTCCCGAGCAGCATCGTTATCCTTGCCCAAACTTGGTACTTGTTCACCCCGAGGTCTTGATCAACAACACCAACATCTCCATGCCATCATCACCAAGTATTTAGAATTCCCACTGATACATCACTCGCGCCATCCCTACTCCCTAGGGTTTCCAGCGCCCAACTTGCTCATCGGAGACGGCTCCCTATGAGGTGGGATCTGAAACCGGAGGACAGCAATCCCTGGAGCTGGCACACATACACGTGCACACCTAGACGCACGCACGTACAGCGAGCGAGCGACAGAGAGGGAGAAAGGGAGAAGGGGTACCAAAACGAATCCCGGCAGGAAACGAGGTGGACGAAACCATGAGGGGGCGGCACAGGAGGGCGCGCACGAGGGGAGATGGGGCGATGGCCGGACTTGGCGCTGGGAGGGGAAGGAAGGAGGAAGCTGGGGCCGCACGACCCGACGGGGCGAGGCCAGAGGACAGCGGAAGGCCGGCGGCGCGGGGCACCGGCGGGAGGCGGGACCAAGGGCGAAAGCAGGGCGGGCGCGGGCGGTCTGGCGCGACGGAGGAAGGTAGAGGCCGGGCGGCTCGAGCCGGCCGGGCGCGAGAGGGCTGGGCGGGGCACGCGGCCGCCGCCATGGCGAGGAGGAGGGAACAGCCCGGGGCTCATGGGAGGTGGGGAGGTGAGCCAGGCGACGGAGGAGGAGGCTGCCGCCGCTATGGTCGAGGAGGGGCGGGCGGAGGCCTCACGCGACGGGAGGTGGCGGCGGTGAGGCGACGGGCGGAGGCGGCGCGGGGAGGCGTCGGTGGAAGGAGACGGGATGGGTCAAGGTGAGAGGCGGGAGGACGCGTCTGGGAGGGAGAGAGGAGCGGTTCCAGGGAACGTAGCCACGGGAGAGGCGGCTTTGCAGGTGGCAGTCGGTGGGAGGCGCGAGGTGTGAACGCTGCCAAAGGGAAAAGGGTGGTGGGGCCCAGGCGGGTGGCAGCTGGCGGTAGGTGGGGTGAAATCGTGGCGTGCTGCGTGTGTGAGAGAGAGGTTTGAGAGAGAGGAAAAGGGAGAGAGGCTGGGTGGTTATGGTGATGTGGCATGGTGGGATTGGGTAGAGGGAGAGGGAAGCGGAGGTGGCGAGATGCTATTGGAGGGAGAGGTGGCCGGGTGTGGGTAGGATTTTAGGTGGATGTAGGATTTAGGTGGGGCTGGATGGAATGGACCGATCTAGTTTTCTGGGGCGGTCGTTCGGGTCAATCGGCCCGTTCGACTGCCCCGCTAAAATAATAAATACTTTTATTTAATTTATATGCACCTTTTGCAAACCGATAGTATTCGAACAAAATAATCCGGAGACCGGGCTGTGCATTTGAATTGAGATGGGGCGTTTGGAAAACAAATCGGGGTTTACGAAAAATAGTTTTGGCAAACAATGCATGATGATGACGATGCAATGCACAAATTCAACGCGATTTTCTAGTAGTGGTTTTGCGGGATGCCACAATTCGACACCACTAACAAGGGATCTCGCCCTCGAGATCCGCCTCATGGTACCGGATGGAAGGTCGGCGATCTGCATCTTCGCCGGTAGATCCTCGCGACACCACTAACAAGAGGTCGTTGTCCGTGATCGTCGAGAGAACACTCCGGGAACAAAAGGTCGAAGGTAGAGGTATCGCAAATAAGGCCACCCCTAACTTCCGTGGACGGAGTAAAACTGCTGGATCCACTGATCCGACGTACAAGAGCGAATGATAAGAGCAGTGGTAGGGTAGCTACTCCATCCCACACTCAAACCATTACTCTGCACACGAATAAGCGGATTAAGCATCCAACTCTCGGAATTAGACTGAAGATCTCGACAAGCGAGGTTCGGAAACAAGGGAGTGTTGCCAGCAGAAATCGTATGAAAGACACACTGATTAGGTTTCGCGGTGGTTCCATTGGCATGAACAACACATGCTCAAGGTTAACCCCAACTTCACCAAAGCTCGTCCTTCTCATATGTTTTTCAACGACACTGATATCCAGCAAGGAACACATGGGGATAAGAACAAAAGATTGGAGGAAGGGTACAACAGACAAGTTGCAGATTGATGATCGAAGGCCTGCTACCAAAGGGAGAAAGCGAAACACAAGAATGACGGAAACCCAACCACGAGAAATCCTGGACTCGAAGAGAGAGAAGAGAGCGGATTCAAAACACGTAGAGGTAAGAGGAGAACAGCAGAGGGGTAAGGAGTAAAAGCAGACCTAATCAGATCTATCCAACCGATTTTGCAAAATAGTTTTGACTCTCTACTTCGGCCGTTAGCTAGGTTATCCTACAGGCTGGACTTGTGGGGTATCGCAACTGCTGAGCTCTGATACCACTCAGAACCCTCGAATCGGACCTATGCAAGTTTTAGCAAAATTCGCCAAACCCGCATAGAAACGATTCAAAGGTGCCCACCAGGCACTTTCGTGCGGGTGGAAAACGAAGTAATAACATTACACAACAGTCCTCGATGGGACCCACATAATAGATATATATAGCAGTGGCTCAAGTTGCCAAGAATACAAATATAAAATACAAAGATCCAAATCACCTTGAAAGCGATATAGCGTCCAGCTACGGACAAGATGCAAAAGGGGCTAAGAGCCCTGAGGAATAACCAATGGCGTCCATAACCCTGCCCAGGCCAAGCCGGAAGGGTAACCCTGCTAACGGCGTCGATCTCAAAACCTGCTTAACAAAAGGGGTGCCGACAAAGGGCAAAGCAGAAAACAAAGAAGGAGCTCGATCTTGAGGCGATGCAGCGCGAGGCTAGAATTCGGCGGTCCTCGCCTACATAGGTATGGTGGACTGAGCGGTAGCGGCAGCATGCACTAAACAACCTATAGAGACTCGATACAACTGGCGGTTATCAGAGAGGGGTGAGAATGACCTAACTGGATCCAAACTGAAGCTAACACCCAAACAAACCCATCCTGGCGTTTCCCCCCTCGAGTCCAATCGAGGAAGTCAACCGAGGAACTCACACAGTTGGCAGTTTTCTTTAATTAGTTATAGTTGCGGCACTTTACTAGTCAGGTTTAGATAATCGTCCTGGTAAAGTAAACAGTGGGCACTTTTAGTTAAACATTCCGTGATAGTTGCAACAATTACTAATCAGATACAGATAGCATGAGATAAACCCAAAACCCAGCAGTTGTTGGTACTTTTATTCAGCCAATTCGTTGTAGTTGCAATACTTACTAGTCAGATACATTTGTCGCAAGACAAACAAACAAGCAATTGTGGGCGATTAATTAGCCATTCCATTATAGTGAAGCTGATTACTAGTCATTATAAGTCAAATTTATAGCAGCAAACTTTAGTTATGCTTGTCTATGATCGAGATATCGCTCCAAGTCGTCCATATCCGCGACACGGCTTTGAGAAAGTTTTACCCGGGTGCACCAATAGCAACACACGCCGATCAACCTCGGAAAACCAAATCAAAACCCAACGAGGCTTTCACGATGAACAATCACAGGATTCGTAAATATTTGGGGCCACCCTTAAGTAGAATCCATAGCGGAGTAAGCAAGCTCGAGACGGCCTCAAGGTTTGGGTAATACGGCCGTGAACGATCGGGAACCCGAAGTGTGGCTGGGCTTGTCGACACCGCGAATCGTGTCCCGATCCAAAATAAAGACAGTGCAAACCTCGCACAATCGTAAAGCAAAGAGTATGGCATAAGTACAGGATCGTAAATAAAACCTCAAACTAGTTTGTGGCCCCAAGAAATAAGACCGAATCAAGCTCGCTCGGGGGTCCCATATACCTCCCGGATGTGGATAGCGCAAAATCAAGGAACAGTATCAAGTACTCGGGGTCTTACGGACACAAGTGGGCTCGAAACCAAATATTATCTATCACCCACCGATGCCTCGCTTATTCAATTTTAGTTGTTAAACAGAAATTAAAGTGACGATAAGTAAAACTAGAATCATCTCCAACTTCAACATGCGGCAATACATCAAGAATCGTGGCATATGACGACCCACATCAAGACTTGAGCAACCACGCTAAAGTCCAACTATCTACCAAACAATGTAATAGGGTGTGTCCAAGGCGATATAGGGCTGCACGGTAATCAAAGGTACGGAAACTAAAGCATCGCAACTCAGATAGCAATAGATCAACAGGAGGGAAGTAAATACTATAAAAGTAAGATAGGTAGAAAGGGGAAGATGCTCGCCTGAAAACATTGTCGAAAGGTTCCACCGAAGATCGGGGCGAATCTCACATCAACTCAACGGCCTTATCCGCGAAGAAGCAAAACACTAGAAGAAACACCGGATGCACTATTTAATACAACGGCAGAAGATCGGCATGATGCATGCATGATGTATGGCATGGCAAGATGCGATGCAATTAGGTCAAGGTTAAGCGGAACCGGGGTCCCGACAATTAGTTAGATGGTGCAAGTTGTTTAGAACCCCCGCAATTAAATGTTGTTTAGCAAGGCAAGATAAGATACCGGTCCGCTACACAAGTTTATATGAGGCCGATATGAGACTAGATTTGCCCGCATATGGGCCCCATATTTTAATTATTAGGTGAATCGGCATAAGGCCCCCAAACCACAGATATGCATGCGAGTATGACAATTCAATATGCAATCAAGTTGTTATTATGCATTTATAAAATAGGGTATCGAGGAAAAAGGTTCACACATTTAGGGTTCGGCGATCTTGGGGTTTCCGGGGTTCGGGGTCCGGGGTCGGTCTCGGGGTCCGGATCTGGGGTTCAGGGTTCGACGGAAGCGTTCTCGGATAGCAGAGTAGATCTTGGCGTTCCGGGAAGAAGCACTTGGTCTGGCGTCGGGGCATCGGACTCGCCCGGGTCGGTGTCGTGCTTGTCGTCACGAAGATCTCTTCGGGTCCTCGTATCGGTTCGGTCTTGGCGTTCAGGGTGACGAACTTGGTGTTCTCGAGGAAGTACTTGGCGTGTCGAGGTGAGGTTTTCAGGTCCGGCGCTGGTTCCCTGTAGGTGATCTTGGCGTCGGGGAATCTTCAGGCTCGGCCATCAAATCCCGGTAGACGACCTTGGCGTCATGGTGGTCGATGACGAACGTGTCGGATGGCATGTTCTTCGGAAGATCTTGGCATGGGGTCCCGAGCAGCATCGTTATCCTTGCCCAAATTTGGTACTTGTTCACCCCGAGGTCTTGATCAACAACACCAACATCTCCATGCCATCATCACCAAGTATTTAGAATTCCCACTGATACATCACTCGCGCCATCCCTACTCCCTAGGGTTTCCAGCGCCCAACTTGCTCATCGGAGACGGCTCCCTATGAGGTGGGATCTGAAACCGGAGGACAGCAATCCCTGGAGCTGGCACACATACACGTGCACACCTAGACGCACGCATAAATGAAAGCGAAGCGAGAGAGGAGAAAGGAGAAGGGTACCAAACGAATCCCGACAGGAAACGAGGTGGACGAAACCATGAGGGGGCGGCACAGGAGGGCGCGCACGAGGGGAGATGGGGCGATGGCGGACTTGGCGCTGGAGGAAGGAAGGAGGAAGTCTGGGCCGCACGGCCCACGGGCGAGGCCAGAGGACAGGAAGGCCGGGCGCGCGGGCACCGGGAGGCGGACCGCGGGCGAAAGCAGGGGCGGGCGCGCGGTCTGCGCGACGGAGGAAGGTAGAGGCTGGGCGGCTCGATCTCGGCCGGGCGCGGAGAGGGTCGCCGGGCGGGCACGCAACGGCCGGTGGCGCAGGAGGAGGAACAGCCCGGCTCGGGAGGTGGGAGGTGAGCCAGGGCGCGACGGAGGAGGAGGCTGGCGCCGCTTGCGTCGCGAGGAGAGGGGGCGGGCGGAGGCCTCTGCGACGGGAGGTGGCGGCGGTGAGTGACGGGCGGAGGCGGCGTCCCCGGGGAGGCGTCGGTGGAAGGAGACGGGGTGGGTCAGCGTGAGAGGCGGGAGGACGCGTCCTGGGAGGGAGAGAGCGGTTCAGGAACGTGGGGCCACGGGGAGAGCGGCCTGGCAGGTGGCAGGTCGGTGGGAGGCGCGAGGTGTGAACGCCAGCCAAGGAAAAGGGTGGTGGGGCCCAGGCGGTTGGCAGCTGGCGGTAGGTGGGGTGAAAACTGGGCGTGAGCGCGTGCGTGTGTGAGAGAGAGGTTTGAGAGAGAGGAAAAGGGGAGAGAGGCTGGGGGTGGTTATGGTGATGTGGCATGGTGGGATTGGGTAGAGGGGAGAGGGAAGCGGAGGTGGCGAGATGCTATTGGAGGGAGTGAGGTGGCCAGGGGTGTGGGTAGGATTTTAGGTGGATGTAGGATTTAGGTGGGGCTGGATGGAATGGACCGATCTAGTTTTCTGGGGCGGTCGTTCGGGTCAATCGGCCCGTTCGACTGCCCCGCTAAAATAATAAATACTTTTATTTAATTTATATGCACCTTTTGCAAACCGATAGTATTCGAACAAAATAATCCGGAGACCGGGCTGTGCATTTGAATTGAGATGGGGCGTTTGGAAAACAAATCGGGGTTTGCGAAAAATAGTTTTGGCAAACAATGCATGATGATGGCGATGCAATGCACAAATTCAACGCGATTTTCTAGTAGTGGCTTTGCGGGATTTTCTAGTAGGGGTCGCCGTGGCACGCCTTGTGACGATGGCGAGGAGGGGAACAGCCCGGGGCTCGCGGGAGGTGGGGAGGTGAGCCAGGGCGGCGCACGGAGGAGGAGGCTGCCGCCGCTTGCGTCGCGAGGAGAGGGGGCGGGGCGGAGGCCTACGCGACGGGGAGGTGGCGGCCGGTGAGGCGGACGGGCGGAGGCGGCGTCCGGCGGGGGAGGCGTCGGGTGGAAGGAGACGGGGGTGGGTCGCGCGTGAGAGGCGGGGAGGACGCGGTCCTGGGGAGGGAGAGAGGAGCGGTTCCAGGGGAACGTGGGGCCACGGGGGGAGAGGGGCGCGGCCTGGCAGGTGGCCAGGTCGGTGGGAGGCGCGGAGGTGTGAACGCGGCCAGGCGGGAA
Source organism: Avena longiglumis (assembly GCA_030063025.1). Classification (NCBI taxonomy): domain Eukaryota; kingdom Viridiplantae; phylum Streptophyta; class Magnoliopsida; order Poales; family Poaceae; genus Avena; species Avena longiglumis. Next base: position 19,411,708 of record CP125973.1, read on the forward strand.
AAGGGTGGTGGGGCCCAGGCGGTTGGCAGCTGGCGGTAGGTGGGGTGAAAACTGGGCGTGAGCGCGTGCGTGTGTGAGAGAGAGGTTTGAGAGAGAGGAAAAGGGGAGAGAGGCTGGGGGTGGTTATGGTGATGTGGCATGGTGGGATTGGGTAGAGGGGAGAGGGAAGCGGAGGTGGCGAGATGCTATTGGAGGGAGTGAGGTGGCCAGGGGTGTGGGTAGGATTTTAGGTGGATGTAGGATTTAGGTGGGGCTGGATGGAATGGACCGATCTAGTTTTACGGAGTCGTTAAGATCAATCGGCCCGTTCGACTGCCCCGCTAAAATAATAAATACTTTTATTTAATTTATATGCACCTTTTGCAAACCGATAGTATTCGAACAAAATAATCCGGAGACCGGGCTGTGCATTTGAATTGAGATGGGGCGTTTGGAAAACAAATCGGGGTTTGCGAAAAATAGTTTTGGCAAACAATGCATGATGATGACGATGCAATGCACAAATTCAACGCGATTTTCTAGTAGTGGTTTTGCGGGATGCCACACATGAATAGGGTCTTACGTGCCATGCGAATCACCCTAGAACCCCAAAAATGTGGTCAATAGCTAAGAAAAATGGCCATAAAACACGAAAATGACGAGTTTTTGATGAAGCCTCAAACTTGTATCAGGTCTTCCAGTCATTTTAAATCGCCATGGAACCCGAAAACTATGGGCAATAACTCATGAAAACGGCCATAAAACACAAAAATGACGAGTTTTTGGTCATTCCCTCAAACATGTATCGTGTCTTGCGGTCATTTTAAATCGCCCTGGAACCCCAAAAATTTGGGCCATAACTCATGAAAAATTCCATAAAATGCAAAAACGATGAGTTCTTGGTCATGACTTTCCAACATGTAAATTTCCTTGGAACCTGTAAATCGCCTTGCAAACCTAAAACTATGGGCAATAGCTCATGAAAACAGCCATAAAACGCGAAAACGACGAGTTTTTGGTCATACCTCTCAAACATGTATCGGGTCTTACGGGCCATGTGAATCTCCCTAGAACCCCAAAATGTGGGCAATAGCTCATAAAAACGGCCATATGACACGAAAATGATGAGTTTTTGATCAAGCCTCAAACTTGTATTGGGTGTTACAGTCATTTTAAATCGCCCTGGACCCCCAAAACTATGGGCAATAACTCATGAAAACGGCCATAAAACACAAAAATGACGAGTTTTTGTACATTCCCTCAAACATGTATCATGTCTTGTGGTCATTTTAAATCGCCCTAGAACCCCAAAAATATAGCTAATAACTCATGAAAATTGCCATGAATTGCAAAAATGACGAGTGCTTGGTCATGACTCTTAAACATATAAATCGCCTTGGAACCCCAAAACTATGGGCAATTGCTCATGAAAACGGCATTAAAACATGAAAATGGAGAGTTTTTGGTCATGTCGTCAAACATGTATCATGTTTTACGGTCATTTTAAATCGTCCTGGAACCCCAATATTACGGGCAATAACTCATGAAAATGGCCATATTACGCAAAAACGACGAGTTTTTGGTCATAACTCTCAAACTCAAATCGCCTTGGATCCCCAAAACTATGGTCAATTGCTCATGAAAACGGCCATAAAATGTGAAAACGACGAGTTTTTGGTCATAACTCTCAAACATGTATAGGGTCTTACGGGCCATGCGAAACCCCCTAGAACCCCAAAAATGTGGTCAAAAGCTCATAAAAATGGCCATATAACACGAAAATGACGAGTTTTTGATCAAGCCTCAAACTTGTATCGGGTCTTCCAGTGTTTTTTAATTGCCCTGGAACCCCAAAACTATGGGAAATAACTCATGAAAACAGCCATAAAACACAAAAACGACGAGTTCTTGGACATGTCCTCAAACATGTATCATGTCTTGCGGTCATTTTAAATCGCCCTTGAACCCCAAAAATATGGGACATAACTCACGAAATTTGCCATAAAATGCAAAAACAATGAGTGCTTGGTCATGAATCTCAAACATGTAAATCACCTTGGAACCCCAAAACTATGGGCAATAGCTTATGAAAACAGCCATAAACGCGAAACGAGTTTTTGGTCATAACTCTCAAACAAGTATAGGGTCTTATGGGCCATGCGAATCCCCTAGAACCCCAAAATATGGGCAATAGCTCATAAAAGCCACACAACACGAAAATGACGAGTTTTTGATAAAGCACCAAACTTGTATCGAGTGTTCCAGTCATTTTAAATCGCCCTGGAACCCCAAAACGATGGGCAATAACTCATGAATACGGTCATAAAACACAAAAATGGAGAGTTTTTGGTCATCCCTTAAACATGTATCGGGTTTTACGATCACTTTAAATCGCCCTGGAACCCCAATATTATGGGCAATAACTCATGAAAATGGCCATAAAACACGAAAACGACGAGTTTTTGGTCATAACTCTCAAACATGAATAGGGTCTTACGTGCCATGCGAATCACCCTAGAACCCCAAAAATGTGGTCAATAGCTCAGAAAAATGGCCATAAAACACGAAAATGACGAGTTTTTGATGAAGCCTCAAACTTGTATCAGGTCTTCCAGTCATTTTAAATCGCCATGGAACCCGAAAACTATGGGCAATAACTCATGAAAACGGCCATAAAACACAAAAATGACGAGTTTTTGGTCATTCCCTCAAACATGTATCGTGTCTTGCGGTCATTTTAAATCGCCCTGGAACCCCAAAAATTTGGGCCATAACTCATGAAAAATTCCATAAAATGCAAAAACGATGAGTTCTTGGTCATGACTTTCCAACATGTAAATTTCCTTGGAACCTGTAAATCGCCTTGCAAACCTAAAACTATGGGCAATAGCTCATGAAAACAGCCATAAAACGCGAAAACGACGAGTTTTTGGTCATACCTCTCAAACATGTATCGGGTCTTACGGGCCATGTGAATCTCCCTAGAACCCCAAAATGTGGGCAATAGCTCATAAAAACGGCCATATGACACGAAAATGATGAGTTTTTGATCAAGCCTCAAACTTGTATTGGGTCTTACAGTCATTTTAAATCGCCCTGGACCCCCAAAACTATGGGCAATAACTCATGAAAACGGCCATAAAACACAAAAATGACGAGTTTTTGTACATTCCCTCAAACATGTATCATGTCTTGTGGTCATTTTAAATCGCCCTAGAACCCCAAAAATATGGCTAATAACTCATGAAAATTGCCATGAATTGCAAAAATGACGAGTGCTTGGTCATGACTCTTAAACATGTAAATCGCCTTGGAACCCCAAAACTATGGGCAATTGCTCATGAAAACGGCATTAAAACATGAAAATGGAGAGTTTTTGGTCATGTCAAACATGTATCATGTTTTACGGTCATTTTAAATCGCCCTGGAACCCCAATATTACGGGCAATAACTCATGAAAATGGCCATATTACGCAAAAACGACGAGTTTTTGGTCATAACTCTCAAACCTGTAAATCGCCTTGGATCCCCAAAACTATGGTCAATTGCTCATGAAAACGGCCATAAAATGTGAAAACGACGAGTTTTTGGTCATAACTCTCAAACATGTATAGGGTCTTACGGGCCATGCGAAACCCCCTAGAACCCCAAAAATGTGGTCAAAAGCTCATAAAAATGGCCATATAACACGAAAATGACGAGTTTTTGATCAAGCCTCAAACTTGTATCGGGTCTTCCAGTGTTTTTTAATTGCCCTGGAACCCCAAAACTATGGGAAATAACTCATGAAAACAGCCATAAAACACAAAAACGACGAGTTCTTGGACATGTCCTCAAACATGTATCATGTCTTGCGGTCATTTTAAATCGCCCTTGAACCCCAAAAATATGGGACATAACTCACGAAATTTGCCATAAAATGCAAAAACAATGAGTGCTTGGTCATGAATCTCAAACATGTAAATCACCTTGGAACCCCAAAACTATGGGCAATAGCTTATGAAAACGGCCATAAAACGCGAAAACGACGAGTTTTTGGTCATAACTCTCAAACAAGTATAGGGTCTTATGGGCCATGCGAATCCCCCTAGAACCCCAAAAATATGGGCAATAGCTCATAAAAACGGCCACACAACACGAAAATGACGAGTTTTTGATAAAGCACCAAACTTGTATCGAGTGTTCGTCATTTTAAATCGCCTGAACCCCAAAACGATGGGCAATAACTCATGAATCTGACCATAAAACACAAAATGGAGAGTTTTGGTCATCCCTTAAACATGTATCGGGTTTTACGATCACTTTAAATCGCCCTGGAACCCCAATATTATGGGCAATAACTCATGAAAATGGCCATAAAACACGAAAACGACGAGTTTTTGGTCATAACTCTCAAACATGAATAGGGTCTTACGTGCCATGCGAATCACCCTAGAACCCCAAAAATGTGGTCAATAGCTAAGAAAAATGGCCATAAAACACGAAAATGACGAGTTTTTGATGAAGCCTCAAACTTGTATCAGGTCTTCCGGTCATTTTAAATCGCCATGGAACCCGAAAACTATGGGCAATAACTCATGAAAACGGCCATAAAACACAAAAATGACGAGTTTTTGGTCATTCCCTCAAACATGTATCGTGTCTTGCGGTCATTTTAAATCTGCCGAACCCAAAAAATTTGGGCCATAACTCATGAAAAATTCCATAAAATGCAAAAACGATGAGTTCTTGGTCATGACTTTCCAACATGTAAATTTCCTTGGAACCTGTAAATCGCCTTGCAAACCTAAAACTATGGGCAATAGCTCATGAAAACAGCCATAAACGCAAAACGAAGTTTTTGGTCATACCTCTCAAACATGTATCGGGTCTTACGGGCCATGTGAATCTCCTAGAACCACAAAATGTGGGCAATAGCTCATAAAAACGGCCATATGACACGAAAATGATGAGTTTTTGATCAAGCCTCAAACTTGTATTGGGTCTTACAGTCATTTTAAATCGCCCTGGACCCCAAAACTATGGGCAATAACTCATGAAAACGGCCATAAAACACAAAAATGACGAGTTTTTGGACATTCCTCAAACATGTATCATGTCTTGTGGTCATTTTAAATCCCTAGAACCCCAAAAATATGGCTAATAACTCATGAAAATTGCCATAAATTGCAAAATGAGTGCTTGGTCATGACTCTTAAACATGTAAATCGCCTTGGAACCCCAAAACTATGGGCAATTGCTCATGAAAACGGCATTAAAACATGAAAATGGAGAGTTTTTGGTCATGTCAAACATGTATCATGTTTTACGGTCATTTTAAATCGCCCGAACCCCAATATTACGGGCAATAACTCATGAAAATGGCCATATTACAAAAAGCCGAGTTTTGGTCATAACTCTCAAACCTGTAAATCGCCTTGGATCCCCAAAACTATGGTCAATTGCTCATGAAAACGGCCATAAAATGTGAAAACGACGAGTTTTTGGTCATAACTCTCAAACATGTATAGGGTCTTACGGGCCATGCGAAACCCCCTAGAACCCCAAAAATGTGGTCAAAAGCTCATAAAAATGGCCATATAACACGAAAATGACGAGTTTTTGATCAAGCCTCCAACTTGTATCGGGTCTTCCAGGTTTTTTAATTGCCCCGAACCCCAAAACTATGGGAAATAACTCATGAAAACAGCCATAAAACACAAAAACGACGAGTTCTTGGACATGTCCTCAAACATGTATCATGTCTTGCGGTCATTTTAAATCGCCCTTGAACCCCAAAAATATGGGACATAACTCACGAAATTTGCCATAAAATGCAAAAACAATGAGTGCTTGGTCATGAATCTCAAACATGTAAATCACCTTGGAACCCCAAAACTATGGGCAATAGCTTATGAAAACGGCCATAAAACGCGAAAACGACGAGTTTTTGGTCATAACTCTCAAACAAGTATAGGGTCTTATGGGCCATGCGAATCCCCCTAGAACCCCAAAAATATGGGCAATAGCTCATAAAAACGGCCACACAACACGAAAATGACGAGTTTTTGATAAAGCACCAAACTTGTATCGAGTGTTCCAGTCATTTTAAATCGCCCTGGAACCCCAAAACGATGGGCAATAACTCATGAATACGGCCATAAAACACAAAAATGGAGAGTTTTTGGTCATCCCTTAAACATGTATCGGGTTTTACGATCACTTTAAATCGCCCTGGAACCCCAATATTATGGGCAATAACTCATGAAAATGGCCATAAAACACGAAAACGACGAGTTTTTGGTCATAACTCTCAAACATGAATAGGGTCTTACGTGCCATGCGAATCACCCTAGAACCCCAAAAATGTGGTCAATAGCTAAGAAAAATGGCCATAAAACACGAAAATGACGAGTTTTTGATGAAGCCTCAAACTTGTATCAGGTCTTCCGGTCATTTTAAATCGCCATGGAACCCGAAAACTATGGGCAATAACTCATGAAAACGGCCATAAAACACAAAAATGACGAGTTTTTGGTCATTCCCTCAAACATGTATCGTGTCTTGCGGTCATTTTAAATCGCCCTGGAACCCCAAAAATTTGGGCCATAACTCATGAAAAATTCCATAAAATGCAAAAACGATGAGTTCTTGGTCATGACTTTCCAACATGTAAATTTCCTTGGAACCTCAAATCGCTTGCAAACCTAAAACTATGGGCAATAGCTCATGAAAACAGCCATAAAAACGAAACGACGAAGTTTTGGTCATACCTCTCAAACATGTATCGGGTCTTACGCCATGTGAATCTCCCTAGAACCGTAAAATGTGGGCAATAGCTCATAAAAACGGCCATATGACACGAAAATGATGAGTTTTTGATCAAGCCTCAAACTTGTATTGGGTCTTACAGTCATTTTAAATCGCCCTGGACCCCCAAAACTATGGGCAATAACTCATGAAAACGGCCATAAAACACAAAAATGACGAGTTTTGGACATTCCCTCAAACATGTATCATGTCTTGTGGTCATTTTAAATCGCCGTAGAACCCCAAAAATATGGCTAATAACTCATGAAAATTGCCATAAATTGCAAAAATGACGAGTGCTTGGTCATGACTCTTAAACATGTAAATCGCCTTGGAACCCCAAAACTATGGGCAATTGCTCATGAAAACGGCATTAAAACATGAAAATGGAGAGTTTTTGGTCATGTCGTCAAACATGTATCATGTTTTACGGTCATTTTAAATCGCCTGAACCCCAATATTACGGGCAATAACTCATGAAAATGGCCATATTACGAAAAAACGAGTTTTTGGTCATAACTCTCAAACTCAGAATCGCCTTGGATCCCCAAAACTATGGTCAATTGCTCATGAAAACGGCCATAAAATGTGAAAAGCGAGTTTTGGTCATAACTCTCAAACATGTATAGGGTCTTACGGGCCATGCGAAACCCCCCTAGAACCCCAAAAATGTGGTCAAAAGCTCATAAAAATGGCCATATAACACGAAAATGACGAGTTTTTGATCAAGCCTCAAACTTGTATCGGGTCTTCCAGTGTTTTTTAATTGCCCTGGAACCCCAAAACTATGGGAAATAACTCATGAAAACAGCCATAAAACACAAAAACGACGAGTTCTTGGACATGTCCTCAAACATGTATCATGTCTTGCGGTCATTTTAAATCGCCCTTGAACCCCAAAAATATGGGACATAACTCACGAAATTTGCCATAAAATGCAAAAACAATGAGTGCTTGGTCATGAATCTCAAACATGTAAATCACCTTGGAACCCCAAAACTATGGGCAATAGCTTATGAAAACGGCCATAAAACGCGAAAACGACGAGTTTTTGGTCATAACTCTCAAACAAGTATAGGGTCTTATGGGCCATGCGAATCCCCCTAGAACCCCAAAAATATGGGCAATAGCTCATAAAAACGGCCACACAACACGAAAATGACGAGTTTTTGATAAAGCACCAAACTTGTATCGAGTGTTCCAGTCATTTTAAATCGCCCTGGAACCCCAAAACGATGGGCAATAACTCATGAATACGGCCATAAAACACAAAAATGGAGAGTTTTTGGTCATCCCTTAAACATGTATCGGGTCTTACGATCACTTTAAATCGCCCTGGAACCCCAATATTATGGGCAATAACTCATGAAAATGGCCATAATACGCGAAAACGATGAGTTTTTGGTCATACCTCTCAAACCTGTAAATCACCTTGGAACCCCAAAACTATGGGCAATAGCTCATGAAAACAGCCATAAAACGCGAAAACTACGAGTTTTTGGTCATAACTCTGAAACATGTATCGGGTCTTATGGGCCATGTGAATCTCCCTAGAACCCCAAAATGTGGTTAATAGCTCATAAAACTGGCCATATATGTAACACCCTCAGAATCGGCCCTATGCAAGTTTCAGCGCTTCCCGCCAAACCTGCATATAAACGATTCGAAGGTGCCCACCAGGCACTTGCGTGCGGGTGGAAAACGAAGTAATATCATTACACAATAGTCCTCGATGGAAGCCACAAAACATATATATTCAACAGCGACTCAAAGAGTCAAGAATACAGATTTACAGTACAAAGATCCAAATCACCTTTAAAACGATATAGCGTCCGAGTACGGACAAGATGCAAATTGAGCTAAGAGCCCTGAAGAATAACCAATGGCGTCCATAACCCTGCCCAGGCCAAGCCGGAAGGGTAACCCTGCTAACGACGTCGATCTCAAAACCTGCTTAAACAAAAGGGGTGCCGACAAAGGGCAAAGGAAAAAGAGAGAGAGGTCAGTACTGAGGCCAGTACACGGCGAGGCTAGAATTCGGCGGTCCTCGCCTACATAGGTATGGTGGACTGAAGCGGCAGCGCAGCATGCACTAAACAACCTATAGAGACTCGATATAACTGTCGGCTATCAGAGAGGGATGAGAAAGACCTATTCGGAACCAACCTGATGCTACCAACAAACATACCCATCCTGGTATTCCCCCTCGAGACCAAACGAGGAAGTCAACCGAGGAACTCACACCGTTGGCAGTTTTATTTATTCAGTTATCGTTGCAGCAATTACTAGTCAGGTATAGATAGTCATCCTGATATAATAAGCAGTGGGCAATTTTAGTTAACCATTCTATTGTAGTTGCGACACTTACTAGTCAAATACAATTAGCATGAGATATCCCAAAACCCAGCAGTTGTTGGTACATTTATTTAGCCATTCCGTTGTAGTGAAGCTGATTACTATTAATATCGGATACAAGTCAAATTATAGCAGTAAACTTTAGTTATGGTTGTCTATGATCAAGAACTGTGCTCCAAGTCGTCCATAACCGCGGACACGGCTTCTCGAAAAGATTTAACCCTGCAGGGGTGCACCAAAGTTCCCACACGCACCTACACCCTTGTTGTCAGATCAGGTAGGTACAAGATCACAAAACATACACCCAACGGTATGTCGACGGGGTTTCGGACACGACGTTTCCCAGACCCAAAGCAAGCACGGGGGGCCACCCCACTAAGCTACCCGCAACGAAGTTGGCCGGCTCCGGAACGGACCCAGGGTTTGCGTCAGTGGCTGTAAACGATGGGGAACCCGAAACTCTCGGGCTTGTCGATACCGCGAAAACACTCCGCTTACCTAAACAGTACAGGTGCTCCTCGCACAATCTTAAATAAAGAAGTAAATCATGGCATAAGTACAGAATAGTAATAAAGCCCCAAACTACTTCTGGCCCCCAGTACAGTACTTGGAATCAGGTACTAAATCGATGGGGGTGCCCATACACCCCACCTGTGGTTAGCGCGCTCGATCTCGGAACAGGTGTCAAGAACTCGGGGTCCTACGGGACACAAGGGGACGGTTAACAACCAAATAACATCTATTGCCCACCTGTGCCTCTGCATTTACCTACTTTCAATTTTAGTTATTAAACAATAATTAAAGTTATAATCATTTCCAACATTAAACATGCGGCAATACTCCAACAACTGTGGTACAAGACGACACGCAACAGCACTTGAGCAAGCGACTACGACGCGCAGGTCCAACTATCTACCAAACAACAGGTAATAGGATGTGTCCAAGGCAATATAAGGATGTAAGGGATATCACGGGTACGAAAACTAGAGCATCGCAACACAGATAGCAATAGATCAACAGGAGGGAATAAATACTATAAAAGTAAGATGGGTAGAAAGGGAGATTGCTCGCCTGAAAACATTGCCGACGGTTCATCCGCAGATCGGGTCGACACTCGCATCAACTCAACGGCCTTATCCGCGAAGAACCAAAACACTAAAGGAAACACCGGATGCACTATTTAATACTACGGTAGAAAATCGGGCATGATGCATGTATGATGTATGACATGGCAAAGGTGCGGTGCAATTAGTCAAGATTAAGCGGAACCGGGGTCCCGACATTTAATTAGACGGTTCAAGTTATTTATCTACCCCGCAAATTAAATGTTGGACTAGCAAGACAAAACATGGCTTCGGTTCGCTATGCCAATTTAAATGAAGTCCGGAATAAGACAAAGATATCCCGCATATAGACTCCATATTTAATTATGAGATGAATTGGCATAATGCCCCCAAACCACCGACAAGCATGCATGCATGATCAATTTAATATGCAACAAATATATATCATTTATAAAATAAGGTTCGGATAGGGGTTATACACGGGGTTCGGCGAACTTGGGGCTCAGAGGGGTTCGAGGAGCTACGGATCGGTCTTCGGGCTCCATGATCAATCTTTGGGATCCATGACGACGATCTTGATGGTCCGGGCCAATGGCGATCTCCATGTCCCGCGGGTTCTCGGCGTGGTTCCCTCGGGTTCAAGAGCCGGTGGTCTTCGGTTTTCACTTGGATCATCGATCGCGCAATTTTGTCGGGGATCGCCGGGTTGCGGTTGACCGTGGTATCTATGGTAAGACATAAATCGGCGAAGATCTTGTCGATGACTGAAGTAGGGTGATGCATCGACGAACTTGGCAAGCGGAAGATGATGCAACATGGGTCTTCGGATGGTGCAGACAATTGACATGTTACACACATACAAAGCACACAAGTTCCACACGTCAGAGACAAAGACGACCTGGTACCTGAGACAGAAATATATCAGAAACATCGACGGTTCAGAATCACATGAGGTTGACGGCACTAGTGTTGGGATGGTGTCCCTGTACTAGACAAAATCAAGCAGAGGATATGGGTCGGTGACAAAGTCGTTGAAGATGGACAAGTTAGGCGTGGTCCCGGCGGCGGAGGAGGCACCATGGACGGCTGGCCGGAGCTCCAGCGTCGAGGTAGACATGAACGAGGCAGGGCGTAGCCAGAGGAGCCTTGCGACCGAGGACGACGATAGATGGCGCAGGCAAGGCGCGGGGCCTCACAGGAAGCGGGCGTCGGTGCTTGGGGCGAGGAAGGGCGGCCGGAGGGGCGGCTCGGGTCGGGGAGGCGGCGTCCGAACGGGAGGAGGTCACGCGGGCACGACCGCGTGAGGAGGGACGCTTGTCGGCGCAGGACAGAGGCAGCTCGGCTCGCGCGACGATGGTGAAGAGGAGCCGGGACAGCGGACAGTCGGTGGCGACCACGAGGAGGTCGGAGGCTGGCGCTGCTCGGCGCGCCAGAGAGGGAGGTGCACGGTGGCGGGTCGATCAGCACGCAGAGGGAGGCGGCGCGTCTTGCCGCGGGGCACTGCCGGGCTCTGGCACCGGGGAGGCGAGGTCGACCTAGGGTGGGGAGGAGCATCGCTCCTGCCGACGGAGGACGCGGGCCCGACGGCGGGGCTCGTGGGGGATGGCAGCGCTCTCCATCGGGCCAGAGGAAGAGGGCGACGGGGATGGATGCTGGCGGCGGCACGCGCACGATGGAGAGAGCGGGGGTTGATGGTGGCGTGCGTGCAGAGCCAGGGGGTGGCGGCGGCGGTTGCCGAAGGGGAGGAAGGAGGAGGCGAGGCGATTGACCAGGGCGAAGGGGAACGACTCGAGGAGAGGGTCGCGGGAGTGGTGTCGTGGGAATGGTCACGGCAGATGCTGCAATCGGCAGCGAGTAGTAGAACGAGGGGCAAGGGCGGCCAGCCATCTGCGGTGCGAGATGAGGGCAAAGACACAGGGTTTTACCCAGGTTCGGCCCCCCCGGAGGGTAAAGACCTACTCCTGCTAAATTGTATTATGGAGGTGTTACAATGAGCGAGCTCGGCGGCTAGGCGGCGAGTCGCTTGGGTGTATGAGGGAACGTGTCTCTACTCACCCTGTAGGGAGGTTTATATAGGCTCACCTCCCCTAGGGTGTACATATCTCAACCGATTTGGATAAAGCTTCAGTTATCGTTTAACCTAGTCCGACTGGGCCTATCTACTCGCCTGGGCCTTCAGCTTCCAGTCGCTCGGTACCTTGCTGGGCTTCAATCCACTCGTCGTTCTGCAGGCCCACTCGCCAGCTCACGGGCTAGTCGGAAACGTCCTGCTGGGTATACCCCAGCAGGCATATCCCCATCAGTAGTCCCTGAGGCCGTCGTCAATTAGGCGTAAGTGGCTGCTGGCAGTCGGAGTATACGGCTTCAGAGTAGGCATCCAGTCGAATCGTCGGCGGGCTCCTGTATAAAGGAGGAAATCCGGTGAACCAAGTCGTGGCTTTGGCGAGTCGAGTCAGCGAGACGCGGTCATAGTGATTAACTTGGCGAGCCGAGTGGCTGGAGTTCGACCGTCAGGCACGGTCAAACTAGCCGTTGGGGTAATCCAACGGTAACTTTCGGCGTAATCATCGCGCGGTAACGGCCTCCTGACTTGGCGGGTAACTCCCGCTATATAAGAGGAATGGCAGGTAATCGTAGAGCCAACTGCTCACCACTTCTTCCGAGTGCGCGCATTTTCTTTCCTTCGCTCCGCGATCCAGTCGACCCGAAATCCTCCGATCTCCAACCAACCTCTCGGTCATGGCCCTTTCCACCGAACCATGGGGTAGGTCCAAGTGCACGAGGGCGCAGCTGGCCTCTTTCGAGGAGGCCGGGATCCTGCGAGGCGGTTGTTGGCGTATCCCCGTAGCTGGAGAAACGACCCCAAACCCGAGAGAGAGGGAATTCGTCTGTTTCACCAGTCATCTCGAGCGGGGGCTAGGGTTTCCCACGTCCTTGTTCTTCCGGCGCTTTTGCGCCTACTACGGGATCCAGCCTTCAGATCTGGGTTCCCACAGCATCGAGCAGCTCGCCATCTTCGTGGCGTTCTGCGAATGCTACTTGGGCTGCCGGCCCTACTTTCCCTTGTGGCAAGATCTGTTCCACCGACGGATCAGCCGCGAGGAGGCAGGCGGCCCAATGTTAGCCGCGGGTGGCTTGACGTTCCAGCTCAAGTCCAAAGCTTCTTTCTTTGATCTGATGCTACCCGCCAAGGCAGCGAGCGACTGGAAGAAGTCGTGGTTCTACGTGGCCGAGGCGACCCCGGAGGGCGAGGTGGCGATCCTGCGGTACTCCGCTATTCGTTCCGAGCCACGCCATCTCCAAGTCGGCAAGCTCCCCGACGACCAGCGGATGGTCGTTGACGAGATGCTCCAGACCATCCGTGGTCTGAAAAAGAAGGGCCTTCAAACGATAAACTTGTACAATTGCTGGCTTGGGTGGCGGCTCGTTCCACTCGCCCAGCGACAACTACATGTACCAGTACACGGGCCGGGGAGACTCGACGAAGGCCTGCCTCGACGAGTGGAAGCTGGAGGATTATCTCCCAGCGTTGAAGAAGATTACCCAGGCGGTGTACCTGGATGCGCAGGCTGGGATCGCCCCCTACACCGCGAAGCGTCCGGCTCCAACGGTAATTTCTTTACCTTGCTCGCGGTCACAGTATATGCAGTCGCGGTAATTCTGATTCCGTTTTGTATTCGTCGCAGTTATTCCAAGTGGTGGAAGGGTGGCTCCCACCTTCGTATGATGAGAGCTCGGGCCCATCCGCCCAGGACATAGGCGAATCTCCGCCTACCAAGGGCAACGAGGACGACGACGACGAGCCGAAGAGGAGGTCGCCCCGCTGGTCCGAAGACCCGCGGGCAACGACAGCGCGAGATGGAGGCAAGCAGAAGCCTCGAACGTAATGACGACGACGACGAGCTCCCAGAGACCACCTCGCGCCGTCAAGCCACTCCGTCAAAGAAGAAGAGGAAGGAAAGGGAAGCGAGGGCCCCCCCCCCCGAAAAAGAAGACGAGGCCGTCTTCGACGGCCTCGCCGTCGCACTCTGCGAGCAGCTCAGACGCTCCCAGCCCAGCCGGCGACGGCACGCCACCAGCGACAGCCGCGCTGGATGCGGCGACCGTGGAAGTTCCGCTGGCTTCAATGCCTCCGCCATTCGCCGCCTCTGGCTGGGGAGGCCTCGGGCGGATTCGCCTCGCAAGGAGGCTCCGGGTGCGGCGGCTTCGCCTCGCAAGGAGGCTCCGGCTGCGGCAGCTTCGCCCCGCACGTAGGCTCCCACCGAGGATGTCCCAGAGGCACCAGCTGCGGCCTCAACGACGAAGAAGCCATCCGTGTCTTGGGCACGCGACGTCCTGGAGTTGGGGCTCAGTCGCCGTTTGGGCCCTGAGCTGGAAAAACCGGCCGGCCTCCATACGGGACTGCGTTTCATCCCAGTCGCCAAGTGAGTGCGCTCACCCCTCCTTATTTTCCATAACTATTTCGATTGTCTTTATTGACTCGATTGATGCGCAGGACCGGAGTGAAAAGGATGGGTCGTCCGACCGTGGCTAAGGTGCCACCCGTCATTAGTGAGGAGGACCCTTCCCGCAAGAGGAAGGCAGACGAGGTCGTCGCCTCGGCGGATGGCAGCAAGAAGGACAAGGGTGATGACGTCGTCACGATTTCTGACGACACGGCGGTCGCGCCGGCCGGGCCCGCGGTAGAGGCAGCCGCGTCTACGAAGGAGGGCACTTCCTTGCCTGGAATGGCAGAGGCGACCTCCCTTGGAGCGATTTCCTCTATCGCTACCTTCCCCCGCTTCGTGACCAAGGCGGCCACGACGAGTGGGGCCGCGCCCTCGAGCCATGCTCCTGGGGCCGCCGATGCTGAAGTCAACCAACGTCGTGGGCACACGCCAGCGTTACTCGCGTCCGTGGACGCGATACAACTCCATGGCATGCTTGGCGCAACCATCCAGGTACATCCAGTCCCCGAGGATCAGGTCGGTGCTTTGCATCGGCTTGATTCTTATAATTTCTCGTTTTTTTATTTTCGCATCCAGTCCCCGAGTGTGCACGCGCTAAATTTTAGCAGGTGGGCACTTAGGAATTTTCTGATCGCTAGTCCCCGAGTGCACACTCGCTGAATTTCAGCGGGTGGGCACTTAGGAATTTCTTGATCGCCAGTCCCCGAGTGCGCACTCGCTGAATTTCAGCGGGTGGGCACTTAGGAATTTCTTGATCGCCAGTCCCCGAGTGCGCACGCGCTGAATTTCAGCGGGTGGGCACTTAGGAATTTCGTTTTGACTAACTTTCTCGGTGATGTGCAGGGTCTGCAGCTTGAGTCGGCGGACCGATTGGCCGCGAAACAGCGCGCGGAGAAGGAGCTGGCCATCGTCCAGGAGGCGAACAAAGGGCTTCAGGCGGTTGCTGCGAAGGCAGAGGAAGCTCGCCAGGGGCTTGTCTCCGCTGGTAAGTTGGTGGCGGCACGATCTGCTCTGGGTACCGGTCATGGATCGCCGACCTCGGCCGAATCGCGAGAGGCGAGAGAAGAAGCGAGCTCGGCGGACGGGCGAGCTTAGGCCGCCATTGCGGCCGCTGAGGAGGATCGCAAGGTGTCGGAAGTCCTTATTGCTGGGCTTCAGGACGACCACACGTCGCTTCAGTGCTTCATCACGGGACTCGCCCGCCCGTTGCTTGGTGAGTGCATCTTCCCTTTCTAATAGTTGTGATTTTTGTGGTGTTCGTCGTACTTATCATTGTCTTCTACCCGCAGGTCACATCATTGATAGCGCAAGAGAGGCGAGCTCGCTCGACGCGAGGCAGTGCATAAGCATGCTCGTCGATTCGGCGACGTTGTCGGCGACGTGCATCCGTGCCTACCTCCAAGAAATATCGCCCACGGCGGTGATTCCCAGCGACCTCGTTGAGGTGTGGAAGTATTTGGAGAAGGCGCCCGCGGTCGTTGAGTTCATGACGCGGTCGGCGTTTCGGCGTGGAGCGTCGACGGCGCTGAGCCTTGGACTCGCCCACTTCCCCGAAGATTTCGACGTGGACGATGTGACGAGTGGGTATCCATCGTCGACTGGCGCGGTGGAGCTGTCCAAGGTCCTCAAGTTGCAGGAACGTGCCGCCACGTACTTGGAGCGTGTCTGGGCAATGGGCGACCTCCTGCCGTACCAGGAGACGGTTGTCGTGCCGAACGACCCCGAGCCGCCGCATCGTGACTTCAAGGTCGAGCAGCCTTTTCGCGCGGTGATGGCGGGTGAACTGACGACGTATCCATCAAACCCATACACGGCGTTCATGCACAATCGCCGGGATGCTGGCGAGTCATCATCGAAGCCTGCAGAGTAGGGTAGTTTGCCTTGTGGCGTTAGCGGCAGTTCTGCCACGCGGGCATATTTTGTAACATAAAACAATGCAATATGCGATTGGATGAGACGTCGTGTCTATTTTGGTATTTGTTTGTGTGCTTTTGATTGATGTTGAACGAGTCCCCGAGCACGTCTGCCCTTTTGTGGGGTTTACCTCGTGTATGATGTATGTGTTGTTGTTATGTGTTTTGATGTTTTAGTCGACTCGCCCAAGATCAAAGAGCCAGTCGCTAGGCGACTCCCTTGAGTGCTCTTTACTTTACCGTTTTCCCGTGCGCGAACGGGGTCGGGTGGCCGAGTCCCCGAGCGTGGTACTTGGTAGTTCGAGGCGCGACTCGAGGGTGGTTGAGGACTTAGCGCGTTGGTGTGAGCGCGTCGCTCCTGCCTGGCCCGTTGGGTCACCGTGGAGTCTGGGCATGCTCTCTTACTTGGCGTTTTCGCCGCTCGCGACGAACTGGTCTTCATCCCTAAGCGTGGTACTTAGCCGCTCGAGTCGCTATGCCAGGATGCGGAGGACCAAGGTCGTTGAGAAGCGAGGCGGTTGTCTTGGCTCGTAGAACCAGTCGAGCTAGGCGACTCCGGTGGGCTCGGGTTGGCGTTTTTAAGGGCGGTGCAAGACCTGAAATGATTCAGTGCTCTTACACCGCACTACTTAGCCGTGCCGATCGCTGTACCAAAGGTTGACTTCTGCATTTAGCATAACCTTGTTTTTACGAGTGCGAGTGGCACAAGTCATGGAGAGTAAGCGCAATTTGCGGTAACCGTTTCTTTTTATTTAATAGCGACTGGAGAGTACATGTGTGGGGTTCTAGGAGTAGAACTTCCGGATTAGGTTTACATTCCATGGTCGCTTGACGTCGAGTTCGCCATTCCCGCGGACGTCGATGAGGTAGTAGGCGTCGTTGCCGAGTACGCGCCCGATAGCGAATGGGACTTCCCACAGAGGGGAGAGCTTGTGCATGCCCTTCTTGTCCTGGATGAGGCGTAACACCAGGTCGCCTTCCTGGAAGGTGCGAGCTTTCACCCGCCGGCTATGGTAGCGGCGGAGTCCTTGCTGGTAGATGGCGGTGCGTGACCGAGCGAGGTTGCGTGCTTCGTCGAGTTGGTCGACCCCGTCTTGGCGGGCCAGCTCGTTTGCGGCCTCCGTATAGTGGACGACTCGCGGCGAGTCGTGTTCGAGGTCGGTGGGCATGACTGCTTCGGCGCCGTAGACCATGAAGAAGGGAGTGAATCCCGTCGATCCCCCAGATGACAGAGGGCAACTCCTCGACCCAGCACCCGGCTGTGCGCTCGAGTGGTACTTGGAGTCGCAGCTTCAGGCCGTGGAGGATGCTTTGGTCGGCCCGTTCTGCCTGGCCGTTGGATTCCGGGTGGGCGACTGACGCGAGGTCGAGACGGATGTGGTGCTCTTCGCAGAATTCGGCCATGGCTCCATTGGAGAAGTTGGTGCCGTTGTCCGTGATGATGCTGTTTGGGAACCCGTAGCGATATATGAGCTCGCGTAGGAATTTAGTGGCGGTCTTCCCGTCGCATTTCCGGACTGGCTTGGCCTCCACCCACTTCGTGAATTTGTCGACGGCGACTAGCAGGTGGGTGTAGCCGGAGGGGGCCTTCTTGAAGGGGCCTACCATGTCCATGCCCCACACAGCGAATGGCCAGGTGATGGGGATTGTTTTGAGCGCCGAGCTCGACGCGGCGTCGATTGGCGTGCCGGCACCGGCGCATCGCTGGACGATGTCGACAGCGTCGGCGTGTCTGGGGCGAAGAGAAGTCGTGTCGCATAGCCTTGGCGACCAGGAAGCGGCGGCGCAGGCCGCAGTCACCTGAGTGAATGTCATGGAGGATTTTGCGTCCTTCAGCTGGTTGGACGCAGCGTTGGAACACGCCGGTGACGCTGTGCTTGTGGAGCTCGCCGTCGATGATGGTGTAGGACTTGCATCGACGAGCGATCATTCGAGCGTCTGTCTCGTCTGTTGGCAGGCTACCGGCCTGTGTAGGATGTAGGGCTTGGTCCAGCCGTTCGCTGACGAGTGCGACCAAGGCTGCCTCTGGTTGTAGTGGGACCCCAATGTCGATCTCCATCTGGGGAGAGACTGATGGCTTGGTAATCGTGTCGAGGAAAACGCCAGCGGGAGGCGCGAGTCGAGCCGAACCGATGCGGGAGAGTGCGTCGGCCTCCTCATTCTTTCGCCTGTCGATCCACTCGACAGAGTAGCCGGTGAAGTGGCCGCCCAACTTGTCCACCGCTTGGCGGTACGCGACCATGGTAGGGGAGACAGCGTCGCAGGTGCCGGCGACTTGCCCCGTGACAAGGTCGGAATCTCTGTAGCAGTGGAGGCGATTGACGTTCATCTCCTTGGCGGCTCGCATGCCGTAGAGTAGGGCCTCGTATTCGGCCATGTAGTTGGTGCAGGGCGTGAAGTCGAGGCAGAGGATGTAGCGGAGCTTGTCGCCCTTTGGTGGAGTCAACACTATCCCTGCGCCTGCACCATCCGCGTTCTTGGAGCCGTCGAAGTGCAGGCTCCAGTAGTGGAGGTACGACAGCTTCTCAGCTGGGCCTCCCCCCGGTCGGCGAAGTCGCTGCACGTGACTTGATCGCCTTTCGTGGCTCGTATTTAATGTTGTGGACGCCGATCTCGACGGCCCACTTGGCGACCCGCCCGGTCGCCTCGCGATTGCGGATGATGTCTTGTAGTGGTGCTGAGGAGACGACCGTGATCGGGTAATCCTGGAAGTAGTGCGGCAGGCGCCGCTGAGCCCTGAAGACCGCGTATACTAGCTTTTGGTACTGTGGGTACCGCTGGAGCGACTCGGTGAGGACCTCGCTGATGTAGTATACCGGCCGCTGAACCAGGCGCTCCTTTCCTTTTCTGGTCGCTCGACGACCATCACGGCGCTAACGACGCGTTCGGACGCCGCGACGTAAACCAGCATGGGTTCTTTGTCGGCGGGGGCGGCGAGTAGTGGTGTGGCGAGTAGCACCTTTTTGAGGTCGCGGAGCGCGTCGTCCGCCTCCTTGTCCCACTGGAAGGTGGGGTTCTTGCGCATCAGGCGGTATAGGGGCATCGCTTTTCTTTGCCAAAGCGGGATGAAGCGATTGAGAGCCGCTACTCGCCCGCCAGCTTCTGGACGTCGCGCAGGCACTCGGGTTTGCCGAGCCGGGCGATCGTGTCGATCTTTGTGGGGTTCGCCTCGATTCCTCGTTTGGAGACGACGTACCCCAGTAGTTGTCCGGCGGGTACACCAAAGGTGCACTTGCCTGGGTTGATCTTTATCTTGTATCTTCGCAGGTTGGCGAAAGTTTCCGCCAGGTCGGCGAGTAGGTCGCCTTCGCGAGCGGACTTTACGACCACGTCGTCGATGTAGACGTGGATGTTGCAGCCAATTTGGCTCGCGAGGCATTCTTGCATGCACCGATGGTAGGTCGCCCCGGCGTTCTTGAGGCCGAAGGTCATGGCGGTGTAGCAGAAGGCTCCGAATGGCGTGATGAACGCCGTCTTCTCCTCGTCTTCGACAGCCATTTTGATCTTGTTATACCCAGAGTAGGCGTCGAGGAAACATAGCGACTCCGAGCCCGTGGTTGAATCGATTATCTGGTCGATCCGCGGGAGGACGAACTGCTCCTTTGGGCAGGCGCTGTTCAGGTTTGTGTAGTCGATACACATTCTCCATGTCGTGGGAATGGTCACGGCAGATGCTGCAATCGGCAGCGAGTAGTAGAACGAGGGGCAAGGGCGGCCAGCCATCTGCGGTGCGAGATGAGGGCAAAGACACAGGGTTTTACCCAGGTTCGCCCCCCGGAGGGTAAAGACCTACTCCTGCTAGATTGTATTATGGAGGTGTTACAATGGGCGAGCTCGGCGGCTGGGCGGCGAGTCACTTGGGTGTATGAGGGAACGTGTCTCTACTCACCCTATAGGGAGGTTTATATAGGCTCACCTCCCTTAGGGTTTACATATCTCAACCGATTCGGTTAAAGCTTCAGTAGTCGTTTAACGTAGTCCGACTGGGCCTATCTACTCGCCCGGGCCTCCAGCTTCTAGTTTCTCGGTTCCTTGCTGGGCTTCAATCCACTCGCCGTTCTGCAGGCCCACTCGCCACCACGGGCTGCGACGCCCTGCTGGGTATACCCAAGAGGCATATCCCCATCGTAGTCCCCGAGCCGCCGCCGATTAGGCGTAAGTGGCTGCCGATCGGAGTATACGGCCGTAGTAGGCATCCAAATAATCATCGGCGGCTCTCAGATAAAGGAGGAAACCCGGCGAACCAAGTCGCGGCTTCGGCGAGTCGAGTCGGCGAGACGCGGCCATAGTGATTGACTTGGCGAGCCGAGTGGCTGGAGTTGGACCGTCAGGCGCGGTCAAACTAGCCGTCGGGGTAATCCAACGGTAACTTTTGGTGTAATCAGCGCGCGGTAACAGCCTCCTGAATTGGCGGGTAACTCCCGCTATATAAGAGGAATGGCAGGCAATCGTAGAGTCAACTGCTCTCCACTTCTTCCGAGTGCACGCATTTTCCTTCCTCCGCTCCGCGATCCAGTCGACCCGAAATCCTCAGATCTCCAACCAACCTCTCGGCCATGGCCCTTTCCACCGAACCATGGGGTAGGTCCAAGTGCACGAGGGCGCAGCTGGCCTCTTTCGAGGAGGCCGGGATCCTGCGTGCCGGCTGTTGGCGTATCCCAGCGGAGAAACGACCCCAAACCGCGAGAGAGGAATTCGTCTGTTCACCGGTCATCTCGGCGGGGCTAGGGTTTCACGTCCTTGTTCTTCCGGGCGCTTTTAGCTTACACGGATCCAGCCTTCGATCTGGGTCCCCAAGATCGCAGCTCGCCATTCGTATGCGTTCTGCGCTACTTGGGCTGCCGGCCCTAGTTTCCCTTGTGGCAAGATCTGTTCCACGGACGGATCAGCCGCGAGGAGGCAGGTGGCCCAATGCTAGCCGCGGGCGGCTTGACGTTCCAGCTCAAATCCAAAGTGTCTTTCTTTGATCTGGTGCTACCCGCCAAGGCAGCGAGCGACTGGAAAAAGTCGTGGTTCTACGTGACCGAGGCGACCCCGGAGGGCGAGACGGCGATCCCGCGATACTCCGCTAGTCGTTCCGAGCCGCGCCATCTCCAAGTCGGCAAGCTCCCCGACGACCAGCGGATGGTCGTTGATGATGCTCCAGACCATTCGTGGTCTGAAGAAGAAAAGGGCCTCCAAACGATAAATTTGTACAATTGCTGGCTTGGGCGGCGGCTCGTTCCACTCGCCCAGCGCGACCACTACATGTACCAATACACGGGCCGGGGGGACAGGACGAAGGCCTGCCTCGACGAGTGGAAGCTGGAAGATTATCTCCCAGCGTTGAATAAGATTACCCAGGCGGTGTACCTGGATGCGCAGGCTGGGATCGCCCCCTACACCGCGAAGCGTCCGGCTCCAACGGTAACTTCTTTACCTTGTTCGCAGTCGCAGTGTATGTAGTCGCGGTAATTCTGACTCTGTTTTGTATTCATCGCAGCTATTCCAAGTGGTGGAAGGGTGGCTCCCACCTTTGGATGATGAGAGCCCGGGTCCATCCGCCCAGGACATAGGCGAATCGCCACTCGCGAGGGGCAACGAGGACGACGAGGATGAGTCCGAAGAGGAGGTCGCCCCGCTGGTCCGAAAGACCCGCGGGCAACGTCAGCGCGAGATCGAGGCGAGCAGAAGCCTCGAGCGTCATGATGACGACGACGAGCTCCCAGAGACCACCTCGCGCCGTCAAGCCACTCCGTCGAAGAAGAAGAAGAAGGAGGGGGAGGCGAGGGCCCCCCCGAAGAAGAAAACGAAGCCATCGAGGACGGCCTCACCGCCGCACTCGGCGAGCAGCTCCGTTGCTCCCAGCCCAGGTGGTGACGGCGCGCCACCAGCGAAAACCGCGCTAGACACGGCGACCGTGGAAGTGCCACTAGCATCAATGCCTCCGCCATTCGCCCCAGTCTCCGGCTGGAGGCTCGCTGCTGGCGATTACCGCAAGGAGGCTCGCCGGCGGCATCGCCCGCAAGGAGGCTCACGTGGCGGCTCCACCTCGCGAGGAAGCTCCCGCCGAGGATGTCCTAGAGGCGCCAGCTGCGGCCTCAACGACAAAGAAACCGTCCGTGTCTTGGGCACGCGATGTCCTGGAACTGGGGTTCAGTCGCCGACTGGGCCCCGAACTGGAAAAACCGGCCGGCCTTCGTACGGGGCTACGTTTCATCCCAGTCGCCAAGTGAGTGCGCTCACCCCTCCTTATTTTCCATAATTATTTCAATTGTCTTTGTTGATTCGATTAATGCGCAGGACCAGAGTGAAAAGGATGGG
Organism: Avena longiglumis; assembly: GCA_030063025.1. Classification (NCBI taxonomy): domain Eukaryota; kingdom Viridiplantae; phylum Streptophyta; class Magnoliopsida; order Poales; family Poaceae; genus Avena; species Avena longiglumis. The sequence continues at coordinate 19,434,559 of CP125973.1, forward strand.
CCATCCAACCGTGGCCAAGGTGCCCTCCGCCGCTAGCGAGGAGGATCCTTCCCGCAAGAGGAAGGCGGACGAGGTCGTCGCCTCAGCGGATGGCAGTAAGAAGGCCAAGGGCGACGACATCGTCACTATCTCTGACGACACGAGGCCGCGCCGGCCGGGTCCACGGTGGAGGCAGCCGCGTCTACGAAGGAGGGCGCTTCCTTGCCTGGAACGGCGGAGGCGACCTTCCTTGTAGCGGGTGCCTCTATCGCTACCTTCCCCCGCTTCGTGACCAAGGCGGCCACGGCGAGTGGGGCTGCGCCCTCGAGCCACGCTCCTGGGACCGCTAATGCTGAAGTCGACCAGCGTCGTGGGCACACGCCAGCGTTACTCGCGTCCGTGGACGCGATACAACTCCATGGCATGCTTGGCGCAGCCATCCAGGTACATCCAGTCCCCGAGGATCAGGTCGGTGCTTTGCAGCGGCTTGATTCTTATAATTTCTCGTCTTTTATTTTCGTATCCAGTCCCCGAGTGCGCACTCGCTGAATTTCAGCGGGTGGGCACTTAGGAATTTCTTGATCGCCAGTCCCCGAGTGCGCACTCGCTGAATTTCAGCGGGTGGGCACTTAGGAATTTCGTGATCGCCAGTCCCCGAGTGCACACTCGCTAAATTTTAGCGGGTGGGAACTTAGGAATTTTGCTTTGACAAACTTTTTCGGTGATTGCAGGGTCTGCAGCTGTTATCGCCGTATTTTGGCCAAAGACGGAGATGGGCCGTGATCAAGATGGGCTTGGAAGATACGTATATTCAACGTGTTGTTGGATTGGCCTAGTGTGTGGATTTGGGCTAAATTGCCCGTGTATCTTGTATCATAGTAGGTTTCGTGTTTGTTTAGGTTCCGTTTATGTTTAGGTAGAGATAGAGTTGTAGAGTTATTCCAAAAGTAGAGAGTCTCCGGACTATAAATATGTACCTAAGGTTATCGAAAAAGGAGGACAACCACGTTCACAACAAACACAATCTCAAGCATCGCCACCCTTGTTTGTAGGGTTTCTTTCGGTAGTGCCATGCTGCCTAGATCGCATCTTGCGATCTAGGCAAGATTCACTATCGTTACCTGGTTTTACTCGTACTGAAGCGTTGTTGATGGCGAGTAATACCATTATCATAGATTGTTAGAGGCTAGCATCGGTGCTTTTCATTATTATCGTTGAAGTTATGCTACCTCTAGTTATCTCGCTACCCTTGCGCCTTTTCCCAAAGTGTAAGGGTAGCATCTTGCTTGATCTTTATTTAGTCGATTCGATCTGTTATAGTTGTGCCTTGTTTACCAAGGTTTAGTTTAATATCTACGTAATCAGGCCTTACAAACGGGTTGAACGATCCAGTAGTACATAGGGACGTGTCTTATTCGTTCTAGAGGAGTTGTTCCGGTAATTGACTTTACGTTGGTTATTAGGCCTCCTCTAGGGTTAATATTCTTCATCTTTTGTACGTACCAGGCTCAATTACGCGTAGGACGTTCCAGTTACGTGGTGAAAACATTAAACTGTCGTGTAATGATCAAGCAAAACCCCATGTTATCGTGAATCTAATGCAGAACCATGGGGCAATCGGCTCTAGGAGCCGATTTCTGTGGAAACACAGGAGCCGTCACGGCTCGAATTTTACGATACTTGTTTACCATGCAGAAATCAATCGAGCAATCCTTCACCTTCCCGACCAGGTATAGGTCAGGTGGCACGCCTCGAACCAAGCCAGACGTGCCGGAGTTTTGCGGGCCGTCACCGAGGGACCAGGCCCACTAGCGATCCTGGAGCCTCCGCCTCCGTGTTGCTCGCCGCTGCTCGCCGGTGGGTTTTGGCAGGCAACACATTCTGGCACGCCCGGTGGGACATTCAACAACGTCTACATCAACATCCGACGCTGCGATGGAGAACAGACCAGTCACTTTTGACGATCTACCTGACGAGCACAAGGCCAAGTATGACGAGATCAAGGCTCTCTTCGAAGAAGACCTCATCGGCTCTTTTGAGAGGACCCGTAAGCATGGCATCGTGGAGGGTTCTCCCAGGGTGCTCGATGAGGTGGATCTGCCATTCCTTCGGAGGAGCGCACCAGAGCTCTACGGCAGGAAGTCAACTACATGGTGGCTCATTCTCTGCACCGCCATTCTGAGAGCCTGGTGAACGCTTTCGAGCGGGTCGCGGTTCGCGTAGTTCAGGAGATCATGAAACATCAGTACTCTCCGTCGGGGCCTGCTTTAGGGACTCACCAAGGAGAAAGACCGCCTGCACCAGGCCACAATGCCGCTCGCTGCAGCTCGTAACCGCCAGAGCAGCGGCCACGTCGTCTACAAGGCTGGAGGCGACCCAGGCGGTTGCCAATTCCTGTTTGAGCCACCTAAAGAGATCTCACACGGATTTATATGCGCCTATGTGCCGGACTGCAATAACCTGACACGCACCAAACAGATCGCAACCGCAGGAGTTTTCGCGGCGGGATCTTCGGGCAGCGTGGCTGGAGCAACATGTGCGGGATGGACGCCGAACAGGCGTGGCTAGCTAAGTATGCCACTGGAACAAGTCATGAGAATCTAGCCCCTACAGCTCAAACAGTGGAGCAAATCGGTACCATCCTGAGGGACCAGTTCGGCTTCGTGCCGAAGAGAAGGACAATCGGCTATTCAAAGCCGTACCCCAACGAGTTTGACCTGATTCCGCTGCCACCCAAGTATAAGCTCCCTGAGTTCTCAAGGTTTAGCGGGTCAAAAGGGTCAGGCTCGATCGAGCACATAAGCCGATACCTGGCACAACTAGGCATGATTTCGGCATCGGATCAGATGCGCGTAAGATTTTTTGCGCAATCTCTGACAGGACCAGCCTTTGGGTGGTACACCTCGCTACCACCTGATTCAATTCATACCTGGAAGCAACTGGAAGAGCAGTTCCACATCCAGTACCATTCAGAGGCTACTGAGGCTGGCATTGCAGACCTGGCGCAGCGCGTAAGCGGGAGAAACTATAGCGAATACATCCAAGCTCAGACCGCCAAGAACCGATGTTACTCGGCTCGTTTAATCGAGAAGGAAGCGGTCGAACTGGCAGTGTTGGTCTCTCAAGACCCATCAAGGATCTGCTTTCAAGTGGAGTACAACTCATTGGCGCACATGGCCCAAACCGACGATGTATGAACAGCGCCACCGAGTTGTACCAAGACAAATTCAAGCGTCGAGGCCTGGTCGATGCGAAGAAGATGATCCTACACAGACCAGGAGGTGGCCGTGGCTGAATGGGCTCGGGGCAGATCTTGTGGCTCGTAAGTGGGTGAAACAAAGGGCCTGCGAAAGGGTTCGACTTGATGTGAGCAAAGCCGAGATATTCGATTGTCTTTGAAGGAGAAGCACCGAGGTTACCCAAGGCCACAAAATCCCTACGGCTCAGAAATGAACGGAGACCATACTGCAAGTGGCATCATTCGTTCACCCACACCACCAATGAGTGCAAAGAGCTTACCGCCAAATCCAAATGGCGATAGAACAAGGCCATCTCGATCCTTGGGTTCGCCATGAAAGTGGACACAAACCCATTTCCGCGTAAACATGGTAGGACTCGATCGCCCGCGAGACGAAGCTGGATTTCTCGCTCGACGTTAATATGGCAGGTCCGGGTACCACCATGACACGCATAAGCAGAGGTGTCCGCCTCGGGCGAGGAAAGAAAGGAGGCTAGTCCATGCGACCGGCCCAGCCACAATGACAGACGGTACTTAACAGAGGAACAAGTGAGGAGAGTGCGATATCAGAAGCCACATTCCACGCATCTCCTTAACAAGTATGAGCGCCAGTATGACCAACGTCGCCGGCGTGTCAGAGACGACGAAAGATATGAGCACCTTGCTAGGGGACCGTCCAAAGAAAAGGAAGGTGCAGACAAACATTGGGATTGTCCTTTCTTCAAGCACTGCTGGGACGCGGGGATGAGCCGATTGCCTACAGTCGACAACTGCCCGGAATGCGGTCAGCAGAAGGAAGACACGAGGCCAGCGTCAGTGTTCAAACGTCTAGGGCCTCTTCCACCCCAGAGCCGTCACAAGGAGTCCGCTCGAGCAGAGGACCTCGATAAGCCAAAGAATGACAAAGACAAAGACAGGTATCACCGTCCAAGGTGGTGTCCCGACGGACTCAGACACACCCAGAAGCGTAGAGTGCAGCGGCTGCGTAACTTAGAGGAAGCTGAAGCACAGTATCTCCACGCTTTGAAGAAAGCGCGGCCTGATCTGGCCGTCAAAGTGAGGCAGACTTTGGAAACGGAAGATCGCCCGACGAGGAAAGAATGGCGCCCCAAACCAGCAAAAGCCGATGCACAGACATCGGCTGGCACAAACATGGTGTTCGTACTACCGTCAGAATTCTGCGCGCCAAGGACCAATGAGCTACCGAAGGGCAGTTTGACCGCGTCCACGGCGGTTATCTTTGAGAAGCCACGTGAGAAGGGTTACAAACATCTGAAGGCCCCAGACTGTGAGGTTACATCAATGGGCAACCTGCCGCCAAGATGTTGGTGGACACCGGAGCGGCAACAATATCATGCCATACTCCATGCTACGACGCTTTGGGACGCCCACCGCAGATCTGATCAAAACCAACGCCACGTTAAGCGACTTCAACGGTCCTTCGGAACGCAAGGCGTCGAACGTGGACCGATGGGCAGGAAAACCGTACCCACGTCATTCTTCATCGTGGACAGCAAGAGCACTTACACTGTCTTGCTAGGAAGGGATTGGATTCACGCTAATTGCTGCATTCCGTCCACAATGCACCAATGCCTAATACAGTGGGATGGCGATGAAGTGGAGGTCATCCACGCAGACGATTCTATCGAAATCTCCAAAGCTGGCATGAACGTCTGGGAAGCAGAAGACCAAGAGCCGATCTCTGGAATCAATCTGGACGGCTGCGAGCGTATTGAGGCTACAAAAAACGGGGTGAGGCTGGTCTTATCCACCGCCTTACAGTAGAAAAGCCCACGATCATCAGGGTACGGCCGATCCTCGCGATCGCCACAAAAATAAAAAGCAGCGATCATACGACAAGAAGCTCATGTAGTCGTAGCAGGGAGATGCTCTGCCACTGTAAAACAATAAGGTGTAAACCGTCCTTGACTAATACAAGCAAAAAGGGAGCCGATTCAGGCGATCGGCCCAAATTATTTTTGTTATCCTCACCTACCGCTTGCCACGGTGTTTAGCATCGATTTGACAGGTGACGGGAAGCTAGGGTACGGGTTCACATCCGCTGATGAGCTAGAAGAGATCGACATTGGTCCTGGGGATAAGCCACGACCAACATTTATCAGCAAAAAGTTAGATCCGAGTCTGCGGGGCCCGATGATAGCCCTGTTAAAACAATATCCAGATTGCTTCGCCTGGGACTACACAGAGATGCCTGGGTTAGACAGGAGCATCATCGAGCATCGACTCCCGCTCAAAAAAGGATTTCGGCCATTTCAGCAGCGAGCACGACAAATGAAGGCCGAAATTCTGGAAGAAGTCAAGAAAGAGGTCGAGAAAATGTTGACAGCCAAGTTGATCAGGCCATGCAGGTATGCTGAGTGGATTTCTAGTATCGTACCTGTAGAGAAGAAGGATGGCCGATGGCGTGTTGCCATAGATTTTCGGGATCTCAACAGAGCTACTCCAAAGGATGAGTATCCGATGCCGGTGGCAGAAACATTCATCAATGCGGCGGCTGGTCATAAGATCTTGAGCTTCATGGATGGCAATGCCGGTTACAACCAAATTTTTATGGCTCCAGAAGACATACACAAGACTGCGTTCAGAGTCCCAGGTTCGGTGGGGTTGTTCGAGTATGTAGTCATGACGTTTGGACTGAAGAATGCCGGCGCTACGTACCAAAGAGCCATGAATTATATTTTTCATGATCTGATCGGCAAGCTGGTGGAAATCTACATCGATGACGTGGTGGTCAAGTCTCAAAGACACGGACACCGGATGATCTGCAACGTCTGGACCGAACAAGAAAATTCGCCTACGGATGAATCCAAAGAAGTGTGCCTTCGGGTGACGGCCGGTCAGTTCTTGGGTTTTTTGGTCCATGAACGCGGAATTGAGATCGGCCTGAAAAGTCAGGAGGCAGTGTGAACAATGAAGCCACCTACTACAAAGAAAGAACTGCAGTCCCTCATCGGCAAGATCAACTTCGTCAGAAGATTCATCTCCAATCTGTCAGGAAGAATAGAGCCGTTCATGGGACTAGTAAAAATCAAATCTGACGAGGAATTCCGCTGGGGGGCAGAACAACAACGATCCTTCGACGAGATCAAAGAATATCTGACAAAGCCGCTAGTGTTAGTTCCGCCGCAGCCTGACAGGCCGTTCTACATTTACTTGTCAGTAGCTGACACGTCCATCGCCTCGGTAGTGGTGCAAGTCTATGATGGGCTGGAGCGAGTCGTCTTTTACATAAGCGTAGGATGCGACGCAGAGACAAGGTACCGATATCGATAAGTTGTGCTCACTGTTTTTCACCTGCACCGAGTTGCGCGACAGTTGGCGATCGGCGGAGATCAGCATCATATGGAAATCAGACGTCATAAAGCACATGCTGTCAGCTCCTATGTTAAAAGGCCGACTGGGCAAATGGATGTTTGCATTATCAGAGTTTGACATCCGGTATCAACCCGAAAGCGATTAAGGGACAAGCGGCCGATCTTATCGCTGAAAGGATCAACACTAACATAGCACCTTGTCCATAAGAGCGTGGGCTATGTTTTTCGACGGATCGTTTGTGACGATGGCGGCATCGGCATTTTACTCGTGTCGCCTGGGGCAACATTTTCCTTCTCCATCGATTGTCTACCTCTCGCACCAACAATGTAGCCGAGTACGAGGCGATACGCAAGGGATGGAGTTACTCGGCCGGAGCGTAAGAGAAATTTTGGAGACTCCAAGTTGGTGATTTCAGCTCACGGAGGACTACAAGTGCGAGCGAGTCCTCTTCCCATTATGGCTGCCGCATGCTGATGGCGCAATTCGACATAAACTTCACTTGGATCCCACGATCGCAGAATACCGAGGCAAACGATCTTGCGCAGATGGCTTCAGCTACAAGGACGTGGTAGAAGGAGCCGGCTCGTGCAGTTCCTGAAGCGACGATCGAGAGCCGATATCTTCAATTACTTGAAGGATTCGGCTGGGGCACCTAAACGGATAAGGTACAAAGCCATGAAGTGCGTGCTTATTGGGGATGGCATGTTTTACAGACTGGAAGGGCTATTGCTCAAATGCTCGGGACAGCCGAGGCCAATCGGCTCCTACACGAGGTACACGGCGCTGTGGAACTCACCAATCGGCTCATAAGATGAAATGGTTGATCAGCGATCAGGGTTTTATTGGCCCACCATGCTTGAGGACTGTTTCAACTACTACAAAGGGTGTCAAGCATGTCGAAATTTGGAAAATCCAGATGGTACCACAAGTTAATGAACCCCATCATCAAGCCTTGGCCATTCCGAGGTTGGGGCATGGACATGATCGGCAAAATCAATCCCCATCAAGCAAAGGCCACATGTGGATTCCGCCATCACCGACTACTTCACTAAATGGGTGGAGGCTGTCCCGATGAAGTCGAAACTCAAGGATGTTATCAATTTTGTGAAAGAACATGTCATCCATAGATTCGGATTCAAACTATCACGACCGATGGAGGTTCGGTCTTTATTTCTCGTGAGTTTAGAAAGTTCTACGAGGACATGGGGATCAAGCTGATTAGATCGCTCCATACTATGCTCAAGCAAATGGGCAAGTCAAGGCCCAACCGAGCCTCATCAAGCTGATCAAGAGAAAAGTCGATGAGCACCCAAGGCGTTGTACGAGGTTTTGTCGAGGCGTTATGGGCTTATCGCATGTCATGCCATGGATCAATAAAACCTCACCATACCATCTAGTATATGGACAAGAAGCCCCACCGGGAAATTACGGCTGGATCGAGACGCCACTTTTCGTGACGATCTAACGATCAAGAATACGCAACCCCGATGAGTGACAGTGGAGGATTTAACCGAGCTCAGGCTATGGTCACTGGAGAGAATCAAAGAGAACAAGGCCAAAGTAGCTCGTGCATACAACAAGAAAGTGAAGCCAAAGGAGTTCCACGTTGGTGATTTGGTATGGGAAGCTGTGTTGCCCTTGGGGACTAAGGATGCAACATATGGTAAATGGTCTCCAAATTGGCACGGGCCGTACAGGGTCGACCAAATTTTAAGAGGAAACGCGTACATGCTTGAGGAGCTGGACGGCGTGAAATTCCCAGTGGCGGTCAACGGTCAACATCTCAAGAAATATTTCCCAAGCATGTGGGATGTTGGACAGTAAAATTGGAGGGGCCGATACATGAAATCGGCTAAGTAAAGCACGTGAGACGATGGACAAGTAAAATATGGGGCCGATCAAAATCGGCCGAATAAAAGCAAAAATACATAGCCGATGCATGGTCATCGACTCTGGAGGTTCACACATGTTAGTTCGCGCATACGAGCTTCTGAAGAAATGCTTCGAAGGCATGGAGGGTGTCGCGGACACAATCCACCTCCGATCCCAGCTGTGTGGCTTGTCACTAGTTGTTTGTTCAGGGCACGTTTTCCGATGGGCAATTGGAGGTTTTGGTCGTCCGTTTTGAGAAAGGTCGCAGGTCACCGTTTGAAACCAAGAAGTGGCCATTTTAATGTGCCTAAAGATGCGACCAAGTTCTGACCCTGTTAGCATTTTTTGGGAGAAGCCGATGGGTAGTCATCGGCTCTTTGCGATTTGACTTGTTTGATCAGATGCGCAAGATGTTGAAAGCCGATACAGTGTCATCGACTTCTAGTACATCGACTTATCATGGCTATCGGCAAGATCAGGGGCGGACAAGGCAATCTTCGGGGAATAGATTTTCATTCATTCAAAAGATGATTGCTTACGTGACGATTGATTACAAAAGGGCCTACTACTACTCACTGTCGCCATCGTTCCTAATCTAAAGGGCGAGATCGTCATCGCCGCCGCCGCCCTTCTTTCATCGCCTTCAGCGCCGCTTTCGGCCGTCGCTGTCTTGAAGAAACCAGCGGGGGCCTCTTCGTCTTTGTCGTCATCTTCGGTGTCTTCGCTGGACCCGGCGCGGAAGCGCTTCGTCGGCGGGTACTCGTCGGAGGAGGTTTCCTCCTCCGATTCCTCCTCCTCGTCGGAGGACTCGACGCCGTCCCAAGACCAAGCGTCATCGCTGCTCGCCTCCGTTCCCGTCGACGAGGAATCGAGGCTCTCTCGCCGCCGGTCATGGACGCGCTGTCCTCCGACTGCACAATGAGTCTCAACCCCTCTCGTCCCACCATTGTGGGGCGAGAGTGTCACGCCGCCATCGGGCGGTGTTCGCATCGGCTCGGTCGCTCATCGAGTTGGAGGCGTGGAAGATACGCCGGAGGAAGCAGAGGAGGCCATGGCAAGAAAGAGGGTTTTTCATGAGGAAGAAGGGTTTTCGCAACGGAGGAAGATGGGGACTGAACTGTTCAGCTGATTTAAATAAGGGGAATAGTGGAGAGACGGTTCAATGCCATAGCGGTTTCCCAGTTATTTTGCCAAAATCGTCAAATCATGCACTGCGCAGGAGTTGAGAAGACAGGGCATCATGATGAAGGGGTAGCGTGACGATTCTGTTCTGCCACGCATTCTGTCGACGCGCAGCCCGATAAAAAAAAGAGGGGAAGAAAAAAAAAACACACAGAGAGTGGTTTTGGAATTATCATTGCCAAAACCAGGGGGGCATGTGTTATCGCCGTATTTTGGCCAAAGACGAAGATGGGCCGTGATCAAGATGGGCTTGGAAGATACGTATATTCAACGTGTTGTTGGATCGGCCTAGTGTGTGGATTTGGGCTAAATTGCCCGTGTATCTTGTATCATAGTAGGTTTCGTGTTTGTTTAGGTTCCGTTTATGTTTAGGTAGAGATAGAGTTGTAGAGTTATTCCAAAAGTAGAGAGTCTCCGGACTATAAATATGTACCTAAGGTTATCGAAAAAGGTGGACAACCACGTTCACAACAAACACAATCTCGGCGCATCGCCACCCCTTGTTTCTAGGGTTTCTTTCGGTAGTAATGTTGCCTAGATCGCATCTTGCGATCTAGGCGATTCACTTATCGTTACCTGGTTTTACTGCATCAAGCGTTGTTGATGGCGGTAATACCATTATCATAGATTGTTAGAGGCTAGCATCGGTGCTTTTCATTATTATCGCTGAAGTTATGCTACCTCTAGTTATCTCGCTACCTTGCGCCTTTTCCCAAAGTGTAAGGGTAGCATCTTGCTTGATCTTTATTTAGTCGATTCGATCTTGTTATAGTTGTGCCTTGTTTACCAAGGTTTAGTTTAATATCTACGTAATCAGGCCTTACAAACGGGTTGAACGATCCAAAGAGTACATAGGACGTGGCTTATTCGTTCTAGAGGAGTTGTTCCGAATTGACTTTACGTTGGTTATTAGGCCTCCTCTAGGGTTAATATTCTTCATCTTTGTACGCATCAGGCTCAATTACGCCGTAGGACGCCCAGTTACGTGGTGAAAACATTAAACTGTCGTAGATCGATTTAACTTGTAATGATCAAGCAAAACCCCATGTTATCGTGAATCTAATGCAGAACCATGGGGCAATCGGCTCTAGGAGCCGATTTACAGGGAAACCTGGGAGCCGGTCACGGCTCGAATTTTACGTATACTTGTTTACCATGCAGGAAATCAATCGGAGCAATCCTTCACCTTCCTGACTAGGTATAGGTCAGGTGGCACGCCCTCGAACCAAGCCAGGACGTGTGCCGGAGTTTTTGCGGGCCGTCGCCCGAGGGACCAGGGCCCACCAGCAGTCCTGGGAACCTCCCGGCTCTCCGTGTTGCTCGTCGCTGCTCGCCGGTGGGTTTTGGCAGGCAACAGCAGCTTGAGTCGGCGGACCGATTGGCCGCGAAACAGCGCGTGGAGAAGGAGCTGGCCATCGTCCAGGAGGCGAACAAAGGGCTTCAGGCTGTTGCTGCGAAGGCGGAGGAAGATCGCCAGGGGCTTGTCCCCGCTGGTGAGTTGGTGGCGACACGATCTGCTCTGGGTGCCGCTGAACAGCGGATCGCCGACCTCGAGCGTGAACTGAGGGGGGCGAGAGAAGAAGCGAGCTCGGCGGACGGGCGAGCTAAGGCCGCCATTGCGGCCGCTGAGGAGGATTGCAAGGTGTCGGAAGTCCTTATTGCTGGGCTTCAGGACGACCACACGTCGCTTCAGTGCTTCATCACGGGACTCGCCTGCCCGTTGCTTGGTGAGTGCATCCTCCCTTTCTTATAGTTGTGGTTTTTGTGGTGTCCTTCATACTCATCATTGTCTTCTTCTTCGCAGGCCGTATCATTGATAGCGAAGAAGAGGCGAGCTCGCTCTACGCGAGGCAGTGCGTAAGCATGCTCGTCGACTCGGCGACGCTGTCGGCGACCTGCATCCGCGCCTACCTCCAAGAAATATCGCCCACGGAGGTGATTCCCAGTGACCTCGTTGAGGTGTGGAAGTACTTGGAGAAGGCACCCGCGGTCGTTGAATTTATGACGCGATCGGCGTTTCGGCGTGGAGCATCGACGGCCCTGAGCCTTGGACTCGCCCACTTCCCTGAAGGTTTCGACATCGACGATGTGACGAGTGGATACCCATCGTCAACTGGCGCGGTGGAGCTGTCCGAGGTCCTCAAGTTGCAAGAGCGTGCCGCCACGTACTCGGAACGTGTCTGGGCAATAGGCGACCTCCTTCCGTACCAGGAGACGGTCGTCGCCCCGAACGACCCCGAGCCGCCGCACCGTTACTTCAAAGTTGAGCAACCTTTTCGCGCGGCGATGGCGGGTGAACTGACGACGTATCCGTCAAACCCGTACACGGCGTTCATCCGCAATCGCCGGGATGTTGGCGAGTCGTCATAGAAGCCTGCAGAGTAGGGTAGTTTGCCTTGAAGCGTTAGCAGCAGTTCTGCCGCACGGGCATATTTTGTAACGTAAAACAATGCAATATGCGATTGAATGAGACGTCGTGTCTATTTTGGTATTTGTTTGTGTGCTTTTGATTGGTGTTGAACGAGTCCCCGAGCGCGTCCGCCCTTTTGTGGGGTTTACCTCGTGTATGATATATGTGTTGTTGTTATGTGTTTTGATGTTTTAGTCGACTCGCCCGAGCTCGAAGAGCCAGTCGCTAGGCGACTCCCTTGAGTGCTCTGTACTTTACCGTGTTCCCGTGCGCGAACGAGGTCGGGTGGCCGAGTCCCCGAGCGTGGTACTTGGTAGTTCTAGGCGCGACTCGAGGGTGGTTGAGGACTTAGCGCGTTGGTGTGAGCGCGTCACTCCTGCCTAGCCCGTGGGGTCAGTCGCGTGGCGAGTTCTGGGCATGATCTCTTACTTGGCGTTTTCCCTGACCGCTCGCGACGAACTGGTCCTCAGTCCCCGAGCGTGGTACTTAGCCGTTCGAGTCGCTATGCCGAGGATGCGAAGGACCAAGGTCGCTGTGAGAAGCGAGGGCAGTTGTCTTGGCTCGTAGAACCAGTCGAGCTAGGTGACTCCAATGGGGCTCCGGGTGGGCGTTGTTCGTGGACGATGCAAGACCTGAGGTTATTCAGTGCTCTTACACCGCACTACTTAGCCGTGCCGATCGCTGTACCAAAGGTTGACTGCTGCATTTAGCATAACGCTGTTTTTACGAGTGCGAGTGGCACAAGTCATGGAGAGTAGGCGCAATTTTGCGGTAACCGTTTCTTTTTATTTCATAGCGATCGGAGAGTACATGTGGGGTTCTAGGAGTAGAACTTCCGAGGAGGTTTACATTCCATGGTCGCTGACGCCGAAGTTCGCCGCTCGCGGACGTCGATGAGGTAGTAGGCGTCGTTGCCGAGTACGCGCCCGATAGCGAATGGGCCTTCCCACGGAGGGGAGAGCTTGCGCATGCCCTTCTTGTCCTGGATGAGGCGTAACACCAGGTCGCCTTCCTGGAAGGTGCGAGCTTTCACCCGCCGGCTGTGGTAGCGGCGGAGTCCTTGCTGGTAGATGGCGGTGCGTGACCGAGCGAGGTCGCGTGCTTCGTCGAGCTGGTCGACCCCATCTTGGCGGGACAGCTCATTTGCGGCCTCCGTATAGTGGACGACTCGCGGCGAGTCGTGTTCGAGGTCGGTGGGCATGACTGCTTCGGCACCGTAGACCATGAAGAAGGGAGTGAATCTCGTCGATCTGATCGAGGTGCGGATCCCCGGATGACAGAGGGCAACTCGACCCAGCACCCGGGTCGCCGAGTGGTACTTGGAGTCGCGGCTTCAGGCCGTGGAGGATGCTTTGGTTGGCCCGTTCCGCCTGGCCGTTGGATTCCGGGTGGGCGACTGACGCGAGGTCGAGCCGGATGTGGTGCTCTTCACAGAATTCGGCCATGGCTCCCTTGGCGAAGTTGGTGCCGTTGTCCGTGATGATGCTGTTTGGGAACCCGTAGCGATATATGAGCTCGCGTAGGAATTTAGTGGCGGTCTTCCCGTCGCATTTCCGGACTGGCTTGGCCTCCACCCACTTTGTGAATTTGTCGACGGCGACTAGCAGGTGGGTGTAGCCGGAAGGGGCCTTCTTGAAGGGGCCTACCATGTCCATGCCCCACACAGCGAATGGCCAGGTGATGGGGATTGTTTTGAGCGCCGAGCTCGGTACGTGCGTCTGATTGGCGTGCCGGCATCCGGCGCATCGCTGACGGCGACGCCGGCGTGTGCGGGCAGCAGAAGCCGTGTCGCATAGCCTTGGCGACCAGGGAAGCGGCGGCAGGCCGCAGTCACCTGAGTGAATGTCGTGGAGGATTTTGCGTCCTTCAGCTGGTTGGACGCAGCGTTGGAACACGCCGGTGACGCTGCGCTTCTGGAGCTCGCCGTCGATGATGGTGTAGGACTTGCATCGACGAGCGATCATTCGAGCGTCTGTCTCGTCTGCTGGCAGGGTGCTGGCTTCCAGGTAGGCGACGTAGGGCTTGGTCCAGTCGCCTGGCTCGTTGACGAGTGCGACCAAGGCTGCCTCTGGTTGGAGTGGGACTTCGATGTCGATCTCCCTCGGGGGAGAGACTGATCGCTTGGAGATCGTGTCGAGGAACACGCCGGCGGGTGGTGCGAGTCGAGCCGACCCAATGCGAGAGAGGGAGTCGGCCTCCTCGTTTTTCCGCCTGTCGATCCACTCGATAGAGTAGCCGGTGAAGTGGCCGCCCAGCTTGTCTACCGCTTGGCGGTACGCCGCCATGGTAGGGGAGACGGCGTCGCAGGTGCCGGCGACTTGCCCCGCGACAAGGTCGGAATCTCCGTAGCAGCGGAGGCGATTGACGTTCATCTCCTTGGCGGCTCGCATGCCGTGGAGTAGGGCCTCGTATTCAGCCATGTTGTTGGTGCAGGGCGTGAAGTCGAGGCAGAGGATGTAGCGGAGCTTGTCGCCTTTTGGTGAAGTCAATACTATCCCTGCGCCTGCACCGTCCGCGTTCTTGGAGCCGTCAGGCGTGTGCTCCAATAGTGGAGGTACGGCAGCTTCTCCGTTGTCGGGCCTTCCCGATCGGGCGATGAAGTCTGCCAACTCGCGACTTGATCGCCTTTCGTGGGCTCAGATGATGTTGTGGACGCCGATCTCGACGCCCACTTGGCGACCCGCCCGTCGCCTCGCGATTGCGGATGATGTCTTGCGCGGTGCCGGAGACGACCATGATCGGGTGCTCACGGAAGTAGTGCGGCAGCGCCGAGCTCAAGACCGCGTATACTAGCTTTTGGTATCAGGGTACTACCGGGCGCGACTCGGTGAGGACCTCGCCGATGTAGTACACCGCCGCTGAACCGGGCGCCTTTCTTCCTCTGGTCGCCGACGACCATCACGGCGCGCCGACGACGCTACGGACGCCGCGACGTAAACCAGCATGGGTTCTTTGTCGGCTGGGCGGCAGTAGTGGTGCGGCAGTAGCACCTTTTTTGAGGTCGCGAGCGCCGTCCACCTCCTTGTCCCACCGAAGGTGGGGTTCTGATCGCGGTATAGGGCATCGCCGCCCAGCGGGGATGAAGCGACCGAGAGCCGCTACCGCCCGGCCAGCTTCGGACGCCGCGAGCACTCGGTTTGAGCCGGGCGATCGTGTTGATCTTTGTGGGGTTCGCCGATCCCTCGCTTGGAGACGACGCACCAAGAGTTGTCCGCGGTACACCAAGGTGCACTTGCTCGGTTGAGCTTTATCTTGTATCTTCGCAGGTTGGCGAAAGTTTCCGCCAGGTCGGCGAGTAGGTCGCCTTGGCGAGCGGACTTCACAACCACGTCGTCGATGTAGACGTGGATGTTGCGGCCAATTTGGCTCGCGAGGCATTCTTGCATGCACCGCTGGTAGGTCGCCCTGGAATTCTTGAGGCCGAAGGTCATGGAGGTGTAGCAGAAGGCTTCGAATGGCGTGATGAACGCCATTTTGATCTGGTTATACCCAGAGTAGGCGTCGAGGAAACATAGCGACTCCGAGCCCGCGGTTGAATCGATTATCCGTCGATCCATGGAGGACGAATCGCCTTTGGGCAGGCGCTGTTCAGGTTTGTGTAGTCGATACACATTCTCCAGGTTCCGTTTTTCTTCTCGACCAGGACTGGGTTTGCCAGCCACTTGGGGTACTTGATTGGCCGTATGAAGCCGGCAGCGAGTAGACGCTGCACTTCCTCGGCGATTGCTCGACGGCGTTCTTCATTGAAGGGCCGTAGCGACTGCTTGACAGGTCGCACTTTGGGGTGGGCGTTCAGCTTGTGCTCAGCGAGTTCCCTAGGGACACCGGGCATGTCGGAGGGTTTCCATGCGAAGATGTCCCTGTTCTCACGGAGGAACTCGATGAGCGCGCCTTCCTATGCTGGGCTCATGCCTGTCCCGATCGTCACCGTCTGGCTGGAGTCGCCTGGGACCACCTCGACGGTGTGAGTGTGCGTCGTGGCCTCAAAGGTTGAGGTGTTTGCGCCCTCTGAGTTGGGCTTCTTGAGTATTGTGGGGTCGTCATTGTTGACCCCGCTCGCGTACTTGGCGAGCTCATCGGCGTGATTAGTCTCCATCGCGATGACGGCGTCGGCGAGCTCGGCTCCTTTGGCCTCGCACTCGGCGGCCATGTCGGGGTCGCCATTGATGGTGATGACGCCGCACGGCCCGGGGAGCTTCATCGCGTTGTACGCGTAGTGGGGCGCTGCCATGAATTTAGCGAAAGCCCGCGCCTGTGACGCGATGGTAGGCTGTCGAAGGGCACCAGTCGAAGACGATCCGCCGTGCGGAAGTTTGTCGGTGTGCCGGTGACTGGCAGCGTGACCTTGCCGATCGGGTACGCCTTCCGACCGGGGACGATGCCGTGGAATGTGGTGTGGGTCGTCTTGATCATCGACTGCGGGAGCCGCAGCCGCCGGAAGGTGTCGATGTAGAGGATGTTGATGGAGCTACCGCCGTCCATCAATGTCTTGGGGAGCCAGTAGTCGCCGACCTTGGGCTTGACCACCAAGGCGACTCGCCCCGGTACTGGCGCGGGCGAGTGGTGGCGGCTCGGTGATGGGCTGCTCCGACCAGTTTAGGAACCGGGGACGTCTATCTGGCCACCGCGTTGACGGCGACATGCTGGCGATGACCTTTCGCGCCGCTTTTGAAGCTCGTGAAGGTGTGGAGCGAGCCGCTTTTTGAATTTTCCGCCGCTTGGTCGTTGTCGGGTCCTCCGCCGCCGTGCCTTCTCGATTTCCACGAGGGTGTGGCGCGGCGGTGGTGCGTTATGGCTTCCCTTCCCTGCTGTGAATCGCACATGGTTGGTTAAGGAGCGTCGCTTGGTCGAACCTTGGCTTGTTCTTGTAGTTGCCGCCATCGCTGCGTTGTCGTCCGTCGTGGCGGAAGCTCTGGGCTCAGGCCGCGTGCGGCGTTGGCGAAGTCGACTTCGCCGCCATCGCGCGCTTACCGTGAGGCGAAAGCCGCCAGCGTAGGTCGGTTCGGCGTCCGCTGCCGCTGCCGCCGGGCGTTGACCTCCTGACTCGTCGTCAGTTTCCTGGTTTGGGTCTTCCTCGGCGTACCGTTTGGCAATCTCGAGGAGGTCGGGGATGTTGTCGAGTATGCGGGAGTGTCGCTTGAGCTTGGCGACTAGGGGCTCGTAGCGGCACGAGGTCTTGAAGCAATGGATCACGGTGTCCGGATGGATGCCGACCGCGTTGTACCAAAGTTCTTGCCACCGTTGGACCCACTTGCGGGTCGACTCGCGGGGTCCCTGGACGCATCGCTCCAGGTCCTCGATGGTGGTGGCGCGGGTGTAGGAGCACTCGGCGTGCGACGGCGTCGGCATCTCCTCCCGTGAGTCAATACTGCCCCTGGGAAGGGTGTTGATCCACCGCTCGCACGTAACCTCCATCATCGGGGAGGTAATGGCTAGCAGGTGTGGCTCGCGATACCCATCGCCATGAGGTATGTGTCGAGCCAGACGGCTCGCATTTAGTGTCGTACTTTTCTATCTCTTTGGAGCCTTGAAGTTTGGCGGTACTTCTCGCCGGATCATTGGTCCGGCACTTGGGTCCGAGTCGATTGAGCGACCCAGGCTCGCCGTCCAGCCGATTAGTTAGGTATGTCGAAGTCGTTGGGCTGGCGTGTGCGCAAGATTTAGTTGTTGATGATGTGGGTACGGGCGTTGATGGTTTGCCCGTTGGCAGCGACGAGGTTAGCTGCCGCCCGGGTCAGGAGAGTGCAGCGCGCTGGTCGGTGTTGGAGCTGCGGCCCGTGGTGGGGCGCTGAGGTGTTCGCGCCGCTGGCGGGCCGGAGGCCGCTACGCTTCCCGAGGAACGCGAGTATACTCGACCGCGAGTCGGCGCCCGCTCTTTTGCTCGACGACCTTCGCGAGGACCTAACGTATTGGATCTGTAGGGCCGTCGCTTTGTGGCTATGATTTGTCGGCCGCTGCTCGCCCCGCCAGGTTGTCCATTGGGGTGGAGAATAGCGGGAGGCCGTTTGCGTCTCGCTCCCGTGAGGAGACTACTATCCGCGGCTGGTCCCTGGGAGGGGTGCGGTTGGGTGGTGGTGGGGCGCCCCTCGCCGTTGATCCTGGCGGGGGTCGAGCGCTTCTCCCGTGGCGCGCGCGTTCGCAGATCGCGTGCCGCCACGCTGGCCGGTCGTTGTTGTCGAAGTTCAGGGCACGCCCTTGAACGGTGGGGTTCAGGCGTGACCTGATCCGCTGCTGGTGGTAGCGTGATAGCTCCTGCGCCGTCACCTGCTCGAGGCGAATTTTTCGCCGCTTGCTCATGCGCACGCCTCCGGCAGCCAGCGGAGTTCCTCGACCTCCGTTGCCGTGGCGTTAGGAGGGATTGGGGTGGAGAAAGGATCCTTCGGCGGATCGGCGCGGGTGGCCATGTAGGTCCCGGCGTGGCGACCGGATCCGTCGCGGAGGTCGGCGGAGTTCTCCGACCCGGAGTCGAATTCGAAGATCCCGAGGATGGAGGGGTCCTCGAAGTCTCCCGCGTTGGAGACCTGGGCGATGGAGCCCGCGGTGATGGATCCGACGAGTGATGCCGGGGTCGCCGAGTCGGCGTCGTCGGTGAGGGCCGCATCCTCTGCGGCCACTGAATTTCCGGCCTATTGCTGTGGGCCGAGTTGTACTCGGAGGCGAGGCAGTGGATCGTGCGGATCTGGCTCTCGGAGAGCCGATCGCGTGGCGGCGACTCGCGGATGCGAGCCGAGTCCTCCGAGACGATGACGTCGGTGAGGCCGACGAAGAGGCTGATCGTGCCGATAGGCAGGATCACGCTGTGCGTGACGGGTCGTGCCTTCGGGACGTAGCTGCTCGGCAAGATCTGGAGCATCTCGCCGATCGCTATCATGCGGCCGGTGGCGACCGTCTCGTTGAAGGGAAGATTGAATCTCGCCGCAGAACACCGGCCAGACCGGCCAGGCCCCACGGTGGGCGCCACTGTCGTGGGAATGGTCACGGCAGATGCTGCAATCGGCAGCGAGTTGTAGAACGAGGGGCAAGGGCGGCCAGCCATCTGCGGTGCGAGATGAGGGCAAAGACACACGGTTTTACCCAGGTTCGGCCCCCCGGAAGGTAAAGACCTACTCCTGCTAGATTGTATTATGGAGGTGTTACAATGGGCGAGCTCGGCGGCTAGGCGGCGAGTCGCTTGGGTGTATGAGGGAACGTGTCTCTACTCACCCTGTAGGGAGGTTTATATAGGCTCACCTCCCCTAGGGTTTACATATATCAACCGATTCGGTTATAGCTTCAGTAGTCGTTTAACCTAGTCCGACTGGGCCTATCTACTCGCCCGGGCCTCCAGCTTCCAGTCGCTCGGTTCCTTGCTGGGCTTCAATCCACTCGCTGTTCTGCAGGCCCACTTGCCAGCTCACGGGCCAGTCGGAAACGTCCTGCTGGGTATACCCCAGTAGGCATATCCCCATCAAGTGGGGTTCGGGGTGGGCCAGGGGATCGAGGGAGAGAGAGGAGCGTGGGGGGAGACGATGGCAGACGCGGGATGGGGAGGTGGGACCGGGGTGGTAGGTGGGGCTGCGTGTGCGCGTGGCTTGATGCTCGCCTCCTGGCGGCGGGGTGGAGGAAGGGTGAGGGAGGCGGCTGGGTGGTTAGGTGGGGTTAGGGTTTTGTTTGTGGGGTGGTAGGTGGCGGTCGGCTGGGCCTTTTGGGCCTGGCCGGCGGCTGCCTCCCCCACTAAAATATTTATTTCTATTAAACTTTTAAAATATTTTATAAATAGTTTTTGGACAAATAAAATATTCAGAAGGACCCGGTTTTATGATTTGAAAATAAAGGGGCTAATTAGAAAACAAAATAGGGTTTTTGCAAAGTACTTTTATGAACAAACATGCATGATGATGACGGTGGCTCAAATGGAAGGTGGCATGATGACATGCGCATGCAGTCATGATGATGCAATGCACAAAACAACGCGATTTTCTAGTAGTGGTTTTGCGGGGCGCCACAATTCGACACCACTAACAATGGATCTCGCCCTCGAGATCCGCATCATGGTACCGGGACGAAGGGCGGCGATCTGAATCTTCTCGCATCGTGTAGATCCTCGCGACACCACTAACAAGAGGTTGTTGTCCGTGACCGTCGAGAGAACACTCCGGGAAACAAAGGCGAAGGTAGAGGTATCAACCAATCAAGCCACCTCTAACTT
Organism: Avena longiglumis; assembly: GCA_030063025.1. Taxonomy (NCBI): domain Eukaryota; kingdom Viridiplantae; phylum Streptophyta; class Magnoliopsida; order Poales; family Poaceae; genus Avena; species Avena longiglumis. The sequence goes on from CP125973.1 coordinate 19,454,764, forward strand.
CGATAGAAAGAGAGAACCGATGCATTCTCATCCACTTCAATGTACACAAGCGAATAGAGTGAGTAGTCGGCATGGGGGCCAATCCATCACGCACCCAAACTATTACTCTGCACAATCAGTAGAAAAGCGTGCAACCATTCTCGGAATCAGACTGAAGATCTCGACAATCGAGATTCAGAAACAAAGGAGTGATGCAGACTCTGCATCGGATCTAGCATAGAGGATGTCGTCGCGTTGGAAAACACCGGAAGGCACGAGAAAGAACAAAGAGAAGTCCACCAGACGAAGGGTTCCTCGGATAACATGAAGACCAGATGTAGCAACACCGTTACCAAAGGAGGAAGCGAAACCCTGAAGGTACGATGGAACCCAACCATGAGAAATCCTGGACTCGAAGAGAGAGAAGAGAGCGGATTCAAAACACGCAGAGGTGAGAGGAGAGCAGCAGAGGGGTAAGGAGTAAAATCAGATCTAATCAGAACTATCCAACCGATTTTTCAAAAATAGTTTTGACACTCTACTTCGGCCGTTAGCTAGGTTATCCTACCGTCGACTTGTGGGTATCGTAGCTGTGAGCTCGATACCACTGTAACACCCTCGAATCGCCCTATGCAAGTTTCAGCTTCGCCAAACCCGCATAGAAACGATTCAAGGTGCACTAGGCACTTCGTGCGCGGGTGGAAAACGGTAATATCATTACACAATAGTCCTCGATGGAAGCCACAAAACATATATATATTCAACAGACTCAAAGAGTCAAGAATACAGATTCAAGACAAAGATCCAAATCACCTTTAAACGATATAGCCCCGAGAACGGACAAGATGCAAATTGAGCTAAGAGCCCTAAAGAATAACCAATGGCGTCCATAACCTGCCCAGCGCCGAAGGTTAACCCTGCTAACGACGTCGATCTCAAAACCTGCTTAAACAAAAGGGGTGCCGACAAAGGGCAAAGGAAAAAGAGAGAGCGGTCAGTACTGAGGCCAGTACACGGCGAGGCTAGAATTCGGCGGTCCTCGCCTTCATACTGTCGTGGGAATGGTCACGGCAGATGCTGCAATCGACAGCGAGTAGTAGAACGAGGGGCAAGGGATGCCAGCCATCTGCGGTGCGAGATGAGGGCAAAGACACAGGGTTTTACCCAGGTTCGGCCCCCCGGAGGGTAAAGACCTACTCCTGCTAGATTGTATTATGGAGGTGTTACAATGGGCGAGCTCGGCGGCTGGGCGGCGAGTCGCTTGGGTGTATGAGGGAACGTGTCTCTACTCACCCTATAGGGAGGTTTATATAGGCTCACCTCCTTAGGGTTTACATATCTCAACCTATTCGTTCTGACTTGATGATCGTTTAACCTAGTCCGACTGGGCCTATCTACTCGCCCGGGCCTCCAGCTTCCAGTCGCTCGATTCCTTGTTGGGCTTCAATCCACTCGCCGTTCTGCAGGCCCACTCGCCACCACGGCCGGAACGCCCGGGTATACCCCAGTAGGCATATCCCCATCAGTAGTCCCTGAGGCTGTCGTCGATTAGGCGTAAGTGGCTGCTGGCAGTCGGAGTATACGGCTTCAGAGTAGGCATCCAGTGGAATCGTCGGCGGGCTCCTGTATAAAGGAGGAAACCCGGCGAACCAAGTCGCGGCTTCGGCGAGACACGGCCATAGTGATTGACTTGGCGAGCCGAGTGGCTGGAGTTGGACCGTCAGGCGTGGTCAAACTAGCCGTCGGGGTAATCCAACGGTAACTTTTGGCGTAATCATCGCGCGGTAACAGCCTCCTGAATTGGCGGGTAACTCCCGCTATATAAGAGGAATGGCAGGCAATCGTAGAGTCAACTGCTCACCACTTCTTCCGAGTGCACGCATTTTCCTTCCTTCGCTCCGCGATCCAGTCGACCCGAAATCCTCCGATCTCCAACCAACTTCTCGGCCATGGCCCTTTCCACCGAACCATGGGGTAGGTCCAAGTGCACGAGGGCGCAGCTGGCCTCTTTCGAGGAGGCCGGGATCCTGCGAGCCGGCTGTTGGCGTATCCCCGCAGCCGGAGAAACGACCCCAAACCCGCGAGAGAGGGAATTCGTCTGTTTCACCATCTCGGCGGGGCTAGGGTTTCCCACATCCTTGTTCTTCCGGCGCTTTTGCGCCTACTACGGGATCCAGCCTTCAGATCTGGGTCCCCACAGCATCGAGCAGCTCGCCATCTTCGTGGCATTCTACGAATGCTACTTGGGCTGCCGACCCTACTTTCCCTTGTGGCAAGATCTGTTCCACGGACGGATCAGCCGCGAGGAGGCATGCGGCCCAATGCTAGCCGCGGGAGGCTTGACGTTCCAGCTCAAATCCAAATCCAAAGCCGCTGGGGGAGGCTCCGGCTACGGCGACTTCGCCTCGCAAGGAGGCTCCGGCTGCAGCGGCTTCGCCCCGCAAGGAGGCTCCGGCTGTAGCGGCTCCACCTCGCGAGGAAGCTCCCGCCAAGGATGTCCCAGAGGCGCCAGCTGCGGCCTCAACGACGAAGAAGCCGTTCGTGTCTTGGGCACGCGACGTCCTAGAACTGGGGCTCAGTCGCCGAGGCCGAATCGAAAACCGCCGCCTTCAGACGGGCTATGTTTCATCCCAGTCGCCAAGTGAGTGCGCTCACCCCTCCTTATTTTCCATAACTATTTCAATTGTCTTTGTTGATTCGATTAATGCGCAGGACCGGAGTGAAAAGGATGGGCCATCCAACCGTGGCCAAGGTGCCCTCCGCCGCTAGCGAGGAGGATCCTTCCCGCAAGAGGAAGGCGGACGAGGTCGTCACCTCAGCGGATGGCAGTAAGAAGGCCAAGGGCGACGACATCGTCACTATCTCTTACGAAACGGCGGCCGCGCCGGCCGGGCCCGCGGTGGAGGCAGCCGCGTCTACGAAGGAGGGCGCTTCCTTGCCTGGAACGGCGGAGGCGACCTCCCTTGTAGCGGGTGCCTCTATCGCTACCTTCCCCCGCTTCGTGACCAAGGCGGCCACGGCGAGTGGGGCTGCGCCCTCGAGCCACGCTCCTGGGACCGCCGATTCTGAAGTCGACCAGCGTCGTGGGCACTCGCCAGCGTTACTCGCGTCCGTGGACGCGATACAACTCCATGGCATGCTTGGCGCAGCCATCCAGGTACATCCAGTCCCCGAGGATCAGGTCGGTGCTTTGCAGCGGCTTGATTCTTATAATTTCTCGTCTTTTATTTTCGTATCCAGTCCCCGAGTGCGCACTCGCTGAATTTCAGCGGGTGGGCACTTAGGAATATCTTGATCGCCAGTCCCCGAGTGCGCACTCGCTGAATTTCAGCGGGTGGGCACTTAGGAATTTCGTGATCGCCAGTCCCCGAGTGCACACTCGCTAAATTTTAGCGGGTGGGAACTTAGGAATTTTGCTTTTACTAACTTTTTCGGTGATGTGCAGGGTCTGCAGCTTGAGTCAGCGGACCGATTGGCCGCGAAACAGCACGCGGAGAAGGAGCTGGCCATCGTCCAGGAGGCGAACAAAGGGCTTCAGGCTGTTGCTGCGAAGGCGGAGGAAGATCGCCAGGGGCTTGTCCCCGCTGGTGAGTTGGTGGCGACACGATCTGCTCTGGGTGCCGCTGAACAGCGGATCGCCGACCTCGAGCGTGAACTGCGGGGGGCGAGAGAAGAAGCAAGCTTGGCGGACGGGCGAGCTAAGGCCGCCATTGCGGCCGCTGAGGAGGATCGCAAGGTGTCGGAAGTCCTTACTGCTGGGCTTCAGGACGACCACACGTCGCTTCAGTGCTTCATCACGGGACTCGCCCGCCCGTTGCTTGGTGAGTGCATCCTCCCTTTCTTATAGTTGTGGTTTTTGTGGTGTCCGTCATACTCATCATTGTCTTCTTCTTTGCAGGCCGTATCATTGATAGCGAAGAAGAGGCGAGCTCGCTCGACGCGAGGCAGTGCGTAAGCATGCTCGTCGACTCGGCGACGCTGTCGGCGACCTGCATCCGCGCCTACCTCCAAGAAATATCGCCCACGGAGGTGATTCCCAGCGACCTCGTTGAGGTGTGGAAGTACTTGGAGAAGGCACCCGCGGTCGTTGAATTCATGACGCGATCGGCGTTTCGGCGTGGAGCATCGACGGCCCTGAGCCTTGGACTCGCCCACTTCCCCGAAGATTTCGACATCGACGATGTGACGAGTGGATACCCATCGTCAACTGGCGCGGTGGAGCTGTCCGAGGTCCTCAAGTTGCAAGAGCATGCCGCCACGTACTCGGAACATGTCTGGGCAATGGGAGACCTCCTTCCGTACCAGGAGACGGTCGTCACGCCGAACGAACCCGAGCCGACGCACCGTGACTTCAAAGTTGAGAAACCTTTTCACGCGGCGATGGCGGGTGAACTGACGACGTATCCGTTAAACCCGTACACGGCGTTCATCCGCAATCGCCGGGATGTTGGCGAGTCGTCATCGAAGCCTGCAGACTAGGGTAGTTTGCCTTGAAGCGTTAGCAGCAGTTCTGCCGCACGGGCATATTTTGTAACGTAAAACAATGCAATATGCGATTGAATGAGACGTCGTGTCTATTTTGGTATTCGTTTATGTGCTTTTGATTGGTGTTGAACGAGTCCCCGAGCGCGTCCGCCCTTTTGTGGGGTTTACTTCGTGTATGATATATGTGTTGTTGTTATGTGTTTTGATGTTTTAGTCGACTCGCCCGAGCTCGAAGAGCCAGTCTCTAGGCGACTCCCTTGAGTGCTCTGTACTTTACCGTGTTCCCGTGCGCGAACGAGGTCGGGTGGCCGAGTCCCCGAGCGTGGTACTTGGTAGTTCTAGGCGCGACTCGAGGGTGGTTGAGGACTTAGCGCGTTGGTGTGAGCGCGTCACTCCTGCCGCTGCCTGGGGTCGCTGGCGAGTCCCGGCATGCTCTTACTTGGCGTTTTCACGACCGCGATTTAACTGGTCCTCAGTCCCCGAGCGTGGTACTTAGCCGTTCGAGTCGCTATGCCGAGGATGCGGAGGACCAAGGTCGCTGTGAGAAGCGAGGGCAGTTGTCTTGGCTCGTAGAACCAGTCGAGCTAGGCGACTCCAATGGGGCTCCGGGTGGGCGTTGTTCGTGGACGATGCAAGACCTGAGGTTATTCAGTGCTCTTACACCGCACTACTTAGCCGTGCCGATCGCTGTACCAAAGGTTGACTTCTGCATTTAGCATAACGCTGTTTTTACGAGTGCGAGTGGCACAAGTCATGGAGAGTAGGCGCAATTTTGCGGTAACCGTTTCTTTTTATTTCATAGCGACTGGAGAGTACATGTGTGGGGTTCTAGGAGTAGAACTTCCGGAGGAGGTTTACATTCCATGGTCGCTTGACGTCGAGTTCGCCGTCCCCGCGGACGTCGATGAGGTAGTAGGCGTCGTTGCCGAGTACGCGCCCGATAGCGAATGGGCCTTCCCACGGAGGGGAGAGCTTGTGCATGCCCTTCTTGTCCTGGATGAGGCGTAACACCAGGTCGCCTTCCTGGAAGGTGCGAGCTTTCACCCGCCGGCTGTGGTAGCGGCGGAGTCCTTGCTGGTAGATGGCGGTGCGTGACCGAGCCAGGTCGCGTGCTTCGTCGAGCTGGTCGACCCCATCTTGGCAGGACAGCTCATTTGCGGCCTCCGTATAGTGGACGACTCGCGGCGAGTCGTGTTCGAGGTCGGTGGGCATGACTGCTTCAGCACCGTAGACCATGAAGAAGGGAGTGAATCCCGTCGATCTGTTGACTGAGGTGTGGATCCCCCAGATGACAGAGGGCAACTCCTCGACCCAGCACCGCGCGCGCCGAGTGGTACTTGAGTCGCGCTTCAGCCGTGGAGGATGCTTTGCTGGCCTGCTCACCGCCATTGGATTCCGGGTGGGCGACTGACGCGAGGTCGAGCCGGATGTGGTGCTCTTCGCAGAATTCAGCCATGGCTCCCTTGGCGAAGTTGGCGCCGTTGTCCGTGATGATGCTGTTTGGGAACCCGTAGCGATATATGAGCTAGCGTAGGAATTTAGTGGCGGTCTTCCCGTCGCATTTCCGGAGTGGCTTGGCCTCCACCCAATTTGTGAATTTGTCGACGGCGACTAGCAGGTGGGTGTAGCCGGAAGGGGCCTTCTTGAAGGGGCCTACCATGTCCATGCCCCACACAGCGAATGGCCAGGTGATGGGGATTGTTTTGAGCGCCAAGCTCGGTACGTGCGTCTGATTGGCGTACTTCTGGCATCCGGCGCATCGATGGACGATGTCGACAGCGTCGGCTTGTGCGGTGGGCCAGTAGAAGCCGTGTCGCATAGCCTTGGCGACCGTGGAGCGGCGCGGCGTGGCCGCAAATACCGAGTGAATGTTGTGGAGGATTTTGCGTCCTTCACTGGTTGGACGCAGCGTTGAACACGCCGGTGACGCTTGCCAGGAGCTCGCCATCGATGATGGTGTAGGACTTGCATCGACGAGCGATCATTCGAGCGTCTGTCGCCTGCTGGCAGGTGCCGGCTTCCGGTAGGCGACGAGGGCTTGGTCCATCGCCGGCTCACCGACGAGTGCGACCAAGGCTGCCTCGTTGGAGTGGGACTCGATGTCGATCTCCTCGGGAGATCGATGGCTTGAGATCGTGTCGAGGAACACGCCGCGGGTGGTGCGAGTCGAGCCGAACCGATGCGAGAGAGGCGCCGCCTCCTCGTTTTCCCGCCGATCCACTCGAGAGTAGCCGTGAAGTGGCCGCCCAGCTTGTCAACCGCTGGCGGCACGCCATGGTAGGGGAGACGGCGTCGCAGGTGCCGCGACCTTGCCGCGACAAGGTCGGAATCTCCGTAGCAGCGGAGGCGATTGACGTTCATCTCCTTGGCGGCTCGCATGCCGTGGAGTAGGGCCTCGTATTCAGCCATGTTGTTGGTGCAGGGCGTGAAGTCGAGGCAGAGGATGTAGCAGAGCTTGTCGCCTTTTGGTGAAGTCAATACTATCCCTGCGCCTGCACCGTCCGCGTTCTAGGAGCCGTCGAAGTACAGGCTCCAATAGTGGAGGTACGGCAGCTTCTCTGGTTGCTGGGCCTCCTCCCAGTCGGCGATGAAGTCTGCCAGTGCCTGCGACTTGATCGCCTTCCGTGGCTTGTATTTGATGTTGTGGACGCCGATCTCGACGGCCCACTTGGCGACCCGCCCGGTCGCCTCGCGATTGCGGATGATGTCTTGCAGTGGTGCTGAGGAGACGACCGTGATCGGGTGCTCCTGGAAGTAGTGCGCGCCGCCGAGCTCAAGACCGCGATACTAGCTTTTGGTATGGGTACCGCTGCGCGACTTGGTGAGGACCTCGCTGATGTAGTACAATCGCCGCTGAACCGGCGCCTTTCTTCCTCCGTCGCCGACGACCATCACGGCGCTAACGACGCGCTAGGACGCCGCGACGTAAACCAGCATGGGTTCTTTGTCGGCGGGGGCGGCGAGTAGTGGTGCGGCGAGTAGCACCTTTTTGAGGTCGCGGAGCGCGTCGTCCGCCTCCTTGTCCCACTGGAAGGTGGGGTTCTTGAGCATCAGGCGGTATAGGGGCATCACCTTTTCGCCCAGGCGGGGGATGAAGCGACTGAGAGCCGCTACTCTCCCGACCAGCTTCTGGATGTCGCGTAGGCACTCGGGTTTTCCGAGCCGGGCGATCGTGTCGATCTTTGTGGGGTTCGCCTCGATCCCTCGTTTGGAGACGACGTACCCCAGTAGTTGTCCGGCGGGTACACCGAAGGTGCACTTGCCTGGGTTGAGCTTTATCTTGTATCTTCGCAGGTTGGCGAAAGTTTCCGCCAGGTCGGCGAGTAGGTCGCCTTGGCGAGCGGACTTCACAACCATGTCGTCGATGTAGACGTGGATGTTGCGGCCAATTTGGCTCGCGAGGCATTCTTGCATGCACCGCTGGTAGGTCGCCCCGGCGTTCTTGAGGCCGAAGGTCATGGCGGTGTAGCAGAAGGCTCCGAATGGCGTGATGAACGCCGTCTTCTCCTCGTCTTCGACAGCCATTTTGATCTGGTTATACCCAGAGTAGGCGTCGAGGAAACATAGCGACTCCGAGCCCGAGGTTGAATCGATTATCTGGTCGATCCGCGGGAGGACGAACTGCTCCTTTGGGCAGGCGCTGTTTAGGTTTGTGTAGTCGATACACATTCTCCAGGTCCCGTTTTTCTTCTCGACCAGGACTAGGTTTGCCAGCCACTTGGAGTACTTGATTGGCCGGATGAAGCCGGCAGCGAGTAGACGCTGCACTTCCTCGGCGATTGTTCGACGGCGTTCTTCATTGAAGGGTCGTAGCGACTGCTTGACAGGTCGCACTTTGGGGTCGGCGTTCAGCTTGTGCTCAGCGAGTTTCCTAGGGACACCGGGCATGTCGGAGGGTTTCCATGCGAAGATGTCCCTGTTCTCACGGAGGAACTCGATGAGCGCGCCTTCCTATGCTGGGCTCATGCCTGTCCCGATCGTCCCCTGGCCCGGCCGAGTCGCCGGGACGCTCGACGGTGCGAAAAGGCCGTGGCCTCAAAGGTTGAGGTGTTTGCGCCCTCTGAGTTGGGCTTCTTGAGTATTGTGGGGTCGTCATTGTTGACCCCGCTCGCGTACTTGGCGAGATCATCGGCGTGATTAGTCTCCGCCGCGATGACGGCGTCGGCGAGCTTGTTTCCTTTGGCCTCGCACTCGGCAGCCATGTCAGGGTCGCCGTTGATGGTGATGACGCCGCATGGCCCGGGGAGCTTCATCGCGTTGTACGCGTAGTGGGGCGCTGCCATGAATTTAGCGAACGCCTGGCGCCCCAGGACGCAGTGGTAGGGGCTGTCGAAGGGCACCAGCTCGAAGACGATCCGCTCGGTGCGGAAGTTTTACGGTGTGCCGAAGGTGACTGGCAGCGTGACCTTGCCGATCGGGTACGCCTTCCGACCGGGGACGATGCCATGGAACATGGTGTGGGTCGTCTCGATCATCGATTGCGGGAGCCGCAGCCGCCTGAAGGTGTCGAGGTAGAGGATGTTGATGGAGCTACCGCCGTCCATCAGTGTCTTGGGGAGCCAGTAGTCTCCAACCTTGGGCTTGACCACCAAGGCGACTCATCCTGGGTACTCGATGCACGGCGAGTGGTCTTGGCAGCTCCAGGTGATGGGCTGCTCCGACCAGTTCAGGAACTGGGGGACGTCTATTTGGGCCACCGCATTGACAGCGACGACGCGGGTGACGACCTTCTTCTCGCGCTTCATGTTGAAGCCTGTGAAGGTGTGGAGCGAGCCGGCTACTTTGCCGAATTTTCCGCCATTTGGCGGGTCGTTGTCGGGGTCCTCCCGCGCTTGCCGTGCCTTCTCGATTTCCCTGAGGGTGTGGCAGTCGGCGGTGGTGTGTGTTTAGGGCTTCCCTTCCCTGCTATGGAACGCACATGGTTGGTTAAGGATGGCCGCGGGGTCGAACCTTGGCTTGCTCTTGTAGTTGCCGTCGTCGCGGCGTTGCCCTCCATCACGGCGAAAGCTCTTGGGCTCGCGCTATGCGTGCCCGGCGTTGCCGACGAAGTCGACTCGCCCGTCACTGCGGCGCTGGCCAGTGAGGCGAGTGCGCCAGAAGCGAGGGTTCGGCGTCGCCGCTGTTGCCGCCGCTGGCGTTGACCTCCCGACTCGCCGCCGCTTCTGGTTTGGGTCTTCCTCGGCATCGCTTTTGGCGATCTCGAGGAGGTCGGGAATGTTGTCGAGCGGGAGTGTCGCTGAGCTTGGCGACTAGGGGCTCGTGAGCGCACGAGGTCTTGAAGCAATGGATCGCGGTGTCCGGTGGATGCCGACCGCTGTACCAAAGCTCTTGCCACCGTTGGACCCGAGCTTGGTCGACTCGGGTCCCCGGACGCACGCTAGGTCCTCAATAGTGGTGGCGCGGTGTAGGAGCACTCAAGTGCCCGACGGCGTCACGCATTTCCTCCCGAGTCGACATCGCCCCGGGAGAGTGTTGATCCACTTCCGCACGCCCCTCCATCATCGTGGGAGGTAACGGCGGCAGCGGTGTCACAGACCCGCGATCCCCATCGCCATGAGGTATGTGTCGAGCCAGACGACGGGGTCGTACGAGGAGTCGTACTTTTCTATCTCTTTTGGCGCCTTGAAGTTTGGCGGGTACTTCTCGCCTCGGATCATTGGTCCAAAGCACTTGGGTCCGAGTCGACTAAGCGACCCCATAGGCTCGTCGTCGCGGCGATTAGTTAGGGTGTGCCGCAAGTCGTCGGGCTGGTGTGCGCGCCAGCTTTGGTTTTTGATGATGAGGGTGCGGGCGTTGATAGGTTGCCCGTTGGCGGCAACAAGGTGGGTTGTCGGCCTGGGGTCGTTGGTGGAGAGTGCCGCGTTTGCGGGTCGGCGCCCGCTTTTTGCTGCTCGACGGCCTTTGCGAGCAGGGCCCTGACGTATTGGATCTGTAGGGCGCCGTCGCCCGTGGCTGTGATGCTGTCGGCTGCTGCTCGTCCTGCCACGAGGTTGTCCATTGGGGTGGAGAACAGTGGGAGGCCGTTTGCGTCTCGCTCCCGTGAGGAGACTACTATCCGCGGCTGGTCCCTGGGAGGGGTGCGGTGGGCGCCTCATCGCTGATCTGGCGGGGCGGGCGCTCTTCCTGGTGGCGCGTTCGCAGATCGCGTCGCCACGCTGGCCGGGTCGCTTTTTGGTCGTCGAAGTTCGTGGCACGCCTGAACGGTGGGGTTAAGCGTGACCTGATCCGCTGGTGGTAGCGTGATAGCTCTGCCGCCACCGCCGAGGCAAAATTTTCGCGCCGCTTGCTCCTTGCGCACTACCTATGCGCAGGCAGAGTTCCTCGACCTCCGCTGCCGTGGCGTTAGGAGGTATTATTGGGGTGAGAAAGGATCCTCCGCGGATCGGCCGTGGCCATGTAGGTCATGGCGTGGCGACCGTTCCGCGGAGGTCGGGCGGAGTTCTCCGACCCGAGTCGAATTCAAGATCCCGAGGATGGAGGGGTCCTCAAGTCTCCCGCTGGAGACTGGGCGATGGAGCCCGCGACGAGGCCGCGTGATAGATCCGCGAGTGACGCCGGGTCGCCAGTCGGCGTCGCCGGTGAGGGCCGCATCCTCTGCGTCGCTGAATTCCCGCCACGTTCTTGTGGCCGAGTTGTACTCGGAGGCGAGGCGATGGATCGTGCGGATCTGGCTCGTGAGAGCCGATCGCGGCGCGGCGATCGCGGATGCGAGCCGAGTCCTCCGAGACGATGACGCCGGTGAGGCCGACGAAGAGGCGATCGTGCCGATAGGCGGATCACGCCAGGCGTGACGGGTCGCGCCGCCGGGACGTAGCTGCTCGGCAAGATCTGGAGCATCTCGCCGATCGCTATCATGCGGCCGGTGGCGACCGTCTCGTTGATGGGCAGATTGGATCTCGCCGCAGAACACCGGCCAGACCGGCCAGGCCCCACGGTGGGCGCCACTGTCGTTGGAATGGTCACAGCAGATGCTGCAATCGGCAGCGAGTAGTAGAACGAGGGGCAAGGGCGGCCAGCCATCTGCGGTGCGAGATGAGGGCAAAGACACAAGGTTTTACCCAGGTTCGGCCCCCCGGAGGGTAAAGACCTACTCCTGCTAGATTGTATTATGGATGTGTTACAATGGGCGAGCTCGGCGGCTGGGCGGCGAGTCGCTTGGGTGTATGAGATAACGTGTCTCTACTCACCCTATAGGGAGGTTTATATAGGCTCACCTCCCTTAGGGTTTACATATCTCAACCGATTCGGTTACAGCTTCAGTAGTCGTTTAACCTATTCCGACTGGGCCTATCTACTCGCCCGGGCCTCCAGCTTCCAGTCGCTCGGTTCCTTGCTGGGCTTCAATCCACTCGCCGTTCTGCAGGCCCACTCGCCAGCTTACGGGCCAGTCGGAAACGTCCTGCTGGGTATACCCCAGTAGGCATATCCCCATCAGGTATGGTGGACTGAAGCGGCAGCGCAGCTTGCACTAAACAACCTATAGAGACTCTATATAACTAGCGGCTATCAGAGAGGGATGAGAAAGACCTATTCGGAACCAACCTGATGCTACCACCAAACATACCCATCCTGGTATTCCCCCTCGAGACCAAACGAAGAAGTGAACCGAGGAACTCACACCGTTGGCAGTTTTATTTATTCAGTTATCGTTGCAGCAATTACTAGTCAGGTATAGATAGTCATCCTGATATAATAAGCAGTGGGCAATTTTAGTTAACCATTCTGTTGTAGTTGCGACACTTACTAGTCAAATACAATTAGCATGAGATATCCCAAAACCCAGCAGTTGTTGGTACTTTTATTTAGCCATTCCGTTGCAGTGAAGCTGATTACTAGTCATATCGGATACAAGTCAAATTATAGCAGCAAACTTTAGTTATGGTTGTCTATGATCAAGAACTGTGCTCCAAGTCGTCCATAACCGCGGACACGGCTTCTCGAAAAGATTTAACCCTGCAGGGGTGCACCAAAGTTCCCACACGCACCTACACCCTTGTTGTCAGATCAGGTATGTACAAGATCACAAAACATACACCCAACAGTATGTCAACGGGGCTTCGGACACGACGTTTCCCAGACCCAAAGCAAGCATGGGGGGCCACCCCACTAAGCTACCCGAACGGTTGGCCGCTTGAACGGACCTGTGGTTTGCGCGGTGGTCAAACGATGCGGAACCCGAAACTCTCGGGCTTGTCGATACCGCGAAAACACTCCGCTTACCTAAACAGTACAAGTGCTCCTCGCACAATCTTAAATAAAGCAGTAAAGCATGGCATAAGTACAGAATAGTAATAAAGCCTCAAACTACTTGTGGCCCCCAGTACAGTACTTGGAATCAGGTACTAAAAATCGATGGGGGTGCCCATACACCCCACTTGTGGTTAGCGCGCTCGATCTCGGAACAGGTGTCAAGAACTCGGGGTCCTACGGGACACAAGTGGACGGTTAACAACCAAATAACATAAATTGCCCACCTGTGCCTCTGCATTTACCTACTTTCAATTTTAGTTATTAAACAATAATTAAAGTTATAATCATTCCCAACATTAAACATGCGGCAATACTCCAACAACTGTGGTACTTGACGACACGCGACAGCACTTGAGCAAGCGACTACGACGCGCAGGTCCAACTATCTACCAAACAACAGGTAATAGGATGTGTCCAAGACAATATAAGGCTGTAAGGGATATCACGGGTACGAAAACTAGAGCATCGCAACACAGATAGCAATAGATAAACAGGAGGGAATAAATACTATAAAAGTAGGATGGGTAGAAAGGGGGAGATTGCTCGCCTGAAAACATTGCTGACGGTTCATCCGAAGATCGGGTCGACACTCGCATCAACTCAACGGCCTTATCCGTGAAGAACCAAAACACTAAAGGAAACACCGGATGCACTATTTAATACTACGGTAGAAAAGCGGGCGTGATGCATGTATGATGTATGACATGGCAAAGGTGCGGTGCAATTAGGCAAGATTAAGCGGAACCGGGGTCCCAACATTTAATTAGACGGTTCAAGTTATTTATCTACCCCGCAAATTAAATGTTGGACTAGCAAGACAAAACATGACTTCGGTTCGCTATGCCAATTTAAATGAAGTCCGGAATAAGACAAAGATATCCCGCATATAGACTCCATATTTAATTATGAGATGAATTGGCATAATGCCCCCAAACCACCGACAATCATGCATGCATGATCAATTTAATATGCAACAAATATATATCATTTATAAAATAAGGTTCGGATAGGGGTTATACACGGGGTTCGGCAAACTTGGGGCTCAGAGGGGTTCGAGGAGCTACGGATCGGTCTTCGGGCTCCATGATCAATCTTTGGGATCCATGACGACGATCTTGATGGTCCGGGCCAATGGCGATCTCCATGTCCCGCGGGTTCTCGGCGTGGTTCCCTCCGGTTCAAGAGCCGGTGGTCTTCGGTTTTCACCTGGATCATCGATCGCGCAATTTTGTCGGGGATCGCCGGGTTGCGGTTGACCGTGGTATCTATGGTAAGACATAAATCGGCGAAGATCTTGTCGATGACTGAAGTAGGGTGATGCATCGACGAACTTGGCAAGCGGAAGATGATGCAACATGGGTCTTCGGATGGTGCAAACAATTGACATGTTACACACATACAAGCACACAAGTTCCGCGCGTCAGAGACAAAGACGACCTGGTACCTGAGACAGAAATATATCAGAAACATCGACGGTTCAGAATCACATGAGGTTGACGGCACTAGTGTTGGGATGGTGTCCCTGTACTAGACAAAATCAAGCAGAGGATATGGGTCGGTGACAAAGTTGTTGAAGATGGACAAGTTAGGCGTGGTCCCGGCGGCGGAGGAGGCACCATGGACGGCTGGCCGGAGCTCCAGCGTCGAGGTAGACATGAACGAGGCAGGGCGTAGCCAGAGGAACCTTGCGACCGAGGACGACGACAGATGGCGCATGCAAGGCGCGGGGCCTCACAGGAAGCGGGCGTCGGTGCTTGGGGCGAGGAAGGGCGGACGGAGGGGCGGCTCGGGTCGGGGACGCGGCGTCCGAACGGGAGGAGGTCACGCGGGCACGACCGCGTGAGGAGGGACGCTTGTCGGCACAGGACAGAGGCAGCTCGGCTCGCGCGGCGATGGTGAAGAGGAGCCGGGACAGCGGACAGTCGGTGGCGGCCACGAGGAGGTCGGAGGTCGCGCTGTCGCCCAAGGCCGAGAGAGGGCGCAGCGGGTCGATCAGCCACAGAGGGAGGCGCGCCTTGTCACAAGCGGCCGGCTCCGCACCGGGGAGGCGAGGTCGACCTAGGGTGGGGAGGATCATCGCTCCTGCCGACGGAGGACGCGGGCCCGACGGCGGGGGTCGTGGGGGACGACAGCGCTCTCCATCGGGCCAGAGGAAGAGAGCGACGGGGATGGATGCTGGCGGCGGCACGCGCACGATGGAGAGAGCGGGGGTTGGTGGTGGCGTGCGTGCGGAGCCAGGGGGTGGCGGCGGCGGCGGTTGTCGAAGGGGAGGAAGGAGGAGGCGAGGCGATTGACCAGGGCGAAGGGGAACGACTCGAGGAGAGGGTCGTGGGAGTGGGGTTCGGGGTGGGCCAGGGGATCGAGGGAGAGAGAGAGGAGCATGGGGGGAGACAGCGGCAGACGCGGGATGGGGAGGTGGGACCGGGGCGGCAGGTGGGGCTGCGTGCTCGCGTGGCTTGCTGCGCGGGTGGAGGAAGGGTGTGGGAGGCGGCTGGGTGGTTAGGTGGGGTTAGGGTTTTGTTTGTGGGGTGGTAGGTGGCGGTCGGCTGGGCCTTTTGGGCCTGGCCGGCGGCTGCCTCCCCCACTAAAATATTTATTTCTATTAAACTTTTAAAATATTTATAAATATTTTTTAGACAAATAAAATATTCAGAAGGACCCGGTTTTATGATTTGAAAATAAAGGGGATAATTAGAAAACAAAATAGGGTTTTTGCAAAGTACTTTTATGAACAAACATGCATGATGATGACGGTGCTCAAATGCAAGGTGGCATGATGACATGCGCATGCAGTCATGATGATGCAATGCACAAAACAACGCGATTTTCTAGTAGTGGTTTTGCGGGGCGCCACAATATAACACGAAAATGATGAGTTTTTGATCAAGCCTCAAACTTGTATCGGGTCTTACAGTCATTTTAAATCGCCCTGGAACCCCAAAACTATGGGCAATAACTCATGAAAACGGCCATAAAACACAAATTACAAGTTTTTGGACATTCCCTCAAACATGTATCATGTCTTGCGGTCATTTTAAATCGCCCTGGAACCCCAAAAATATGGTCCATAACTCATGAAAATTGCCATTAAATCCAAAAACGACGAGTGCTTGGTCATGACTCTTAAACATGTAAATCGCCTTGGAACCCCAAAACTATGGGCAATTGCTCATGAAAATGACCATAAAACACGAAAATGTAGAGTTTATGGTTATGCCCTTAAACATGTATCGGGTCTTAGGGTCATTTTAAATCGCCCTAGAACCCGAATATTATAGGCAATAACTCATGAAAATGGCCATAATACTCATAAACGACGAGTTTTTGGTCATAACTCTCAAACCTGTAAATCGCCTTGGAACCCCAAAACTATGGGCAATAGCTCATGAAAACGTCCATCCAGCGCGAAAACGACGAGTGTTTGGTCATAACTCTCAAACATGAATAGGGTCTTACGGTCCATGCGAAACCCCCTAGAACCCCAAAAATGTGGTCAATAGCTCATAAAAATGGCCATATAACACGAAAATGACGAGTTTTTGATCAAGCCTCAAACTTGTGTCAGGTCTTCCAGTGTTTTTTAATTGCCCTGGAACCCCAAAATATGGGAAATAACTCATGAAAACGTCCATAAAACACAAAAATGACGAGTTCTTGGACATGCCCTTCAACATGTATCATGTCTTGCGGTCATTTTAAATCGCCCTTGAACCCCAAAAATATGGGACATAACTCATGAAATTTGCCATAAAATGCAAAAACGATGAGTGCTTGGTCATGAATCTCAAACATGTAATTCACCTTGGAACCCCAAAACTATGGGCAATAGCTTATGAAAACGGCCATAAAACGCGAAAACGACGAGTTTTTGGTCATAACTCTCAAACAAGTATAGGGTCTTATGGGCCATGCGAATCCCCCTAGAACCCCAAAAATGTGGGCAATAGCTCATAAAAACGGCCACACAACATGAAAATGACGAGTTTTTGATCAAGCATCAGACTTGTATCGGGTGTTCCAGTCATTTTAAAGAGCCCTGGAACCCCAAAACGATGGGCAATAACTCATGAAAACGGCCATAAAACACAAAAATGGAGAGTTTTTGGTCATCCCTGTAAACATGTATCGGGTCTTACGATCACTTTAAATCGCCCTGGAACCCCAATATTATGGGCAATAACTCATGAAAATGGCCATAATACGCGAAAACGATGAGTTTTTGGTCATACCTCTCAAACCTGTAAATCGCCTTGGAACCCCAAAACTATGGGCAATAGCTCATGAAAACAGCCATAAAACGCGAAAACGACGAGTTTTTGGTCATAACTCTCAAACATGTATCGGGTCTTACGGGCCATGTGAATCTCCCTAGTGAAGGGAATATGCCCTGAGAGGCAATAATAAAGTGTTTATTATGTGTATTCCAAGTATATGATAGATGTTTATTTTGCATGCTATAATTGTATTAATACGGAAACGTTAATACATGGTTGTTTAATAAACAAACAGAAAGTTCCTAGTTATGCCTCTCTCATAAACTAGCTCGTTGATTAACAAGATGATCAAGGTTTCCTGATCATGGACATTGGATGTTGTTAATAACGGGATCACAACATTAGTGTAATGTTGTGATGAACATTCATCCGAAGTATAGCATTACGATCAAAGTCATTGATTTTATATTGCTATAACAACTTACGAAGTGATCCTAATCCTTAGACCATGAGATCATGTCAATCACTAACACCGGAAGAGTTTCTTGATAACATCAAACGTCACACCGTAAGGTGATTATAAAGATGGATTCAGAACTAATAAAGTGTTATGTTGAGGCTCATGGATCGAGAGTGGAATTTGTTCATCCCGATGACGGATAGATATACTCTGGGCCCTCTCGGTGATATCACATTGATTAGCTTGCAAGCAAGTGATTTGATCACTAGAATGTTATATCACAGGAACGAGAAAAGAGTGCATGTCGGTAACGACATCAAACTAGGTATGGAGATACCGATGATCGAATCTCGGACATGTAATATATCGTGAAACAAAGGGATTAAGATACTAGCGTAAAAGGTTCCGACGATCACAAGAAAGTCATCGTTGAATGTGTGGGAGTCGATGGGTCTCCGGATCCCGCTCGATTATTGATCCGAGAGGGTCTCGATCATGTCCGCATTATTCACGAACTTTAGGGTGACACACTTAAGAGACACCGACATCCAATTGGAGCAAATGTTTCATGCCGAAGAATGAACAAGCGCAGGAATTTATTTCACTAGATACCAAACAGGTTTTCGTGAAATTGCATAAAGTGGTTATGCATGTGAAATAGAATTCTAGCAAGGGGTTATTTGTGAATGTTTGTCATTAAAGTAATTGACAAAATTCTGAATAAAATAAAAGAGTTTTATTTAATGAGAGTTTGCATTAAATTTGGTGGAAATTTAATGGGAATTTGAGTGGACTTTGAGTGGAGGGAATTTAAAGGAGATTTGTGAGTGGAGTGTCCACCCACATGAAGAGGGAGGGCAAGGGCAGTCCCATGCCTGCCACCCCTTGGGGTTCCCCTCCACCTATAAAAGGAGCCCTCCTCACTTGTCTCTCACACCTCCTCGTGAAGGATCTCTCTCCCTCTAGAATTTATCTCCCATGTTCTCGGACTAGCGAGATACATGTTCCCGGTGGCTATTCGGCAAGAAAGAGTTGTGCTTCCGCTGCATCACTGGAGCGAGGAGGCGGAGGTTGCTCGGTGCCTCGAACGTGTGTGCGAGCACGGATGCGCTGCTGATTTGCGGCGCTAGGACTTCCTCTCGATCTTGAGATCGGCAAGAGATCGTCTACATCAACCACGAGTTGAACTCGTTAAGCTTTGTCGGTCTTCAAGGGTATGTTCTCTACGGATATACATCCGCCTGTTGTTTGTATCTAGTAGATAGATCTTGGTATATAGTTCACATCGTAGGAAAAATTTTGTTTTCTATGCTGCGAACCCTACAGTGGTATCAGAGCCGGAGCTATGCGTAGATACTTTACACGGGTAGTACACATATGAGTATGTGGGCGATGATGATCATGTTGTTGCTCCTTTGTTGTAATTTTGGATATTGGTGGCATAGTGGGATGAAGCGGCCCGGACAAACTTTACATGTCCTCGCACATGAGACCTGTTCCACGCTTGACATGCAACTAGTTTGCATAAGTGGCTAGTGGGTGTCTGTCTCTCCTACTATAGTCAATATCTATTTTGCAAGCGAGTTGTCAACAATTTGATTATCCTCGTTGTGGTTCATGTTCGTAGGTAAGAACTTTTCTATCTCGAAAGCCCTAAGCCACGTAAAACTTGCAATGGATAAATTAGAGGCGTCTAGTTTAGATTGTTGCTGGGCTAGTGTTATGATATGGTAGTGTTGTAAGTAGAAGTATGAGATGATACTCTAACAACACACATAGCGTGTATAATCCATAGACCTTGGATTTACACATATAGGTAAGATAGTGATCATACCAAGATGCACATGATAGAGATCATCTGCGGGAACCATATAATTTCACTAATAAACATATGATGTTTGATAGCATCTTATATTGCTTGTTTAGCGCTTTTTAGCATAATAAGATGATCCCTCATTTAAATATCAAGATAAGAATGTGTTCTTACTTTAGTATGCACCGATTATGTTTTCGTCGCTCCAAGACATCACGTGATGATCGAGTGTTCTTGGATCCACGACCATATTTCGGGTGTAAAACAGTTACACACACGAATACTAAGGTTCTAACTTGGCGAGCCTAGCATGTATAGACATGGCCTCGCAACACGGACCGAAAGGTTAAGCATGAGTCATATAGTTGATATGATGCCCATTTGATGCTCGCCTTTGAAGCTATACCGACTCACGTGATGATCGGACTTGGTGTAGTGGATTTGGTTCATGTAATCACCAAAAAGGCACGAGGGATGTCGTTTTTGAGTGGGAGTTCATTCGATTAGTTGAACTCAATCTATCATACACTTAGTCTAAACTTTACAAATTCTGTTGTAGATGGCACCACCTGCTTTTAATTTCAATGTGTTCATGGAGAAAGAGAAACTAGCAACGAACGGTAGCAACTTTACCGAATGGGCCATGAATTTGAGGATTCTCCTCTCTGCACAAAAGCAATATGTGCTAGAAGCACCGTTAGGCCCCCCACCTTTTGATGATGCCCCTGACGAGGAGAAGAATGTCTATCAGACTCGTCAGGAGGACCACAACTTAGTTCATTGCGGCATATTGTATGGGCTAGAGCCGGAACTTCGAAAGCGTTTCGAAAACGGCAATGCATTTGATACAATGGGTGAGTTGAAAATGATTTTCGACACACATGCTGCTGTAGAGAGCTACAACGCTTCAGAAAAGTTCTTTAGCTGCATGATGGAAGAGCACAGCTCCGTTAGTGAGCATGTACTCAAGATGTCGGGTTACGCCGATAAGCTTGTGTCCTTGGGAATATCGATTCCCATTGACTTAGGCATCCATCGTGTTCTGCAGTCTCTGTCACCTAGCTATAAGAGCTTCGTGATGAACTATAATATGCAAGGCATGAAGAAGTCTCTCCCCGAGCTTCTGTCAATGCTTAAAACTGCAGAAGTGGAGATCAAAAAGGAACATCAAGTGTTGATGATCAATAGGAACACTGGTTTCAAGAAAGACAAGAAGGGAAACGGAAGGGAAGTAAGGGCGGCAAGCCTGTTGCCGCGCCTGAAAAGAAACCCCGAGTTGGACCTAAGTCTGATTCCGAGTGCTACTATTGTAAGGGGACTAGCCATCGAAGCGCAATCGCCCCAACTATCTCAAGCGCATAAGAAGGCCGGCAAGGCAAACAAAGGTATATATGATATACATGTTATTGATGTGTACTTGACTAGTGCTCGCAGTAGCACCTGGGTATTTGATACCGGTTCAGTTGCTAATATTTGTAACTCGAATCAAGGGCTGCGGAACAAGCGACCGCTAGCAAGGGGTGAGGTCAAGATGCGTGTCGGCAATGGATCAAGCGTTGATGTGATCGTCGTCGGAATGCTGCCTCTCCACTTACCGTAGGGATTAGTTATAAACTTGAATAAATGTTATCTGGTGCCTGCACTGAGCATGAACATTGTATCTAGATTGTGTTTGATGCGAAGTGGTTATTCATTTAAATTCGAGAACAATGGTTGTTCCATTTATATGAATGAAATCTTTTATGGTCATGCACCGATGATGAATGGTTTATTTCTATTAGATCTCGATGATAATGTTACACATATTCATAATGTTGATGCTAAAAGGATTAAACTTAATGATGATATATCCGCATATATGTGGCACTGCCGTCTAGGTCATATTGGCGTTAAACGCATGAAGAAGCTCCATTCGGATGGACTTTTGGAATCACTTGATTATGAATCATTTGATACATGTGAGCCATGCCTTATGGGCAAGATGACTAGAACGCCGTTTTTCGGTTCAATGGAACGGGCGACAGACTTATTGGAAATCGTACATTCTGATGTATGTGGTCCAATGAGTGTGTCGGCGCGAGGTGGATATCGTTATTTTGTTACTTTCACGGATGATTTGAGTAGATACGGTTATATCTACTTGATGAAACACAAGTCTAAAACCTTTGAAAAGTTCAAGGAATTTCAGAATGAAGTGGAAAATCATCGTAATAGAAAGATCAAATTTCTACGGTCCGACCGTGGAGGTGAGTATCTAAGTACGAGTTTAGCACTCACATGAAAGAGTGTGGAATTGTTTCACAACTCACACCTGCCGGAACACCACAGCAAAATGGTGTGCCTGAACGTCAGAATCGCATTTATTAGATATGGTTCGATCTATGATGTCTCCGACGGACTTGCCGTTGTCATTTTGGGGTTATGCACTAGAAACTGCTGCATTCACTTTAAATCGGGCACCATCTAAACCGTTGAAAAGACACCGTATGAATTGTGGTTTGGAAAAAACCTAAGTCATTATTTCTAAAGTTTGGGGATGCGATGTTTATGTGAAGAAACTTCAACCGGATAAACTCGAACCCAAAGCGGAAAAATGCGTCTTCATAGGATACCCTAAAGAAACTATTGGGTATTCCTTCTATCACAGATCCGAGGGCAAGGTTTTTGTTGCCAAGAATGGATCCTTTCTATAGAAAGAGTTTCTCGCGAAAGGTGTGAGTAGTCGGAAGGTAGAACTCGAAGAGGTTGTGGAACCTGCTCTTCAAAGTATGGCGAGTAGCGCAGCACCGGAAGTTGTTCCGGATTTGGCTCCACCTGTTGAAGAGGGAACTAATGATAATGATCATGAAACTCCGAAAGAGAGTACTACCGAACCTCGCAGGTCAAACAGGACGCCTGCAGCTCCCGAGCTGTACGGATATCCTGTCATGAATTTCATGGTTGATGAAAATGATGACCCTACGACGTATGAAGAAGCGATGATGAGCCCGGATTCCAACAAATGGTTAGAAGCCATGAAATCCGAGATGGAATCCATGTATGAAATTCAAGTTTGGAACTTGGTGGAAATACCTCACGACCGAAAGGCCGTGGAGAACAAATGGATTTTCAAAAGGAAAACTGATGCTGATGGTAATGTGACCGTCTATAAAGCTCGAATTGTCGCAAAGGGGTTTCGGCAAATTCAACGAGTTGACTACGATGAGACTTTCTCTCCCGTAGAGATGCTAAAGTTAGTTAGGATTATGTTAGCAATTGCTGCATATTTCGATTATGAGATATGGCAGATGGATGTCAAAACCGCGTTTCTCAATGGTAATATTGAAGAAGAGTTGTATATGATACAACCAAAGGGTTTTGTCGATCCTAAGGATGCTAACAAGGTGTGCAAGCTTCAACGATCCATCTATGGATTGAAGCAAGCATCATGAAGTTGGAATCTTCGCTTTGATGAGGTGATCAAAGAGTTTGGATTTGTCCAAACTTATGGAGAAGCTTGTATTTACAAGAAAGTGAGTGGGAGCAATGTGGCATTTCTGATATTATATGTCGATGACATATTATTGATCGGAAATGATATAGATCTTTTAAACAGTGTTAAAAGTTATCTAAACAACAAATTTTCAATGAAGGACCTAGGTGAAGCGTCATATATTAGGCATAAATATCTATAGAGATAGATCTAGGCGCCTAATAGGGCTATCGCAAAGTACATACCTTGATAAGATCTTAAAGAAGTTTAAAATGGACGGAAGTAAGAAGGGGTTCTTACCTATGTTGCAAGGCAAGACATTGAGTAAGACTCAAAGTCCGGCTTCGGCGGAAGAAAGAGAGATAATGGACAAATTCCCCTATGCTTCAACCATAGGCTCTATAATGTACGCCATGCTATGTACAAGACCGGATGTGGCACATGCTATTAGTTTGACTAGTAGGTACCAATCGGATCCAGGTTCGGAACACTGGATAGTGGTCAAGAATATCCTTAAGTACTTACGAAGAACTAAGGATATGTTTCTTGTATACGGAGGTGAAGAAGAGCTCGTCGCTAAGTGTTATGTCGATGCTAGCTTTGACACCGATCCGGATGACTCTAAGTCTCAATCCGGATACGTATTTCTCATGAATAGCGGAGCGGTTAGTTGGAGGAGGTCCAAACAACCTGTGGTAGCGGGATCAACAACGGAGGCCGAATATGTTGCTGCTTCAGAAGCGGCTCAGGAAGCAGTTTGGATGAAGGAGTTCATATCTGAACTAGGAGTGGTGGCAAACGCGTTGGACCCAATGGTGATCTATTGTGACAACAATGGTGCCATTGCCAATGCCAAAGATCCAAGGTCTCACAAGCATTCCAAGCATATTAAGCGCCGGTTTCACTCCATCCGCGAGCATGTCAAGGATGGAGATATAAAGATTTGTAAAGTACATACGGATCTCAATGTAGCAGATCCGTTGACTAAAACTCTCCCTAGAGCAAAACATGATCAACACCAGAACTCAATGGTTTTAGATTTATCACTACGTAACTAGATTATTGTCTCTAGTGCAAGTGGGAGACTGAAGGGAATATGCCCTGAGAGGCAATAATAAAGTGTTTATTATGTGTATTCCAAGTAAATGATAGATGTTTATTTTGCATGCTATAATTGTATTAATACGGAAACGTTAATACATGTGTGTTTAATAAACAAACAGAAAGTTCCTAGTTATGCCTCTCTCATAAACTAGCTCGTTGATTAACAAGATGATCAAGGTTTCCTGATCATGGACATTGGATGTTGTTAATAACGGGATCACAACATTAGTGTAATGGTGTGATGAACATTCATCCGAAGTATAGCATTACGATCAAAGTCATTGAGTTTATATTGCTATAACAACTTACAGAGTGATCCTAATCCTTAGACCATGAGATCATGTCAATCACTAACACCGGAAGAGTTTCTTGATAACATCAAACGTCACACCGTAACAGGGTGATTATAAAGATGGATTCAGAACTAATAAAGTGTTATGTTGAGGCTCATGGATCGAGAGTGGAATTTGTTCATCCCGATAACGGATAGATATACTCTGGGCCCTCTCGGTGATATCACATTGATTAGCTTGCAAGCAAGTGATTTGATCACTAGAATGTTATATCACAGGAACAAGAAAAGAGTGCATGTCGGTAACGAGATCAAACTAGGTATGGAGATACCGATGATCAAATCTCGGACATGTAATATATCGTGAAACAAAGGGATTAAGATACTAGCGTAAAAGGTTCCGACGATCACAAGAAAGTCATCGTTGAATGTGTGGGAGTCGATGTGTCTCGGATCCGCTTGATTATTGATCCGAGAGGGTCTCGATCATGTCCACATTATTCACGAACCATAGGGTGACACACTTAAGAGACACCGACATCCAACTGGAGCAAATGTTTCATGCGAAAGAATGAACAAGCGCGAATTTATTTCACTAGATACCAAAGCAGGTTTTCGGGTGAAATTGCATAAAGTGGTTATGCATGTGAAATAGAATTCTAGCAAGGGGTTATTTGTGAATGTTTGTCATTAAAGTAATTGACAAAATTCTGAATAAAATAAAAGAGTTTTATTTAATGAGAGTTTGCATTAAATTTGGTGGAAATTTAATGGGAATTTGAGTGGACTTTTGAGTGGAGGGAATTTAAAGGAGATTTGTGAGTGGAGTGTCCACCCACATGAAGAGGGGAGGGCAAGGGGGCAGCCCCATGCGCCGGCCAGCCCCTTGGGGTTCCCCCCTCCTCCTATAAAAGGAGCCCCCTCCTCACTTGTCTCTCACACATCCTCGTGAAGGATCTCTCTCCCCCTCTAGAAATTATTCCCCATGGTCTCGGACTAGCGAGATACATGTTCCCGGTGGCTATTCGGCAAGAAAGAGTTGTTCTTCCGCTGCATCGCTGGAGCGAGGAGGCAGAGGTTGCTCGGTGCCTCGAACGTGTGTGCGAGCACGGATGCGCTGCTGATTTGCGGCGCTAGGACTTCCTCTCGATCTTGAGATCGGAAAGAGATCGTCTACATCAACCACGAGTTGAACTCGTTAAGCTTTGTCGGTCTTCAAGGGTATGTTCTCTACGGATATACATCCGCCCGTTGTTTGTATCTAGTAGATAGATCTCGGTATATAGTTCACATCGTAGGAAATTTTTTGTTTTCTATGCTGCGAGTGTTTTGTAATAACTCTCAAACATGTAAATCGCCTTGGAACCCCAAAACAATGGGCAATTGCTCATGAAAATGACCATAAAACACGAAAATGGAGAGTTTATGGTTATTCCCTTAAGCATGTATCGGGTCTTAGGGTCATTTTAAATCGACCTAGAACCCGAATATTATAGGCAATAACTCATGAAAATGGCCATAATACGCAAAAACGACGAGTTTTTGGTCATAACTCTCAAACCTATAAATCGCCTTGGAACCCCAAAACTATGGGCAATAGCTCATGAAAACGGCCATAACACGCGAAAACGACGAGTTTTTGGTCATAACTCTCAAACATGAATACGGTATTACGTGCCATGCGAATCCCCCTAGAACCCCAAAAATGTGGTCAATAGCTCATAAAAATGGCCATAAAACACGAAAATGATGAGTTTTTGATGAAGCCTCAAACTTGTGTCAGGTCTTCCAGTCATTTTAAATCACCATGGAACCCGAAAACTATGGGCAATAACTCATGAAAACGGCCATAAAACACAAAAATGACGAGTTTTTGGTCATTCCCTCAAACATGTATCGTGTATTGCGGTCATTTTAAATCGCCCTGAAACCCCAAAAATATGGGCCATAACTCATGAAAAATTCCATAAAATGCAAAAACGATGAGTGCTTGGTCATGACTTTCCAACATGTAAATTGCCTTGCAACCTGTAAATCGCCTTGCAACCCTAAAACTATGGGCAATAGCTCATGAAAACAGCCATAAAACGCGAAAACGACGAGTTTTTGGTCATACCTCTCAAACATGTATCGGGTCTTACGGGCCATGTGAATCTCCCTAGAACCCCAAATGGTGGGCAATAGCTCATAAAAACGGCCATATGACACGAAAATGATGAGTTTTTGATCAAGCCTCAAAATGTATTGGGTCTTACAGTCATTTTAAATTGCCTTGGACCCCCAAAACTATGGGCAATAACTCATCAAAACGGCCATAAAACACAAAAATGACGAGTGTTTGGACATTCCCTCAAACATGTATCATGTCTTGCGGTCATTTTAAATTGCCCTGGAACCCCAAAAATATGGTCCATAACTCATGAAAATTTCCATAAAATGCAAAAATGACGAGTGCTTGGTCATGACTCTTAAACATGTAAATCGCCTTGGAACCCCAAAACTATGGGCAATTGCTCATGAAAACGACATTAAAACATGAAAATGGAGAGTTTTTGGTCATGTCGTCAAACATGTATCATGTTTTACGGTCATTTTAAATCGCCCTGGAACCCCAATATTATGGGCAATAACTCATGAAAATGGCCATATGCATAAAAGCAGCAGTTTTTGGTCATAACTCTCAAACCTGTAAATCGCCTTGGATCCGCAAAACTATGTGCAGTAGCTCATGAAAACGGCCATAAAATGTGAAAACGACGAGTTTTTGGTCATAACTCTCAAACATGTATAGGGTATTACGGGCCATGCGAAACCCCCTAGAACCCCAAAAATGTGGTCAATAGCTCATAAAAATGGCCATATAACACGAAAATGACGAGTTTTTGATCAAGCCTCAAACTTGTATCGGGTCTTCCAGTGTTTTTTAAATTGCCCTGGAACCCCAAAACTATGGGAAATAACTCATGAAAACGGCCATCAAACACAAAAATGACGAGTTCTTGGACATTCCCTCAAACATGTATCATGTCTTGCGGTCATTTTAAATCGCCCTTGAACCCCAAAATATGGGACATAACTCACGAAATTTTCCATAAAATGCAAAAACATGAGTGCTTGGTCATGAATCTCAAACATGTAAATCACCTTGGAACCCCAAAACTATGGGCAATAGCTTATGAAAACGGCCATAAAACGCGAAAACGACGAGTTTTTGGTCATAACTCTCAAACATGTATAGGGTCTTATGGGCCATGCGAATACCCCTAGAACCCCAAAAATGTGGGCAATAGCTCATAAAAACGGCCATACAACACGAAAATGACGAGTTTTTGATCAAGCATCAAACTTGTATCGGGTCTTCCAGTCATTTTAAATCGCCCTGGAACCCCAAAACGATGGGAAATAACTCATGAAAACGGCCATAAAACACAAAAATGACGAGTTTTTGGTCATCCCCTTAAACATGTATCGGGTCTTACGATCACTTTAAATCTCCCTGGAACCCCAATATTATGGGAAATAACTCATGAAAATGGCCATAATACGCGAAAACGATGAGTTTTTGTTCATACCTCTCAAACCTGTAAATCGCCTTGGAACCCCAAACCTATGGGCAATAGCTCATGAAAACAGCCATAAAACGGGAAAACGACGAGTTTTTGGTCATAACTCTCAAACATGTATCAAGAACCCCAAAATGTGGTTAATAGCTCATAAAACCGGCCATATAACACGAAAATGATGAGTTTTTGATCAAGCCTCAAACTTGTATCGGGTCTTACAGTCATTTTAAATCGCCCTGGAACCCCAAAACTATGGGCAATAACTCATGAAAACGGCCATAAGACACAAATTACAAGTTTTTGGACATTCCCTCAAACATGTATCATGTCTTGCGGTCATTTTAAATCGCCCTGTAACCCCAAATATATGGTCCATAACTCATGAAAATTTTCATAAAATGCAAAAACGACGAATGCTTGGTCATGACTCTTAAACATGTAAATCGCCTTGGAACCCCAAAACTATGGGCAATTGATCATGGAAATGACCATAAAACACGAAAATGGAGAGTTTATGGTTATGCCCTTAAACATGTATCGGGTCTTAGGGTCATTTTAAATCGCCCTAGAACCCGAATATTATAGGCAATAACTCATGAAAATGGCCATAATACGCAAAAATGACGAGTTTTTGGTCATAACTCTCAAACACCTCAGAATCCTTGGAACCCCAAAACTATGGGCAATAGCTCATGAAACGGCCATAAACGCGAAAGCATTTAGTGTTTGGTCATAACTCTCAAACATGAATAGGGTCTTACGTGCCATGCGAATCCCCCTAGAACCCCAAAAATGTGGTCAATAGCTCATAAAAATGGCCATAAAACACGAAAATCACGAGTTTTTTATGAAGCCTCAAACTTGTATCAGGTCTTCCAGTCATTTTAAATCGCCAGGGAACCCGAAGACTTGTAGGGGTTCGTAGCATGGAAAACAAAAAATTTCTACCGCATGAACACACAATCAAAATCTAATCTATGATCAAGCCAAGATCTATCTACTAGATTGTAGCAACGAGTCAATAGAGTACTAACCCTCGAAGATCCAAAGCGGTTAACGAGAGCAGATTCTCATGGATAATGTAGTCGTACACTCCCGATCTCAAGATCGCGTAGACGATCCTTTCGGCGCTGCGTTCCGGCAGCGCTCCCGCAGTCGGTCACACGTTCGGTACTCCACGAAGACCTTCCTCTCCCTTGTTCCAGCAGGCAGCGGAGGTTGTAGCACTCTCCTCGCGATTCCGTCAGCACGACGGCGTGGTACCGGAAGTAGAGGGGAGATCTCGCAGGGCTTCGCCTTAAGCCGGAGCGAGTATGGTGGAGTATGAGAGAGCTCCTCGGCGATCTAGGTTTTAGACACACCAAGTAGGAGAGTCTAGAGCCGCGGCTAGGGTTTGAGGCACCCCAAGTCGGCGGCTAGGGAAAAACCCTAGGGGGCGGCGGCGGCTATGGAGGTAGGCGCCAAGCTAGGGTTAGAGGAGAGGTACTTGTGTGTGCTAGGAGGGAGCCCTGCCCCTCCTTATATAGGTGGAGGGGCCGGCGGCCAAGGGGAGGGAGTGGAGTCCCTCCCCAACTCGGCTTGGGTGGTGCGCCGGCTTGGGGAGGAGGACTCCCTCCCCAACTCGGTTTCACCTCCTCCTCCTCTTTCCCACTTTCCAAATTTAGCCGTTTGACTTTTCAATTTAGCTATTTGACTTTTCAAACTAGGATTCGATTAATCCTTTATTTGGAACAGCGATGACACTTAGTACATGATGCAATCATTCCAACTTGCAATGACACATTCATGTACCCCTTCCCCTCCAGAGTGCCGGACATTCTGGAACCTTCTAGAACATTCCCGATGAAAATACCGGAATCATTTCCGAACTCCGAAACGGGACTTTCCTTATATGAATCTTATTCTTCGGACCATTCTTGGATCTCCTCGTGATATCCCGGATCCCATCCGATACTCCGAACAACATTCGGTCTCTTTCTCATAATACCATAACTACTCAAACAACGTCGAATCCTTAAGTGTGTCTCCCTACGGTTCGTGAATTATGCGGACATGATCGAGACACTTCTCCGAACAATAACCAATAGAGGAATCTGGAAATTCATATGGCTCCCACATATTTCTACGATTACTTTGCGATCGAATGAACCACTTACATACGATACCAATTTCCCTTTGTCTCATGATAGTTTACTTATCCGAGGTTTTGATCGTCGGTATCTCTGCATACCTGGTTCAACCTCGTTACCGATAAGTACTCTTTTCTCGTTCCCATGATATGCGATCCCTTGTGAGCCAGTCACATGCTTGCAAGCTAATTCGATGACATTCCACCGAGAGGGCCTAGAGTATATCTATCCGTCATATGGATGGACAAATCCCACTCTTGATCCATGTGCCTCAACACATACTTTCCGAACACTCAATGCCACCTTTATAGCCACTCAGTTACGGTGTGGTGTTTGATGTCATCAAAGCATCCTTCCGGTGATGGTGATTAGCATGATCTCATGGTCGAAGGAATTAGGTTACTATGTATCATAAAGCTTATAGCAAATGAACTATATTAAATGACTTGATCTTTATGCTACGCTTAACTATAGGAGTATGTCCATCACATCATTCTCCTAATGATATGTTGTTAATAACATATCTATGTTCATGATCAGGAAACCATGATCATATATTAACCAATAAGCTAGTTTAACAAGAGGCTTTACTAGGGACTCTTTTATGTTTACAAATCACACAAGTATTAATGTTTCCGGTTAATACAATTATATCATGGTATGTAAACATTTATCATAAGTATGAAGATATGATAATAACCACTTTATTATTGCCTCTTTGGGCATATCTCCAACAGTCTCCCACTTGCACTAGAGTCAATAATCTAGTTTCAAACCTTTGTGTATTCAACACCTATGGCTTTCCGGTGTTATATGTACACGATTGCTAGTGGTCAACTGATCTCCGGATCTGACACTTCCAGGTCCGTGTGTAATTGCATGTCTTTGCGTCTCTACGCATCACTCATTCTCTAATGAGATGGCTTTGTATAAATTTGGTCCTTTGGTGATACCTTTAGTTCTTTGGGGTTAAAACATGTTTGATAATATTGTCGTACAATATATCTTCATAGTATTATCCCGCTATGAACTACACCTAGTTTGATAACAAACTAATTGACCCAAATGCCCTTTTTAGCTGCTATAATAGCAGTCATATACTTAGCCTTTTGTTGTAGTATCTATCACAATGTCTTAACTTTGGAACTCATCCAAATCCATTATGGAACTTACTTTCCATTATATTGTGCCACCCTTAGTTTAGATTGAGATAAACTTAATTTGTACTTTGTGACAAAACTAGTATCATTGTAGTACTTTTACAATGAACTAACCATCTATTTGTCACTTGTACAAACAATATATCCTTAGTTCTTCCAAAAGATCATAAGAATATCCTTACTATTGTCCAATGATCATCTTATGAATCATTCTGGTATATGCTCACATCATTTAGAGCATAGGACATATCTGGATTTGTACATATCTGTTATCGCCACATTTTTTCCAAAGGAGGAGATGGGCCGTAATCAAGATGGGCTTGGAGGATACATATATGCAACGTATTGCTGGATCGGCCTTGTGCGTGGATTTGGGATAAATTGTCCGTGTATCTGTATATTATGGTAGGTTACGTTTCGGTTTAAGTAAGAGATAGAGTTGTTAGGGTTATTCCAAAGATAGAAAGTCTCCGGACTATAAATATGTACCTAAGGTTATTGAGAAAAGACGACGACCACGTTCACAACAAACACAATCTCGGCGCATCGCCACCCCTTGTTTCTAGGGTTTCTTTCGGGTAAGTGTCATGCTGCCTAGATTGCATCTTGCGGTCTAGGCGATCTACTATGTTATTTAGTGTTACTCGTACTGAAGCCTTGTTGATGGCGAGTAATACTGTTATCATAGATTTGTTTGGGCTAGCATCGGTACCTTTTTGTTATGATTGCTTAGTTATGCTGCCTTTAGTTATCTCGCTGCCTTTGCACCTTTTTCGGGTGTAAGGGCAGCATCTTGCTTGATCTTTATTCAGTTGATTTGATCTGTTATAGTTATGCCTTGTTTTCCGAGGTTTAGTTTGATATCCACATAGTCAGGCCTTGCAAACGGGTTGAACGATCCAGTAGTATGTAAGGATATGGTTTGCCAATTCGAGAAGAGTTGTTCCAGGAATTGACTTTACGTCGGTTGTTAGGCCTTCTCTAGGGTTAGTTGTCTATCATCTTTTGTATCTACCAGGCTCAATTACATGTAGGATGTTCCAATTATGTGGTGAAAACGTTAAACTGTCGTAGGTCGATTTAACTTGTATTGATAAAGCAAAACCCCATGTTATCGTAGATCTAATGCAGAACCATGGGATAATCGGCTCGAGCCGATTCACGTGAAACCCAGGAGCCGTCATGCTCGAATTTTACGTATACTTGTTTGCCATGCAGGAAACTAATCGAGGCAATCCATCACCTTCCTGATCAGGTATAGGTCAGGTGGCACGCCCTTGCATCAGCCAGGACGTGTGCCGGAGTTTTGCGGGCCGTTGCCCGAGGGACCTGGGCCCACCAGCAGTTCTGGGAGCCTCCCGGCTCTTCGTGTTGCTCGTTGCTGCTCGCCGGTGGGTTTTCACAGGCAACACATTCTGGCACGCCCGGTGGGACCTTCAACAACATCTGCATCAACATCCGACGCTGCGATGGGGGACAGACCGGTCACGTACGACGATCTGCCTGAGGAGCACAAGGCGAAGTATGATGATATCAAAGCTCTCTTCGAAGCCGATATCATCGGCTCTTTTGAGAGGACCCGTAAGCATGGCATCAGGTGGAAAGGGTTCTCACCCGAAGGTGCTCTTGATGAGGTGGATCTGCTCCTTCAGAGGCGCACTGCGAGCTCTGCGACAGGAAGTCAATTACATGGTGGCTCATTCTCTTCACCGCCATTCTGAGAGCCTAGTGAACGCTTTCGAGCGCGTCGCGGTTCGCGTAGTTCAGGAGATCATGAAACATCAGTACTCTCCGTCGGGGCCTACTCTAGGGACTCACCAGGGAGAAAGACTGCTCCAGACCAGACCACAGCTGCCATTCACGCTTGCGGCTCCGGAGCCACCAGGGGCACCGGCGTACGTCGTCTACAAGGTTGGAGGTGACCCTGGCGATTGCCAATTCCTGTTTGAACCACCTAAAGAAATCCCACATGGATATGTGTGCACCTACGTGCCGGACTGCAATAGCCTGACGCGCACGAACCAGATTGCAACCGCAGGGATTTCTGGGGCAGGAGTTTCTGGAGCAGGGGCTTCGGGAGCAGGTATTTCTGGAGCAGGGATGTCTGGGATGGACGCTGATAAACATGCATGGCTAGCCAAGTATGCCACCGGAACGAGTCATGAGAATTTAGCCCCTGCAGCTCAAACGGTGGAGCAAATCCGTACCATCTTGAGAGACCAGTTCGGCTTCGTGCCGAAGAGAAGGACAATCGGCTATTCCAAGCCG
Organism: Avena longiglumis; assembly: GCA_030063025.1. NCBI lineage: Eukaryota > Viridiplantae > Streptophyta > Magnoliopsida > Poales > Poaceae > Avena > Avena longiglumis. The sequence goes on from CP125973.1 coordinate 19,487,953, forward strand.
CACTTAACGAAGTTTGATCTCGATTCCGCTGCCACCCAAGTATCGGCCCTCGAAGTTCTCAAGGTTTAGCGGATCGAAGGGTCGAGCTCGATCGAGCATGTGAGCCGATACCGCACGCTTAGGCATGATTTCAGATCGGATCGACGCCGTAAGGTTCTTTGCGCAATCTCGACAGACCAGCTTTTGGTGGTACACCTCGCCACCGGATTCGATCCGCACTGAAGCAATCGGAAGAGCAGTTCCACATTCAAGATCATTCGAAGCTACCGAGGCTGGCATTGCGGATCTGGCGAAAGCGGCAAAAGCGGGAGAAACGGTAGCGAGTATATTCAGCGCCAGATCGCAAGAACCGATGTTATTCGCTCGTTAATCGAGAAAGAAGCAATGAGCTGGCGGTGTTGGGTCTCTCAGCACCTATCAAGGATCCGCTTTCCAAGTAGAATACAATTGATGGCGCATGGCCCGAACCGACAATGTATGAACAGCGCCACCCTGAGTTGTACCAAGACAAGTTCAAACGTCCGATAGGCCTGGTCGATACAGAAGAAGAGGAACCCGTACAAGACCAGGAGGTGGCCGTGGCTGAATGGGCTCGGGGGGCAGATCCTGTGTCCTGCAAATGGGTAAAACAGCAAGGACCTGCAAAAGGGTTCGACTTCGATGTGAGCAAAGCTGAGCAGATATTCGATTTACTGCTGAAAGAAAAGCAACCGGGTTACCAAGGCCATAAAATCCCTACGGCTCAAGAGATGAACGGAGACCATACGCAAGTGGCATCACCTGCTCACCCACACCACCAATGATTGCAAATAGCTACGTCGCAGATCCAAACGGCGATAGAACAGGCTCGATCATTGGGCAATTCGCCATGAAAGTAGACACAAACCCGTTTCCCGGCGTCAACATGGTAGAACACAGCCACTCCACGAGGCGTCAGTTAGATTTCTCGTTCGATGTTAATATGGCAGGGCCTGTGTACCACCATGGCACATAAAGGAGGAAGGCGGTCGCTCTCGGGGCAAAGAAAGAGAGGAGGCTGGTCCACGTGACCGGCCCCGTTATGATGACAGGAGGTATTTAACCGAGGAGCAAGTGAGAAGCGTGCGATATCAGAAGCCACACTCCACGCATCTCCTTAACAAGTATGATCGTCAGTATGACCGACGTCGCCGGCACGATAGAGATGATGAAGGATATGAACACCTCGCTAGGGGAAAGTCAAAGGAAAAGGAAGGCGTAGATAAACATTGGGATTGTCCTTTCTTCAAGTATTGCTGGGATGCGGGAATGAGCCGATTACCTACAATCGACAACTGCCCGGAATGTGGACAGCAGAAGGATGACATAGGTCCAGTTTCAGTGTTCAAGCGTCTAGGGCCTCTCCCGCCTCAGAACAGACAAGAGGAGTCATCTCGAGCAAAAGATGTCGAGGAGCCAATGGGTGAAGAAGAAGAAGACAGATATCACCGGCCAAGGTGGTGTCCCGATGGACTCAGACACACCCAAAAGCGTAGAGTTCAGCGACTGCGTAGCTTGGAGGAAGCCGAAGCGCAGTACCTCCACGCTTTAAGGAAAGCACGGCCCGATCTGGCCGTGAAAATTCGGCAAACCTTGGAAACGGAGGTTCGTCCGAAAAGGAAAGAGTGGCGCCCCAAACCAGTAAAAGCCGATGCGAAGACATCGGCTGGCACAAACATGGTGTTCATACTTCCGTCAGAGTTTTGTGCTCCAAGAACCAAAGAACTACCAAGGGCACGGTTGATCGCGCCCACGGCCGGTTATCTTTGAAAAGCCACGAGAGAAGGGCTACAAACATCTGAAAGCCCTGTACCTGCGAGGTTATATCAATGGGCAGCCTGTCCGCAAGATGTTGGTTGACACCGGAGCGGCAGTCAATATAGTGCCATACTCCATGCTACGGTGTTTGGGACGCTCCACTGCAGATCTGATCAAAACCAACGTCACGTTAAGCGACTTCAACGGCCAAACTTCAGAAACGCAAGGCGTTCTGAACGTGGATCTGACCGTGGGCAGAAAAACCATCCCTACGTCATTCTTCATCGTTGATAGCAAAAGCACCTACGCTGTCTTGCTAGGGAGGGATTGGATTCACGCTAACTGCTGCATTCCATCCACGATGCACCAGTGCCTAATACAGTGGGATGGAGATGAAGTGGAGGTCATTCATGCAGATGATTCGATCGAGATCTCCATAGCTGGCATGAACATCTGGGAGGCAGAAGACCAAGAGCCGATCTCTGGAATCAGTCTAGACGGCTGTGAGCGCATTGAAGCTACAAAAAACGGGGTGAGGCTGGTCTTATCCACTGGCCTGACAGAGTAGCAAAGTCCACGTTCATAAGTGGTATGGCCGATCCCTGCGATCGGCCACAAAAAATAAAAAGCAGTAATCTTACGACAAACAGGTCATGCAGTCGTAGTAGGGAGATTCCCTGCCATTGTAGAGCACAAATAAGTTGTAAACCTTCCTTGACTAATGCAATCAAAAAGGGGGCCGATTCCGGCAATCGGCCCAAATTATCTTTGTTATCCTCACCAACTGTTTGCCCCGTGTTTAGCATCGATTTAGCAGGTGACGGAAAGCTAGGGTATGGGTTTACCTCCGCTGATGAGCTAGAGGAGATTGACATCGGTCCTGGGGATAAGCCGACCAACATTTATCGAAGAAGATAGATCCGAATCTGCGGGTCCGATGATAGCTTTGTTGAAAGAATATCCCATCGCTTTGCTTGGGACTACAGAGATGCCCGGGTTAGACAGAGCATCATTTAGCATCGACTCGCTTAAAAGGGTTTCGCCATTCAGAGCGAGCACGATGATGAAGGCCGAAATTTTGGAAGAAGTCAAGAAAGAGATCGAGAAAATGTTGACAGCTAGGTTAATCAGGCCATGCAGGTATGCTGAGTGGATTTCTAGTATCGTACCTGTAGAGAAAAAGGATGGCCGCTGGCGTGTTGCCATATATTTTCGGGATCTCAATAGAGCCACTCCAAAGGATGAGTATCCGATGCCGGTAGCAGAGACATTAATCAACGCAGCTGCTGGTCATAAGATCCTGAGATTCATGGATGGCAATGCCGGTTACAACCAAATTTTTGTGGTTCTGGAAGATGTACACAAGACTGCATTCAGAGTCCCAGGTTCGGTGGGGTTGTTTGAATATGTAGTCATGACGTTTGGACTGAAGAATGCCGGCGCCACATACCAAAGATCCATGAATTACATTTTCCATGATCTGATCGGCAAGCTGGTGGAAATTTATATCGATGACGTGGTGGTCAAGTATGCTTCAGTACAAAGACACTTGGACGATCTGCAGCGCGTCCTGGACCGAACAAGAAAATTCGGGCTACGGATGAACCCAAAGAAGTGTGCCTTCGGTGTGACGGCCGGTCAGTTCTTGGGTTTCTTAGTCCATGAACGCGGAATTGAGATCGGCCTGAAAAGTCAGGAGGCAGTGCGAACAATGAAGCCACCTACCACGAAGAAAGAACTGCAGTCTCTCATTGGCAAGATGAACTTCGTCAGAAGATTCATCTCCAATCTGTCAGGAAGAATAGAGCCGTTCATGGGACTGGTGAAAATTAAATCTGATGAGGAGTTCCGCTGGGGGACAGAACAACAACGAGCCTTCGACGAGATCAAAGAATATCTAACGAAGCCGCCAGTGTTGGTTCCGCCCCAGCCGGATAGGCCGTTCTACATTTACTTGTCAGTAGCTGACACGTCCATCGCCTCGGTGGTGGTGCAAGTTTATGATGGTCTGGAGCGAGTTGTGTTTTACATCAGCAGAAGGATGCTGGATGCAGAGACAAGGTATCCTGAGATCGATAAGTTGTGCCTCTGCCTGTTTTTCACCTGCACCAAGCTGCGCCACATCTTGCTCTCAGCGGAGATTATCATTATATGCAAATCAGATGTCATAAAACATATGCTGTCGGCTCCTATGTTGAAAGGCCGACTCGGCAAATGGATGTTTGCATTATCGGAATTTGATATCCGGTATCAACCCGCGAAAGCGGTTAAGGGTCAGGCGTTGGCCGACCTTATTGCTGAAAGAATCAACACTGATATAGCAGCGCTGTCTATACGAGCGTGGGCTATGTTTTTTGATGGATCGGTTTGTGATGATGGTTGCGGCATCGGCATTCTACTCGTGTCGCCCCGGGGGGCAACATATTCCTTCTCCATCAGGCTATCCACCCCTTGCTCCAAAAACGTCGCTGAGTATGAGGCGATACGCAAGGGAATGGAGTTGCTCATCGAAGCTAGAGCAGAAGCAGTGGAAATTTTTGGAGACTCCAAATTGGTGATTTCCCAACTCACGGAGGAATACAAGTGTGAGAGCGAGTCGCTCTTCCCATTATGGTTGCAATGCCGTGAGCTGATGGCACAGTTCCGGTACATAAACTTTAACTGGATCCCGCGATCGCAGAATACCGAGGCGAATGATCTCGCACAAATGGCTTCAGGCTACAAGGACGTAGCAGAGGGAGCTGATGTTCAGGTACAGTTCCTGGAGGCGGACGACTGGAGAGCCGATATCTTCAATTACTTGAAAGATTCGGCTCGGGGGGCACCTAAACGGATAAGGTACAAGGCCATGAAGTATGTGCTTATTGGGGACGACATGTTCTACAGGACTCTGGAAGGGTTACTGCTCAAATGTCTGGGGCCAACCGAGGCCAATCGGCTCCTACACGAGGTACACGAAGGCGCCTGTGGAACTCACCAATCGGCTCACAAGATGAAATGGTTGATCATCGATCGGGTTTTATTGGCCCACCATGCTTGAGGACTGTTTAAGTACTACAAAGGGTGTCAAGCATGTCGAAGTTTGGAAAAATTCAGACGGTACACAAGAATGAACCCCATCATCAAGCCTTGGCCATTCCGAGGTTGGGGCATGGATATGATTGGCAAGATCAATCCTCCATCAAGCAAAGGCCACATGTGGATTTTGGCCATTACGGATTATTTCACTAAATGGGTGGAAGCCGTCCCTATGAAGTCAGTGAACTCGAAGGATTTATCAATTTTGTGAAAGAACATGTCATTCATAGATTCGGGATTCCCCAAACTATCACGACCGATGGAGGTTCGGTCTTCATTTCTCACGAGTTTAGAAAGTTCTGTGAGGACACGGGAATTAAGCTGATCCGATCATCTCCATACTATGCTCAAGCAAATGGGCAAGCTGAAGCGTCCAACCAGAGCCTTATCAAGCTGATCAAGAGGAAAGTCGATGAGCACCCTAGGCGTTGGCACGAGGTTTTGTCAGAGGCTTTATGGGCTTATCGCATGGCATGTCATGGAGCGATAAAAACATCGCCATACCATCTAGTCTATGGACAAGAAGCCGATTGCCACAGGAGATTACGGCTGGATCGAGACGTGTCACTTTTCGTAACGATCTAACAACTCAAGAATATGCGCCGTACGATGAGTGATGTGTTGAGGATTTAACTGAGCTTAGGCTGTGGTCGCTTGAGAAAATCAAAGAGAACAAGGCCAAGGTAGCTCGTGCATATAATAAGAAGGTGAGACCAAAGGAGTTCCACGTTGGCGATCTGGTATGGGAAGTTGTATTGCCATTGGGGACTAAGGATGCAGCATATGGTAAATGGTCTCCAAATTGGCACGGGCCATACAGGGTCGATCAAGTTTTAAGGGGGAACGCGTACATGCTTGAGGAGCTGGACGGCGCGAAATTCCCAGTGGCTGTCAACGGTCAGCATCTCAAGAAATATTTCCCAAGCATGTGGGATGATGGACAGTGAAACATGGAGGCCGATACACGAAATCGGCGAATAAAAAAATATATAGCCGATGCACAACCATCGACTCTAGAGGTTCAAACTGTTACGAACAGGTGTCAGTTTACATGAATAAGCTACTGAAGGAATGCCTCGAAGGCGTGGAGGGCGTCAGCGCGGACACGATCCACCTCGGCGATCTCGGCTTCGTCATCTTCGTCCTTGCCCATCACTAGCTGCTTGTTCAGGGCACGTATTTCCGCCAGATCAGTCTTCAGTTGAGCTTTGAGGCCTTCTGCTTCGTCTTGGGAGCGGGCGATGAATGCTTCCTTGTCACGAATGAGCTGTTTAGTCGCCCGGACCTTCTCTTCAAGATCTCCCAATTCCTTTTCAAGGATGCAAGCTTCGCGGTCTTGACAGAGGTGTCGCTGGCATCCAGAGACGCCTTTTTCTCGTTGAGCTGCTGACATTTGTCTGCAATATTGGCCTTCAGCGGGAGTTGGGCACGGCGCAGATTAATCCTCTCACGAGCCAACTTCACCCTTGACCCGTAGAAAGACAGAGTCACAACTGGCCAAAGCTTCACCTGCAATTCTACTGGGAGTTGGTCCTTGATTTCGGCAAGAACACTCTTCACCTCTTCAGAACCCTCGATCAACTTCTCGATCGGGGAGGACAGCAAGGCTTTGAGACGCTGGAATTGAGGTAGAACAGCCCTTGCTCGTGGTTCATCGTTGGCGACAGAGGGCGTTGGTTCGATGGATTCTGGGTCGAACGTCGCCAGTTCGAGATATCACAACCTGGCGGCATCGAAATGGCGTCGATGCCCAACATGGAAGGATGAGCCGAACGAAGCGAACGTACCTCTCCTAAGATCAAGGGGATAGCAGATGACGAGACAATCGGCTTGTGTGTTGTTGCTGGGGGCTTGGCCAAAGTGGTAACCATTTCATCTACACCTTCAGGGATTACTAGATCCAGCCTTCCGGAAGGCATCGGCACTTCCCCGGCTTTCCCACTAGAAGTGTCAGTCGTCTGCATGAAAGGTGCTTAGCCGATGTAAATAGTGATGAATCGGCAGATAAAAAACAATTGGTAAGAGCATGGAGGGTGATGACTTTCGAAACCTCCTGGCTCGACGAAGAAGTTTGCAGTCCTTTGCGAGCCCTCTTGGGGCTCACCGGCCCCACCGACCGATGCTCGGGGCGAGGTTCAGAACCGCCTTTCCGGAGCCGATGGTGGCAAATCTGGCTGGCTCGGTGTGGGGGTCCTCTCAGAGTCTGTTGGGCCCGATTCTCCTCGATTGGATTGTGTGTCCCCGCTGGAGGTGTATTCGATGGAACCCTGTAAGAAAAGGAGAGCTAGTAAGCACAAGCATGTTTGCAAGGATGAAAGAGATCAACCAAGGCATGGATCAGCGTACATGCGAACTTTCTGGAGAAGGGCTCCGGTGCCTCAAAGTCTTCCTGGCAGCTACCTTCCTCACCACCGTTCTTGTTTTAGTTGGAACTCGAGAGGCGGCTGATCTAGAAGTTGCCTGGCTCTTGGAAGCCGATTGTGGTGATATCGGCTGGTTCTGCATCACGACCTTTTTCAAAGGTGGCGAGTTTTTGCAGAAAAGGACCACAGGAGCTGGTGGGAAGAATTCGAAGGGGGAGCCATCACCGTGTGTAGGTTCAGGACCATCTTGTTGCTGCAAGGAGACATAGCGGGTTATTAGAAGAATCATTTGTGAGCTGCATCAAGAAAATTTACAAGTAGTGGTACCTGTTCTACGGGGATATCATATTCAGCATCGAGCTGTTCCAGCAACGGTCCCAGAGCTCTCCTGAAGGCATGAGTCTTCCACATCGACCACCAGTTCTCAAAACCATCGGTTGATGAAGCGAAGGTGAGGTTGTTAGGAATTGGGATGGTCAGAGCATCGAAGAAGGAATAACACCTTTGACCGGTGAGAGGATCGGGCAGGTCAGCTCTGCTCTCTGTAAGATGGTGGAGAAAGAAATGGGGAGGTACTTGTCCAAGGCCAAATTGCCGAGCCACTACGACCGGCTGGTAGAATTCGTATCCAGGCTTGATTATTCTGTTGGATGTGCTCATGCCAACTGGAAGGAAGCAGGGACGGAACACAGTGGAAAATAGCTGCCGAGTGCTGGTGTCATAGGCAAAGTTGTCTAGCCTGAAGGAGATTGGATTTTCAAAATGTTCCGATTCTTCCGTGTAAGGAAAGAAGATAGGATTGTCCAGGCCTTGGAAGAAAATGCTGAACCACTTGGACGCTTCATGAGGGATCAGTTTACTACCGCGATATACTGAGCTTGGCCGTAGCCGTGCATCGGACCTGCTTCCTTGGCATCTGGAAAGGTGCAACTCGCCAAAAGGGGAAGTTTGGGACATGGTTTTGAAAGTACAGTGAGCCCATAGCTGAATGAACCACCAAGGACCTCCTGTTTTGACTGCTATGTGGGAGAATAGTTTGACAGACATCAACTGGAGATATCGATAGACTTCTCCAAGGAACAGTTTGCCGATGCCAAGTTGAGTGCCTCTGGCAAGTTCATAGGCCAAGGAGAGATAATTCTTGGTTGGAGCAAGGGAAGGGCCACAGAATATGAAATGTTCCAGAAGTTGAGGAAAGCCGTGTGTTCTTTCTCCGTGATGTGGCCTTTAGTTTTCATGTGGCTTTGAAGATAGGCACCCCATTTCGTGGCCTGCTTTTGGAAGAAAGCTTAGGGGACCTTTGTCACTTAAAAGCAGAGGGCTGGGTGATGTAACGTCCGCACAGTAATCATCACCACGTCTACAGAGTTGGTGTCATGGGGCCATGACCGAACATGAAGTAGCCTGAGCATCGGACCAGAAATAGCCGATGGTTTTAGAAGATTTTCATGTTTCTCAAGGGAGACAATGACAGATACAAGGCATCGGCTATTCCCGTGGTTTCCCATTGGGATTGGTAAGTTTTGGCTACCTCATTGTACCAAGAGACCCAATGTTCAGGAGGATTAGGACAGGCTGCAAGCATCGGCCCAAGAATTCAAATCTAGGTTTTGGCTTACGAAGGGATTCTGTTGCCTCGCAAGAGATCGATGGGCAGGACTAGATTCTGACGGGGCCAAGACAGAGAATTTGGGAGAGAAGGATGCGGCAGCGTAATGTACGAGACCTAAAAATTTAACGGTGGAATAAAAGCATTAATTCGTGTTTGCTATTAATTCTAGCACCGTGTTCGATCTGCGAGGAGCAAAGCGTACCTTCGCACTGCAGACCGATGTGTTGGTATTGGACGATTCCGCCATCTAGTTTGCCGGCGGAGATGGATCTATGCGATTGGGGATCGAGGGTTCTTGTCGCTGTAAGCTCGATCTATTCAGTGAGGCAATTGGAGATCTGGTTGGGTTAGCCCTTTTGAAGAGGGGCGCAGGCTACCGTTTGAAATTGGAAAAGTGGCCGCTCAGATTTATCTAAATATGCGACCAAATTTGACCTTGTCAACGTTTGTGGGGAAAGTCGATGTGTTACCATCGGCTCTTTGGGCTTTGACTTGATTGGCCATATGAGCGTAGTATGGTGAAAGCCGATACATTACTATCGGCTTCTGGAAACGTTGACCTATTTTGACTATTGGCAAAATCGAATTGGGAAAGCAATCTTTGTTGATTCAAAAGACGGTTGTTTACAATGAAGCCGATTGCTTACAAATGGAAATCTACAACTAGTACTACTACTACTAGTTCCTAATCTAGAAGCCGGTGTCGTCGCCGTTGTATTCGCCGTCGTCGTATTCGCTGTCATCGGCGCTGCTGCCGGCGTAGTCTTCGCCGCTGCTGCTGAAGTTGTCAGCGGGGGCCTCCTCGTCCTCGTCGTCGTCGTCGGTGTCCTCGCTGGACCCGGCGCGGAAGCGCTTCACCGGAGGGTATTCGTCGGAGGAGGTGTCCTCCTCCGCTTCCTCCTCCTCGTCGGAGGATTCGACGTCCACGCCCCAGGACACGGTGTCGTCGGCGTTCTCCGCCTCCAGTTCCCTGTCGACAAGGAACTAGAGGCCCTCCTAGCCGACGGTCAGGGACTCGTCGTCCTCTGACCAGGCGGCGAAATCCAAGTCCCTCTCGTCCCACCATTGTGGGCCGAGAGCCTCGTACGCCGCCATTGGGGGGTGCTCCGGCGTCGGCTCCCGGTCGCTCATTGTGTTGGAGGATTGGAAGGAAAGGCCGGATGATCTGGAGGAAGAAGAGGAGGCCATGGCGGAGGAAGAGGGTTTTTTGGCGGAGGAAGAGGGTTTTTTGGCTAATGGAAGAGGATGGGGATGCAAATTGCTTAGATGAATTTAAATAAGGAGAATAGTGGGAGGTGGTTCAATGCCATAGCGGTTTTCCAGAATGTGGTGCCAAAAGTGTCAAATCATGCACTGCGGAGAAGTTGAGAAGACAAGGCGTCATGATGAGGGGGCGGCGTGACGATTCTGCTCTGCAACGCGTAACCCGATAAAAAAAAAGGGAGAGAAAAAAACAGAGTGGTTTTGGAATTATTATTGCCAAAACCAGGGGGGCATGTGTTATCGCCACATTTTTGCCAAAGGAGGAGATGGGCCGTAATCAAGATGGGCTTGGAGGATACATATATGCAACATATTGCTGGATCGGCCTTGTGCGTGGATTTGGGCTAAATTGTCCGTGTATCTGTATATTATGGTAGGTTACGTTTCGGTTTAAGTAAGAGATAGAGTTGTTAGGGTTATTCCAAAGATAGAAAGTCTCCGGACTATAAATATGTACCTAAGGTTATTGAGAAAAGACGACCACGTTCACAACAAACACAATCTCGGCATCGCCACCCCTTGTTTCTAGGGTTTCTTTCGTAAGTGTCATGCCTAGATTGCATCTGCGGTCTAGGCGATTCGCTATGCTATTTAGTGTTACTCGTACTGAAGCCTTGTTGATGGCGAGTAATATTGTTATCATAGATTTGTTTGGGCTAGCATCGGTACCTTTTTGTTATGATTGCTTAGTTATGCTGCCTTTAGTTATCTCGCTGCCTTTGCACCTTTTTCGGGTGTAAGGGCAGCATCTTGCTTGATCTTTATTCAGTTGATTTGATCTGTTATAGTTATGCCTTGTTTTCCGAGGTTTAGTTTGATATCCACATAGTCATGCCTTGCAAACGGGTTGAACGATCCAGTAGTATGTAAGGATATGGTTTGCCAATTCGAGAAGAGTTGTTCCGGGAATTGACTTTACGTCGGTTGTTAGGCCTTCTCTAGGGTTAGTTGTCTATCATCTTTTGTATCTACCAGGCTCAATTACGTGTAGGATGTTCCAATTATGTGGTGAAAACGTTAAACCGTGAGGTCGATTTAACTTGTATTGATAAAGCAAAACCCCATGTTATCGTGAGATCTAATGCGTAACCATGGGATAATCGGCTCGTGGCCGATTCATTGGAAACCTGGGAGCCGGTCGCGGCTCGAATTTTACGTATACTTGTTTGCCATGCAGGAAACTAATCGAGGCAATCCATCACCTTCCTGGCCAGGTATAGGTCAGGTGGCACGCCCTTGCATCAGCCAGGACGTGTGCCGGAGTTTTGCGGGCCGTTGCCCGAGGGACCAGGGCCCACCAGCAGTTCTGGGAGCCTCCCGGCTCTTCGTGTTGCTCGTTGCTGCTCGCCGGTGGGTTTTGACAGGCAACAATATCACAACATAATTGATATAAATACTCTTTGTGATTTCATACATCAAGTATCAATCTATACTTGAATCTTTGTTTCACTTACCAAGCGTCAATACACTTGAATATATCATTAATATTGAACTCATTAAATCCTTTCTGTGCGACAAGAACCTTTCTTGTAGTTTCTATATTGAACTCATTCAATACATCATCTATGTACTTTCGGCACAACCATATTAGCGTCTATTGATGCTAAATATTTGGGTTTTGCCTAAGCCTTTCATCGAGATGAAATTCTTATCTTGTGTTAATAAAAGATACATCATTTCCAATCAACAATATGTCTTCCACATAATGTATTAGAAACATGTCTTAGCGCTCCCACTTAATTTCTTGCAAATGCAAGCATCTTCATTATCTCACTAATTTAAACTCCTTTAACAGTTTCATCATAGTGAAGATTCCAACTCCGTAATGCTTACTTCAACCATTGAAGTTTGCATATGCATTTAGCATCCTTTGAACTAACAAAACCCTTTGGACTGTGTCATGCACACATCCTAGGTAACCCTTCTATTAGAAGAATTTGTTTTGTTTATCCAACACATAACAAAATTATATGTCGTGGTTGCTACATTAATCCGTCTAGACTAAATATCGCTATGAAAGATCAAATCTTGTCATAGTCAACCCTTGAACATTGTTGTGAACCCTTTCCCAACATGTCGACCATATTCATGTCTATTTCTTTATAGATCCAAACACAACTGTAAGGTCTTACACCTTTCTCGAGGGTCCTTCAAGTTCAAAACTTGATTTCTCATGTATAGAACTATCACGGATTTTATGGCTTCAAGCCATTTGACGGAGTCAGGGCCCATCATCGCTTCTTTGCATGTAGTTGGTTCATTATTCTCAAATAATGATTCAACCCTCAAATCTTGGTATTTGATTGTTTACCCGACCTACTTGTTTCAATAGGAACTTAGATCTCCGTGACCACAACCTTTGAAGCACGTGAGCCATGAGCATTGTTGCTGCTTCCGGAACACTTTTCGGCGCTGCGCAACTCTGCACATATAGCTAAGGTTCTTTTAACCTTATCAAAGTTCTATTGCCCTCCCATTTTATTTTTCACGAAAAATTCCTTCTCAAGGAAACTTGACATTCTAAGCGACAAACACTTTTGTCTATGGAGGAATACTTAACAGTTATTCGAAATAACATACAAAGACAGGTTCATCCGACTTTGGTTGCAAACATCTTTCTTATGCAAAGCATACCAATGTTTTAAGAAAGGATAACTTGGGTTTTATCCCAAACCATAATTATATGGTGTCATTTCAACGGATTATGATGAAGCTCTTTTCAGTGGAAAAACGGTAGTCTCTCAAGCTTTTAATCTTTAAAATATAATGGCATTTTATGAATTACACCTTTGATCTCACCATGTCAAACAAGGTTTAATTACATATCTCGAATGCTCCATACTCTTATGGTGTTTCGGGACATGCAAATCCACGGAACGATTCCTTAAATCTTAGGTATTATGCTAAACTTGTAACTCAAATATCTTCCTTTATGATTTTATCATAAACTATTTATATTCTTGTTACAGTGATCTTGCTCTTCATCTTGAAAGTCTTTGAACTTTTCAAATGTTTCATACTTCATCCTTATTAAGTAAATATTCATATATTCAGTCAAATTTTCGGAGAAAGCATATGAAGTTGAAATCCATCGCTCTTGACTACACATAATGGACTTCGTACAACGATATGTACAAGTTCCAATAGGCTAGTCATTCGTTCCCTTTGGGCCTATGAACGAAGTTTTAATTATATCTAGGAAAGTTTCACAAGCGTCATGTGATAAAAATCAAAAGACTCCAAAATTCCATCCACATGGAGTTTCTTCATGTTTTCTTTCAAATATAATTTAAACGGCGATGTCACTTCCTAATTGATCTATCAATCAATTTGTCTTTCGACATTTTTAGCACTAGTTTTATGGATGTGATTTCTCCAACGAGATTTGTGAATCATCCATCTTTTATGGATTACGACAATTATTGGAACAACCCTTTTGTTCTCATAATACCTGATAAAACAAAACTTGAAGGCAAACTTTGATGTTTAACGAGCAACACAATAACCCTTTAGTTGTTCTCGATGAACATCATCACATATTCTTTTGCTAGTTACTTAGGCCATTGTAGTTCATGAATTGTGTTGTTTCGTATGACGATTCACACCAACAAATTCAGTATCAAATACTTAATAACCACATTGTTTAATAAGCAAAGAATATAGCCATAACATGTATATCATCTATATACTTAAACTGAACAATTATAGTCTTTTATTTTCTGCCATATATTTATGAGATTCTCTTTCAGTATTTCCTTTTCTGTTTGAAAGAATCTATCAACATCAATAGTGGAGTCATACATATGACACATAATCCAAAGCGTGTATAATTAAATACCAATGTCTTTGGACTTGCACTTTGAAGTAGATCACCATCATCAAATGTTTGGTGTTCTTTCAAATTCCTTTCTTTAGTAATCTCTTGGTGTAGTAAATATTTTACCTACATCAAATATTCACCCTTATCCTGGAATTATCCATGATCAAGCTACTTTTAGCTTATAAAGATGAATCGTGAGTATAATGTTGCTATCCAAAACCTTTTGGTGGATTAGGACAACTAGTGTCTCCAACCCTTTGCAAATTCTCATCAAATATGAGAACATGACTTTTTCCATATTATACTCTGTCATGTTGCAACCAAAACTTCGTTTCAGATATCACAATATCTTCCACACATCATGGTTTCTGAAACAACTCTTTCAGATCCTAGATAACCTTGATATTAAGACAATCCTTTGAATATCAAGAATCATGGAGACAAACATGATACTTATACACTAACACTTGGAATTGTCACTCTTGTTTTAATACCAATTATTAAACTTCATGGAGTAACTGGAACTTTACTGAAATTTTTCAATAGGACTTTTAAACTTTAGATTAACACTTCAAAACAATACGATACCAGTTCGTAAAGTAACTAACCAGAATTCTATAGTTCTATCATCTCAATTATAACTAAGCGCAAGGTGGTAAACGGATGCCAATGACTACAACAACTATGCAAATTCACTTTGATTTAATTTATGATAAATAGTGTTCAACTTTTAATCATATTGCCATTGAACTCCCACTCAAAACAATATCCCTCACATTGTTTTAGTGATCACACGAACCAAATCCACCACATCAAAACCGATCATCACGAGAGTTGATGTAGCTTCAATGGCGAACAATCAACATGTTCATCATATCTACTATATGACTCATGCTTTACCTTTCGGTGATCCGTGTTCCGAGACCATGTCTGTACATGCTAGGCTCTCAAGATAAAACCTTAGCTTCTGCATGAGCAAATCTGGCTTGCTCACGTTGTATACACTCGCAGAATCTAACACACCCGATCATCACGTGGTGCTTCGAAACAACGAGCTTTAGCAACGGTGCTTACTAAGGATGAACACTTTAAAACTTGAAATTGTGTGCTTGAGGGATCATCTTATAATGCTACCGTCGTGAACTAAGCAATACAAGATGCATAAAAGGATTAACATCACATGCAATTCATAATATGTGATATGATATGGCCTTTCTTCTTTGTGCTTCCGATCTCCATCTTCTAGCACGAACATGATCTCCATCATCACCGGCATTGCATCAAGGTCAATGACGCCTATCCTTGGTTGTCGTCCACCGTCTTCAACTATTACAACTACTTTGAATAGACATGCGGGTCTTAACATAAATTAAAGACAACCATATGGCTCCTGCCGGTTGCCAATTTACAATAAGGAACATTGCATACATCAAATATAATCACAATCATGGCCATATCACATCACTCCACACCCCTGAAAACAAAGTTAGACGCCTCTACTTTATTTGCATGTTTTATGTGGTTTGGGGCTTTCAATAAGTGTCGTTCTAACTTACGAACAAGAACCACAACATTGATACTAGTATTGTTAATCACCCGTTGTAAATTGGATCTTAACTATGCTAGGAGAAACAGGCATCCGCAAAGCCACTTATGCAATACAAGTTGCATGTCAAGCGTGGAGCAAGTCTCATGAACGATGTCATGTAATGTTAGCCCGGGCCGCTTCATCCCAACATACCGCAAGATGCAAAGTACACAAGAAGCAATCGACAATAAAAGCATCAACGCCCAGAATGACCATTGTGTTTTACTCGTGCAAACAGATCTACATATAGACACGGCTCTGATACCACTGTAGGGGTTCGTAGCTTGGAAAACAAAAAATTTCTACAGCATGAACACACAATCAAGATCTAATATATGATCACGCCAAGATCTATCTACTAGATTGTAGCAACGAGTCAATAGAGTACTAACCCTCGAAGATCCAAAGCGGTTAACGAGAGTAGATTCTCATGGATGATGTAGTCGTACACTCCCGATCTCAAGATCGCGTAGACGATCCTTCCCACAAGGCTCCGGCAGCGCTCCGCAGCCGGTCACACGCTCGATCTCGACGAAGACCTTCCTCTCCCTTGTTCCAGCAGGCAGCGGAGGTTGTAGCACTCTCCTCGCGATTCTGGCAGCACGACGGCGTGGTACCGGAAGTAGAGGGGAGATCTCGCAGGGCTTCGCCTTAAGCCGGAGCGAGTATGGTGGAGTATCAGAGAGATCCTCGGCGATCTAGGTTTTAGACACACCAAGGAGGAGAGGCTAGAGCTGGCAACTAGGGTTTGGGGCACCCCAAGTCGGCGGCTAGGGCAAAACCCTAGGGGCGGCGGCGGCTATGGAGGTAGGCGCCAAGCTAGGGTTAGAGGAGAGGTACTTGTGTGTGCTAGGAGGGAGCCCTGACCCTCCTTATATAGGTGGAGGGGCCGGCGGCCAAGGGGAGGGAGTGGAGTCCCTCCCCAACTCGGCTTGGGTGGTGCGCCGGCTTGGGGAGGAGGACTCCCTCCCCAACTCGGTTTCACCTCCTCCTCCTCTTTTCCACTTTCCAAATTTAGCCGTTTGACTTTTCAATTTAGCTATTTGACTTTTCAAACTAGGATTCGATTAATCCTTTATTTGGAACAGCGATGACACTTAGTACATGATGCAATCATTCCAACTTGCAATGACACATTCATGTACCCCTTCCCCTCCGGAGTGCCGGACATTCCGGAACCTTCTAGAACATTCCTGATGAAAATACCGGAATCATTTCCGAACTCCGAAACGGGACTTTCCTTATATGAATATTATTCTCCGGACCATTCCGGATCTCCTCGTGATATCCCGGATCCAATCCGAGACTCCGAACAACATTCGGTCTCTTTCTCATAATACCATAACTACTCAAACAACGTCGAATCCTTAAGTGTGTCTCCCTACGGTTCGTGAATTATGCGGACATGATCGAGACACTTCTCTAACAATAACCAATAGAGGAATCTGAAATTCATATGGCTCCTACATATTTCTACGATTACTTTGCGATCGAATGAACCACTTACATACGATACCAATTTCCCTTTGTCTCACGATAGTTTACTTATCCGAGGTTTTGATCGTCGGTATCTCTACATACCTAGTTCAACCTCGTTACCGATAAGTACTCTTTTCTAGTTCCCGTGATATGTGATCCCTTGTGAGCCAGTCACATGCTTGCAAGCTAATCGGATGACATTCCACCGAGAGGGCCCAGAGTATATCTATCCGTCATATGGATGGACAAATCCCACTCTTGATCCATGTGCCTCAACACATACTTTCCGAACACTCAATGCCACCTTTATAGCCACCCGCCACGGTGTGGTGTTTGATGTCATCAAAGCATCCTTCCGGTGATGGTGATTAGCATGATCTCATGGTCGAAGGAATTAGGTTACTATGTATCAGAAAGCTTATAGCAAATGAACTATATTAAATGACTTGATCTTTATGCTACGCTTAACTATAGGAGTATGTCCATCACATCATTCTCCTAATGATATGACCCTGTTGTTAATAACATATCTATGTTCATGATCAGGAAACCATGATCATATATTAACCAACAAGCTAGTTTAACAAGAGACTTTACTATGGACTCTTTTATGTTTACAAATCACACAAGTATTAATGTTTCCGGTTAATACAATTATAGCATGGTATGTAAACATTTATCATAAGTATAAAGATATGATAATAACCACTTTATTATTGCCTCTTTGGGCATATCTCCAACAAAACTATGGGCAATAACTCATGAAAACGGCCATAAAACACAAAAAGGACGAGTTTTTGGTCATTCCCTCAAACATGTATCGTGTCTTGCGGTCATTTTAAATTGCCCTGGAACCCCAAAAATATGGGCCATAACTCATGAAAAATTCCATAAAATGCAAAAACGATGAGTGCTTGGTCATGACTTTCCAACATGTAAAATTCCTTGGAACCTGTAAATCACCTTGCAACCCTAAAACTATGGGCAATAGCTCATGAAAATAGCCATAAAACGCGAAAACGACGAGTTTTTGGTCATACCTCTCAATCATGTATCGGGTCTTACGGGCCATGTGAATCTCCCTAGAACCCCAAAATGTGGGCAATAGCTCATAAAAACGGCCTTATGACACGAAAATGATGAGTTTTTGATCAAGCCTCAAACTTGTATTGGGTCTTACAGTCATTTTGAATCGCCCTGGACCCCCAAAACTATGGGCAATAACTCATGAAAACGGCCATAAAACACAAAAATGACGAGTTTTTGGACATTCCCTCAAACATGTATCATGTCTTGCGGTCATTTTAAATCGCCCTGGAACCCCAAAAATATGGTCCATAACTCATGAAAATTGCCATAAAATGCAAAAATGACGAGTGCTTGGTCATGACTCTTAAACATGTAAATCGCCTTGGAACTCCAAAACTATGGGCAATTGCTCATGAAACGGCATTAAAACATGAAAATGGAGAGTTTTTGGTCATGTCGTCAAACATGTATCATGTTTTACGGTCATTTTAAATTGCCCTGGAACCCCAATATTATGGGCAATAACTCATGAAAATGGCCATATTACGCAAAAACGACGAGTTTTTGGTCATAACTCATAAACCTGTAAATCGCCTTGGATCCGCAAAACTATGTGCAATAGCTCATGAAAACGGCCATAAAATGTGAAAACGACGAGTTTTTGGTCATAACTTTCAAACATGTATAGGGTCTTACGGGCCATGCGAAACCCCCTAGAACCCCAAAAATGTGGTCAATAGCTTACAAAAATGGCCATATAACACGAAAATGACGAGTTTTTGATCAAGCCTCAAACTTGTATCGGTTCTTCCAGTGTAAATTGCCCTGGAACCCCAAAACTATGGGAAATAGCTCATGAAAACGGCCATAAAACACAAAAATGACGAGTTCTTGGACATGCCCTCAAACATGTATCATGTCTTGCGGTCATTTTAAATCGCCCTTGAACCCCAAAAATATGGGACATAACTCACGAAATTTTCCATAAAATGCAAAAACGATGAGTGCTTGGTCATGAATCTCAAACATGTAAATCGCCCTAGAACCCCAAAATGATGGGCAATAACTCATGCAAACGGCCATAAAACACAAAAATGGAGAGTTTTTGGTCATAACTCTCAAACATGTATAGGGTCTTATGGGCCATGCGAATCACCCTAGAACCCCAAAAATGTGGGCAATAGCTCATAAAAACGGCCATACAACACGAAAATGACGAGTTTTTGATCAAGCATCAAACTTGTATCGGGTGTTCTGGTCATTTTAAATCGCCCTGGAACCCCAAAACGATGGGCAATAACTCATGAATACGTCCATAAAACACAAAAATGGAGAGTTTTTGGTCATCCCTTAAACATGTATCGGGTCTTACGATCACTTTAAATCTCCCTGGAACCCCAATATTATAGGCAATAACTCATGAAAATGGCCATAATACGCGGAAACGATGAGTTTTTGGTCATACCTCTCAAACCTGTAAATCGCCTTGGAACCCCAAAACTATGGGCAATAGCTCATGAATTAAGCCATAAAACGCGAAAACGACGAGTTTTTGGTCATAACTCTCAAACATGTATCGGGTCTTACGGGCCATGTGAATCTCCCTAGAACCCCAAAATGTGGTTAATAGCTCATAAAACCGGCCATATAACACGAAAATGATGAGTTTTTGATCAAGCCTCAAACTTGTATCGGGTCTTACAGTCATTTTAAATCGCACTGGAAACGCAAAACTATGGGCAATAACTCATGATTATGGGCATAAAACACAAATTACAAGTTTTTGGACATTCCCTCAAACATGTATCATGTCTTGCGGTCATTTTAAATCGCCTTGGAACCCCAAAAATATGGTCCATAACTCATGAAAATTGCCATAAGATGCAAAAACGACGAGTGCTTGGTCATGACTCTTAAACATGTAAATCGCCTTGGAACCCCAAAACTATGGGCAATTGCTCATGAAAATGACCATAAAACACGAAAATGGAGAGTTTATGGTTATGCCCTTAAACATGTATCGGGTCTTAGGGTCATTTTAAATCGCCCTAGAACCCGAATATTATAGGCAATAACTCATGAAAATGGCCATAATACGCAAAAACGACGAGTTTTTGGTCATACCTCTCAAACCTGTAAATCGCCTTGCAACCCTAAAACTATGGGCAATAGCTCATGAAAACAGCCATAAAACGCGAAAACGACGAGTTTTTGGTCATAGCTCTCAAACATGTATCGGGTCTTACGGCCCATGCGAATCTCCCTAGAATCCCAAAATGTGGTTAATAGCTCATAAAACCGGCCATATAACACGAAAATGATGAGTTTTTGATCAAGCCTCAAACTTGTATCGGGTCTTACAGTCATTTTAAATCGCCCTGGAACCCCAAAACTATGGGCAATAACTCATGAAAACGGCCATAAAACACAAATTACAAGTTTTTGGACATTCCCTCAAACGACGTCGCCCCCAGGCCGCCCCACCCTCTCGCGACCCGCCTGCCGACCAACCTCTGGGCGCCAAGTGACCCGAGCCGCCTCCCGAGCAAGGTCCGACCGCCCCTCCGCTGCGCCGTGCCCTTCGCCTCACGGCGCTGGCGCCACAGCCGCGCTGGCGCCATGCTAAGCTCAACCTCGAAGCTCCACTGCCTGGGCGCTGCTCAGTCGGCCCGCCCGCCACTGCCGCCTTGGCCCCGCCGTTCGCCTGAGAGTGCCACCGCCCGTCCTGCCCGCCGCCGCTTCCGCTGGCCAGCGCCTCTCAAGCCCGCTCCTCTCGCGGCCGGCGACCTCGCCTCCGCCATGTCCCGTCGGCCTCTTCCCTGCAGCGCCGTCTGAAGCATCTCGAGCCGGCCTTGGACCTACACGCGGTTCTCGCGGCCCGCCTCGCCTAGATCCTTGCCGTTGCCGTTCGGTCCACCCTGCAGCATCCTCTGCACCGTGTTTGGTCAAGGCCGAACCCAGCGTTGCCTGCGATGTTGCTGGTTCAGAAGCATGACACGACTCGGCAGATCCTGCGTGTGCACATCGATCAAGAAGGGTGGGTCTCCTCCGTTGCTCAGTGCCGCCAACGTTCGGGTCATGAAGATCTCCTTCAGGAAAACCCGTCGAGAAACCCCTACCAAAGTTCGACACTATCAAGCATCAAGGCTCCTTCACGGATCTCAAGCTCTCCTTCCCGGAGCCGAAGACCCCGAACGCCAAGACCACCGACAAGATCTCCATCCTGGACCCAAGAACTACTTCACGGACATCGAGTGCCAAGATCGCCCACAGAGAATCGAAGTTGTCGAGACCCTGAGGACCCGTTCCCGGAGACGAGACCGGACCCGACAAGATCGTCGCGACGACAAGAACGGAAGCGACCGGGAGTATCCGATGCGCCCCGACGCCGAATCAAGTGCTTCCTCCCGGAAGGCCAAGAACTACCCCGATCCGAGACCCCGGATGCGACCAGAACTCCCCCCGCTACCGAGAACGTTCCCGCCGAGACCAATCCGTCAACCTGACCCCGAGACGGACCGGACCTGTCGAACCCGGAACCCCAAGTTCGTCGAGGCCCCTTAATGTGAACCCTCTCCTCCGCAAACCCTATTTTATAATTGAAATACAACTTGTCGCATCATAATTGTTCATGCATGCATCCTATCATGTGGTTTGGGGGCCTTATGCCGATTCACCTAATAATTAAATATGGGGCCCATATGCGGGCAAATCTAGCCTTATATTGGCCTCATTTAAACTTGTGTAGCGAACCGGCTCCATCTGTTACATTGCTAAACAACATTTAATTTGAAGGGCTTCTAAATAACATGAACCAACTAACTAATTGTCGGGACCCCGGTTCCGCCTAATCTGACCTAATTGCATCGCACCTTGCCATGCATCATACATGCATCATGCCGATCTTCTGCCGTGTATTAAATACTGCATCCGGTGTTTCTTCTAGTGTTTTGGTTCTTCGCGGATAAGGCCGTTGAGTTGATGTGAGCTTCACCGATCTTCGTTGAACCTTCGACAATGTTTTTCAAAGTAGCATCTCCCTCTTTCTACCTATCTTACTTTATAGTCTTTATTCCCTCATTGATCTATTGCTATCTATGTTGCGATGCTTTAGTTTCCGCACTGATATCCCTTGCAGCCCTATATATTTGCCTTGGACACATCCTATTACCGTTGTTTGGTAGATAGTTGGACTTGCTGCGTCGTAGTTGCTTGCTCAAGTCTTGATGTGTGTCGCCATGCCACGATTCTTGATGTATTGCCGCATGTTGATGTTGGAGATGATCCTAGTTTTACTTATTGTTCACTTTAATTTCTGTTTAACAACTAAAATTGAATAAGCAGAGGCATCGGTGGGTGATAGATAATATTTGGTTTCCGAACGCCCACTTGTGTCCCGTAAGACCCCGAGTACTTGATACCTGTTCCTTGATTTATCGCGCTATCCACATCCGGGAGGTATATGGGACCCCCTGAGCCAGAGCTTTATTCATTCTTATTTCTTGGGGCCACAAACTAGTTTGAGGTTTTATTTACGATCCTGTACTTATGCCATGCTACTTTCTGTATTTAAATTGTGCGAGGTGCACCTTGTCGCTTAGGAAAGCGGAGTGTTTTCGCGGTGTCGACAAGCCCAGCCACACTTTCGGGTTCCCGATCGTTTACCATCGACGCAAACCTTGAGCCCGTCTCGAGCTTGCTTACTCGTTGCGGAATCTACTTAAGGGGTGGCCCCCTGAAATATTTCTGAATCCTGTGATTGTTCAGTCGTGAAAGCGTCGTTGGGTTTTGATTTGGTTTTCCGAGGTTGATCGAGCGTGTGTTGCTATTGGTGCACCCCGGCCGGGTAAAACTTTCTGAAAGCCGTGTCCGCGGATATGGACGACTTGGAGCACAGTATCTCGATCATAGACAAGCATAACTAAAGTTTACTGCTATAAATTTGACTTATAATGACTAGTAATCAGCTTCACTATAATGGAATGGCTAATTAATACTGCCCACCATTGCTTGTTTGGTTGTCGCTTGCGACAATTGTATCTGACTAGTAAGTATTGCAACTACAACGAAATGGCTGAATAAAAGTACCAACAACTGCTGGGTTTCGGGGTTACATCATACTATCTGTATCTGATTAGTAATTGCTGCAACCACAACGGAATGGTTAACTAAAAGGTCCCACTGCTTATTTTATCAGGACGACTATCTTTAACCTGACTAGTAATTGCTGCAACGACAACCGAATAAATAAAACTGCCAACTGCGTGAGTTCCTCGGTTGACTTCCTCGTTTGGTCTCGAGGGGGAAACGCCAGGACGGGTTTGTGTGGTGTTAGCTTCAGGTTGGATCCGAATAGGTCATTCTTACCCCCCCTCTGATAACCGCCAGTTGTATCGAGTCTCTATAGGTTGTTTAGTGCATGCTGCCGCTGTCAGTCCACCATACCTATGTAGGCGAGGACCGCCGAATTCTAGCCTCGCCGCATCGGCCTCGATCGACGCTCCTCTTTTTCCTTTGCCCTTTGTCGGCACCCCTTTTGTTTAAGCAGGTTTTGAGATCGACGCCGTTAGCAGGGTTACCCTTCCGGCTTGGCCTGGGCAGGGTTATGGACGCCATTGGTTATTCTTCAGGGCTCTTAGCCCCATTTGCATCTTGTCCGTAGCTGGACGCTCTATCGTTTTCAAGGTGATTTGGATCTTTGTATATTATATCTGTATTCTTGACTCTTTGAGTCGCTGTTATATATATCTGTTCTGTGGGTCCCATCGAGGACTGTTGTGTAATGTTATTACTTCGTTTTCCACCCGCACGAAAGTGCTTGGTGGGCACCTTTGAATCGTTTCTATGCGGGTTTGGCGAATTTTGCTCAAACTTGCATAGGTCCGATTCTGAGGGTGTTACAGAGTGGTATCAGAGCTCAGCAGTTACGATACCCCACAAGTCCAGCCTGTAGGATAACCTAGCTAACGGCCGAAGTAGAGAGTCAAAACTATGTTGCAAAAATCGGTTGGATAGATCTGATTAGGTCTGATTTTACTCCTTACCCATTTGCTATTCCTCTCTTACCTCTACGTGTTTTGTATCCGCCCTCTTCTCTCTCTTCGAGTCCAGGATTTCTCGCGGTGGGGTTTCCGTCGTACCTTCAGGGTTTCGCTATCTTCCTTTTGTAACGGAGGTGCTACGATCATCAATCTGCAACATGTCTGTTGAACCTTCATCCGATCTTTTGTTCTTGAGATCTTTATCCATCTGTGTTCCTTGCTGGATATCAGTGTCGTTGAAAAACATATGAGAAGGACGAGCTTTGGTGAAGTTGGAGTCGACCTTGAGCATGTGTTGTTCAGGCCAATGGAACCATCGCGAAACCTAATCACTGTGTCTTTCGTACGATTTCTGCTGGCAACATTCCTTTGTTCCGGACACCGCCTAAGAAGGTCTTCAGTCTAAATCTCGAGAGTTGAGTTGCCTGATTCTCCTACCCATGTATAGAGTTGATAGTTGGGTCCGGAATGGAC
Source organism: Avena longiglumis (assembly GCA_030063025.1). Lineage (NCBI taxonomy): Eukaryota > Viridiplantae > Streptophyta > Magnoliopsida > Poales > Poaceae > Avena > Avena longiglumis. Next base: position 19,512,476 of record CP125973.1, read on the forward strand.
TGATCACCCTACCCGACTCTTATTGTTCGCTCTGTACATCGAACTGGTGGATCAATGTAACTTTTCCCTCTTCTAACGGAAGTTAGGGGTGGCCTTATCGTTTGATGCCTCTATCTTCGTCCTTTGTTTCTCCGGAGTGTTCTCTCGACGAACGTGAACAACGACCTCTTGTTAGTGGTGTCGCGAAGATCTACACGAAGCGCGAAGGATCAGATCGCCGACCTTCCTTCCAGTACCATGAGGCGGATCTCGAGGGCGATATCCCTTGTTAGTGGTGTCGAATTGTGGCATCCCGCAAAACCACTACTAGAAAATCAAGTTAAATTTGTGCATTGCATCGTCATCATCATGCATTGTTTGCCAAAAACTATTTTCGCAACACCCGTTTGTTTTCTAAAACGCCCCCTCTGGATTCAAACATCAAATCCGGGTCGCCGGAATATTTTGTTTTGTTGCTATCGGGTTGCAAACGGCCCAATTAAATTAAATAAAAATTATAATTATTTTTGGTGGGGCAGTCGAACGGTCCGAATCGACCGAACGACCGCCCCATAAAACTAAAACGGTCCACCTACACCTGCCCTCTAATCCTAAACCTACCAGATATTCTACCCCACCCCCTTGGCCACATCACTCCCACCTATCCCGTCGCGACACCTCACCCCTCCCTCTCCCTCACCCAATCCTTGCCCTCCACCTCACCCTCTCTCTCTCCTCTCTCAGCCCACCCTCTCTCCCCACTCCCTCTCAGCACACTGCACGCACGCTAACGCACGCACGCTCACCCTCTGCACCCGAACCGCCCCTCTCTCTCCCTGTCCAACCGCCCCGCGGGACCCACCCTGGGCCCCACGCCCCAACACGGCCGCTCCCCCGCCCCGAGGCCTCTTCTTCCTCCCAGTTCTCACAGCTGCCATGCCAGCTCGCCTTGCCGCCTCCCTCCTTGCGCCGCCGCTCGCTGCCCAGCGCCTGCTTCGCCCTTGAGGCTCCCCGCCAAGCCGCGCCCAGCTCCCCGCCTCACCTCCGCCGTCCCTTCTCCGCCGGCCAAGACCTCACCGCCGCCGCCTGCCTGCGCCGTCCATGCCCCGTCCGCCGCCTCACACCCGCCCGCCGCCAAGTCCGGTCGAGCCCGCGCCTCCGCCTCCGCATCGAGCTCCTCCCGGCCATGCCCGCCACCGCCTGCGACGTCGCCCCAGGCCGCCCCACCTCGCCATGACCCGCGCCGTCGACGAACCTCGCCGGCACCGCCTAGTGACCAACCGCGCCCTCCCGAGCCGTCGACCGCCTCCAGCCCGAGCCTCCGGACCGCCCGCTGCTGGGCGCCGCCCTGCGCCTCCGCGCCACGCTCCGTCCTCCAAGCCCGCGCTGCCGCGCCGCCCGTAAGCTCAACTCGAAGCGTCTCCACGCTGGCGGCGCTGCTTCGCAGCTCGCCCGCCTGCCGCCGCCGCCTTGGCCCCGCCGTCCCGCCTGAGTGCCACCTGGCCCTGCGGCCCGCCTGCTCCGCCAGCCCTCTCAAGCCCTCCTCTCCACGCCGGCGACCTCGCCTCCCCGCCTCTGCCATGTCCCCGTCGGCCTCTTCCCCTGCAGCGCCGTCTGCGAGCATCCTCGAGCCGGCCCCGCTGGGACCTACCTGGGCGCGGTTCTCGCGGCCCGCCTCGCCTAGATCCTTGCCGTTGCCGTTCGGTCCACCCTGCAGCGTCCTCTGCACCGTGTTTGGTCAAGGCCGAACCAAGCGTTGCCTGCGATGTTGCTGGTTCAGAAGCATGACACGACTCGGCAGTTCCTGCGTGTGCACATCGATCAAGAAGGGTGGGTCTCCTCCGTTGCTCAGTGCCGCCAACGTTCGGGTCATGAAGATCTCCTTCAGGAAAACCCCGTCGAGAAACCCCGGTACCAAAGTTCGACACCAGACCGAAGCATCAAGGCTCCTTCACGGATCTCAAGCTCTCCTTCCCGGAGCCGAAGACCCCGAATGCCAAGACCACCGACAAGATCTCCATCCTGGACCCAAGAACTACTTCACGGACATCGAGTGCCAAGATCGCCCACAGAGAATTGAAGTTGTCGAGACCCTGAGGACCCGTTCCCGGAGACGAGACCGGACCCGACAAGATCGTCGCGACGACAAGAACGGCAGCGACCGGGAGTATCCGATGCGCCCCGACGCCGAATCAAGTGCTTCCTCCCGGAAGGCCAAGAACTACCCCGATCCGAGACCCCGGATGCGACCAGAACTCCCCCCGCTACCGAGAACGTTCCCGCCGAGACCAATCCGTCGAACCCTGGACCCCGAGACCGGACCCCGGACCCTGTCGAACCCCGGAACCCCAAGTTCGTCGAGGCCCCTTAATGTGTGAACCCTCTCCCGCAAACCCTATTTTATAATTGAAATACAACTTGTCGCATCATAATTGTTCATGCATGCATCCTATCATGTGGTTTGGGGGCCTTATGCCGATTCACCTAATAATTAAATATGGGGCCCATATGCGGGCAAATCTAGCCTTATATTGGCCTCATTTAAACTTGTGTAGCGAACCGGCTCCATCTGTTACATTGCTAAACAACATTTAATTTGAAGGGCTTCTAAATAACATGAACCACCTAACTAATTGTCGGGACCCCGGTTCCGCCTAATCTGACCTAATTGCATCGCACCTTGCCATGCATCATACATGCATCATGCCGATCTTCTGCCGTGTATTAAATACTGCATCCGGTGTTTCTTCTAGTGTTTTGGTTCTTCGCGGATAAGGCCGTTGAGTTGATGTGAGCTTCGCCCCGATCTTCGGTTGAACCCTTCGACAATGTTTTTCAGGCGAGCATCTCCCTCTTTCTACCTATCTTACTTTATAGTCTTTATTCCCCTTCTGTTGATCTATTGCTATCTGTGTTGCGATGCTTTAGTTTCCGTACCCGTGATATCCCTTGCAGCCCTATATATTTGCCTTGGACACATCCTATTACCTGTTGTTTGGTAGATAGTTGGACTTGCGCGTCGTAGTTGCTTGCTCAAGTGCTGATGTGTGTCGCCATATGCCACAGTTGCTGATGTATTGCCGCATGTTGATGTTGGAGATGATCCTAGTTTTACTTATTGTTCACTTTAATTTCTGTTTAACAACTAAAATTGAATAAGCAGAGGCATCGGTGGGTGATAGATAATATTTGGTTTCCGAACGCCCACTTGTGTCCCGTAAGACCCCGAGTACTTGATACACGCCTTGATTTATCGCGCTATCCACATCCGGGAGGTATATGGGACCCCCCTGAGCCAGAGCTTGATTCATTCTTATTTCTTGGGGCCACAAACTAGTTTGAGGTTTTATTTACGATCCTGTACTTATGCCATGCTACTTTATGTATTTAAATTGTGCGAGGTGCACACTGTACTGTTTAGGAAAGCGGAGTGTTTTCACGGTATCGACAAGCCCAGCCACACTTTCGGGTTCCCGATCCATACCAGCGACGAAACCTTGAGCCCGTCTCGAGCTTGCTTACTCCGTTCGGGATCTACTCAATGGGTGGCCCCTGAAATATTTCTAAATCCTGTGATTGTTCAATCGTGAAAGCCTCGTGGGTTTTGATTTGGTTTTTCCGAGGTTGATCGAGCGTGTGTTGCTATTGGTGCACCCGGACGGGTAAAACTTTCTCAAAGCCGTGTCCGGATATGGACGACTTGGAGCACAAGATCTCGATCATAGACAAGCATAACTAAAGTTTATCGCTATAAATTTGACTTATAATGACTAGTAATCAGCTTCACTATAATGGAATGGCTAATTAACTGCCCACCATTGCTTGTTTGGTTGTCGCTTGCACAATTGTATCTCGACTAGTAAGTATTGCAACTTCAACGAAATGGCTGAATAAAAGTACCAACAACTTTGGGTTTCGGGTTACATCATACTATCTCAGACCGATTAGTAATTGCTGCAACCACAACGGAATGGTTAACTAAAGGTCCCACCGCTTATTTTATCGTGACTATCTTTAACCCTAGTAATTGCTGCAACGACAACCGAATAAATAAAACTGCCAACCGCGTGAGTTCCTCGGTTGACTTCTCGTTTGGTCTCGAGAGGGGAAACGCCAGACGGGTTTGTGTGGTGTTAGCTTCAGGTTGGATCCGATAGGTCATTCTTACCCCTCCGATAACCGCCTGTATCGAGTCTCTATAGGTTGTTTAGTGCATCTTGCCGCCGCTTCGATCCACCATACCTATGTAGGCGAGGACCGAATTCTAGCCTCGCTGTATGGCCTCAAGATCGACGCTCCTCTTTTCCTTTGCCCTTTGTCGGCACCCCTTTTTGTTTAAGCGGTTTTGAGATCGACGCCATAGTGGTTACCCTTCCGGCTTGGCTCAGGGTTATGGACGCCATTGGTTATTCTTCGTGGCTCTTAGCCCCATTTGCATCTTGTCCGTGTCCGACGCCTATCGCTTTCAAGGTGATTTGGATCTTTGTATATTATACGTATTCTTGACTCTTTGAGTCATATATATATCTGCTCATGGGTCCCATCGAGGACTGTTGTGTAATGTTATTACTTCGTTTTCCACCCGCACGAAAGTGCTTGGTGGGCACCTTTGAATCGTTTCTATGCGGGTTTGGCGAATTTTGCTCAAACTTGCATAGGTCCGATTCTGAGGGTGTTACACCCTAGAACCCCAAAATGTGGGCAATAGCTCATAAAAACGACCATATGACACGAAAATGATGAGTTTTTGATCAAGCTTCAAACTTGTATTGGGTCTTACAGTCATTTTGAATCGCCCTGGACCCCCAAAACTATGGGCAATAACTCATGAAAACGGCCATAAAACAAAAAAATGACGAGTTTTTGGACATTCCCTCAAACATGTATCATGTCTTGCGGTCATTTTAAATCGCCTGGAACCCCAAAAATATGGTCCATAACTCATGAAAATTGCCATAAAATGCAAAAATGACGAGTGCTTGGTTATGACTCTTAAACATGTAAATCTCCTTGGAACTCCAAAACTATGGGCAATTGCTCATGAAAACGACATTAAAACATGAAAATGGAGAGTTTTTGGTCATGTCGTCAAACATGTATCATGTTTTACGGTCATTTTAAATCGCCCTGGAACCCCAATATTATGGGCAATAACTAATGAAAATGGCCATATTACGCAAAAACGACGAGTTTTTGGTCATAACTCTCAAACCTGTAAATCGCCTTGGATCCGCAAAACTATGTGCAATAGCTCATGAAAACGGCCATAAAATGTGAAAACGACGAGTTTTTGGTCATAACTCTCAAACATGTATAGGGTCTTACGGGCCATGCGAAACCCCCTAGAACCCCAAAAATGTGGTCAATAGCTCACAAAAATGGCCATATAACACGAAAATGACGAGTTTTTGATCAAGCCTCAAACTTGTATCGGTTCTTCCAGTGTAAATTGCCCTGGAACCCCAAAACTATGGGAAATAGCTCATGAAAACGGCCATAAAACACAAAAATGACGAGTTCTTGGACATGCCCTCAAACATGTATCATGTCTGGCGGTCATTTTAAATCGCCCTTGAACCCCAAAAATATGGGACATAACTCACGAAATTTTCCATAAAATGCAAAAACGATGAGTGCTTGGTTATGAATCTCAAACATGTAAATCGCCCTGGAACCCCAAAATGATGGGCAATAACTCATGAAAACGGCCAAAAAACACAAAAATGGAGAGTTTTTGGTCATCCCCTTAAACATGTATCGGGTCTTAGGATCACTTTAAATCGCCCTAGAACCCCAATATTATGGGCAATAACTCATGAAAATGGCCATAATATGCGAAAACTATGAGTTCTTGGTCATACCTCTCAACCTGTAAATCGCCTTGGAACCCCAAAACTATGGGCAATAGCTCATGAAAACAGCCATAAAACGCGAAAACGACGAGTTTTTGGTCATAACTCTCAAACATGTATTGGGTCTTACGGGCCATGTGAATCTCCCTAGAACCCCAAAATGTGGTTAATAGCTCATAAAACCGGCCATATAACACGAAAATGATGAGTTTCTGATCAAGCTCAAACTTGTATCGGGTCTTACAGTCATTTTAAATCGCCCTGGAACCCCAAAACTATGGGCAATAACCCATGAAAACGGCCATAAAACACAAATTACAAGTTTTTGGACATTCCCTCAAACATGTATCATGTCTTGCGGTCATTTTAAATCGCCCTGGAACCCCAAAAATATGGTCCATAACTCATGAAAATTGCCATAAAATGCAAAAACGATGAGTGCTTGGTCATGACTCTTAAACATGTAAATCGCCTTGGAACCCCAAAACTATGGGCAATTGCTCATGAAAATGACCATATAACACGAAAATGGAGAGTTTATGGTTATGCCCTTAAACATGTATCGGGTCTTAGGGTCATTTTAAATCGCCCTAGAACCCGAATATTATAGGCAATAACTCATGAAAATGGCCATAATACGCAAAAACGACGAGTTTTTGGTCATACCTCTCAAACACAGAATCGCCGTGGAACCCCAAAACTATGGGCAATAGCTCATGAAAACGGCCATAAAACGCGAAAACGACGAGTGTTTGGTCATAACTCTCAAACATGAATAGGGTCTTACGTGCCATGCGAATCCGCCTAGAACCCCAAAAATGTGGTCTATAGCTCATAAAAATGGCCATAAAACACGAAAATGATGAGTTTTTGATGAAGCCTCAAACTTGTATCAGGTCTTCCAGTCATTTTAAATCGCCAGGGAACCCGAAAAATATGGGCAATAACTCATGAAAACGGCCATAAAACACAAAAATGACGAGTTTTTGGTCATTCCCTCAAACATGTATCGTGTCTTGCGGTCATTTTAAGTTGCCCTGGAACCCCAAAAATATGGGCCATAACTCATTAAAAATTCCATAAAATGCAAAAACGATGAGTGCTTGGTCATGACTTTCCAACATGTAAATTGCCTTGGAACCTGTAAATCGCCTTGCAACCCTAAAACTATGGGCAATAGCTCATGAAAACAGCCATAAAACGCGAAAACGACGAGTTTTGGGTCATACCTCTCAAACATGTATCGGGTCTTACGGGCCATGTGAATCTCCCTAGAACCCCAAAATGTGGGCAATAGCTCATAAAAACGGCCTTATGACACGAAAATGATGAGTTTTTGATCAAGCCTCAAACTTGTATTGGGTCTTACAGTCATTTTGAATCGCCCTGGACCCCCAAAACTATGGGCAATAACTCATGAAAACGGCCATAAAACACAAAAATGACGAGTTTTTGGACATTCCCTCAAACATGTATCATGTCTTGCGGTCATTTTAAATCGCCCTGGAACCCCCAAAATATGGTCCATAACTCATGAAAATTGCCATAAATTGCAAAAATGACGAGTGCTTGGTCATGAATCTTAAACAGGTAAATCGCCTTGGAACCCCAAAACTGTGGGCAATATCTCCTGAAAACGGCATTAAAACATGAAAATGGAGAGTTTTTGGTCATGTCGTCAAACATGTATCATGTTTTACGGTCATTTTAAATCGCCCTGGAACCCCACTATTATGGGCAATAACTCATGAAAATGGCCATATGCATAAAACGACGAGTTTTTGGTCATAACTCTCAAACCTGTAAATCGCCTTGGATCCGCAAAACTATGTGCAATAGCTCATGAAAACGGCCATAAAATGTGAAAACGACGAGTTTTTGGTCCTAACTCTCAAACATGTATAGGGTATTACGGGCCATGCGAAACCCCCTAGAACCCCAAAAATGTGGTCAATAGCTCATAAAAATGGCCATATAACACGAAAATGACGAGTTTTTGATCAAGCCTCGAACTTGTATCGGGTCTTCCAGTGTTTTTTAAATTGCCCTGGAACCCCAAAACTATGGGCAATAACTCATGAAAACGGCCATAAAACACAAAAATGACGAGTTCTTGGTCATTCCCTCAAACATGTATCGTGTCTTGCGGTCATTTTAAATCGCCCTTGAACGCCAAAAATATGGGACATAACTCACTAAATTTTCCATAAAATCCAAAAACGATGAGTGCTTGCTCATGAATCTCAAACATGTTAATCACCTTGGAACCCCAAAACTATGGGCAATAGCTTATGAAAACGGCCATAAAACGCGAAAACGACGAGTTTTTGGTCATAACTCTCAAACATGTATAGGGTCTTATGGGCCATGCGAATCCCCCTAGAACCCCAAAAATGTGGGCAATAGCTCATAAAAACGGCCATACAACACGAAAATGACGAGTTTTTGATCAAGCATCAAACTTGTATCGGGTGTTCCAGTCATTTTAAATCGCCCTGGAACCCCAGAACGATGGGCAATAACTCATGAATATGGCCATAAAACACAAAAATGGACAGTTTTTGGTCATCCCCTTAAACATGTATCGGGTCTTACGATCACTTTAAATCGCCCTGGAACCCCAATATTATGGGCAATAACTCATGAAAATGGCCATAATACGCGAAAACGATGAGTTTTTGGTCATACTATCAAACGTATAAATCGCCTTGGAACCCCAAAACTATGGGCAATAGCTCATGAAAACAGCCATAAAACGCGAAAACGACGAGTTTTTGGTCATAACTATCAAACATGTATCGAGTCTTACGGTCCATGTGAATCTCCCTAGAACCCCAAAATGTGGTTAATAGCTCATAAAACCGGCCATATAACACGAAAATGATGAATTTTTGATCAAGCCTCAAACTTCTATCGGGTCTTACAGTCATTTTAAATCACCTTGGAACCCCAAAAATATGGTCCATAACTCATGAAAACTGCCATAAAATGCAAAAACGACGAGTGCTTGGTCATGACTCTTAAACATGTAAATCGCCTTGGAACCCCAAAACTATGGGAAAGTGCTCATGAAAATGACCATAAAACACGAAAATGGAGAGTTTATGGTTATGCCCTTAAACATGTATCGGGTCTTAGGGTCATTTTAAATCGCCCTAGAACCCGAATATTATAGGCAATAACTCATGAGAATGGCCATAATACGCAAAAACGACGAGTTTTTGGTCATAACTCTCAAACCTGTAAATCGCCTTGGAACCCCAAAACTATGGGCAATAGCTCATGAAAACGGCCATAAAACGCGAAAACGACGAGTGTTTGGTCATAACTCTCAAACATGAATAGGGTCTTACGTGCCATGCGAATCCGCCTAGAACCCCAAAAATGTGGTCTATAGCTCATAAAAATGGCCATAAAACACGAAAATGATGAGTTTTTGATGAAGCCTCAAACTTGTATCAGGTCTTCCAGTCATTTTAAATCGCCAGGGAACCCGAAAAATATGGGCAATAACTCATGAAAACGGCCATAAAACACAAAAATGACGAGTTTTTGGTCATTCCCTCAAACATGTATCGTGTCTTGCGGTCATTTTAAGTTGCCCTGGAACCCCAAAAATATGGGCCATAACTCATTAAAAATTCCATAAAATGCAAAAACGATGAGTGCTTGGTCATGACTTTCCAACATGTAAATTGCCTTGGAACTCAAATCGCCTTTGCAACCCTAAAACTATGGGCAATAGCTCATGAAAACAGCCATAAACGCGAAACGAGTTTTGGGTCATACCTCTCAAACATGTATCGGGTCTTAGGGCCATGTGAATCTCCCTAGAACCCCAAAATGTGGGCAATAGCTCATAAAAACGGCCTTATGACACGAAAATGATGAGTTTTTGATCAAGCCTCAAACTTGTATTGGGTCTTACAGTCATTTTGAATCGCCCTGGACCCCCAAAACTATGGGCAATAACTCATGAAAACGGCCATAAAACACAAAAATGACGAGTTTTTGGACATTCCCTCAAACATGTATCATGTCTTGCGGTCATTTTAAATCGCCCTGGAACCCCCAAAATATGGTCCATAACTCATGAAAATTGCCATAAATTGCAAAAATGACGAGTGCTTGGTCATGAATCTTAAACAGGTAAATCGCCTTGGAACCCCAAAACTGTGGGCAATATCTCCTGAAAACGGCATTAAAACATGAAAATGGAGAGTTTTTGGTCATGTCGTCAAACATGTATCATGTTTTACGGTCATTTTAAATCGCCCTGGAACCCCACTATTATGGGCAATAACTCATGAAAATGTCCATATTACGCAAAAACGACGAGTTTTGGGTCATAACTCTCAAACCTGTAAATCGCCTTGGATCCGCAAAACTATGTGCAATAGCTCATGAAAACGGCCATAAAATGTGAAAACGACGAGTTTTTGGTCCTAACTCTCAAACATTTATAGGGTATTACGGGCCATGCGAAACCCCCTAGAACCCCAAAAATGTGGTCAATAGCTCATAAAAATGGCCATATAACACGAAAATGACGAGTTTTTGATCAAGCCTCGAACTTGTATCGGGTCTTCCAGTGTTTTTTAAATTGCCCTGGAACCCCAAAACTATGGGCAATAACTCATGAAAACGGCCATAAAACACAAAAATTACGAGTTCTTGGTCATTCCCTCAAACATGTATCGTGTCTTGCGGTCATTTTAAATCGCCCTTGAACGCCAAAAATATGGGACATAACTAACTAAATTTTCCATAAAATCCAAAAACGATGAGTGCTTGCTCATGAATCTCAAACATGTTAATCACCTTGGAACCCCAAAACTATGGGCAATAGCTTATGAAAACGGCCATAAAACGCGAAAACGACGAGTTTTTGGTCATAACTCTCAAACATGTATAGGGTCTTATGGGCCATGCGAATCCCCCTAGAACCCCAAAAATGTGGGCAATAGCTCATAAAAACGGCCATACAACACGAAAATGACGAGTTTTTGATCAAGCATCAAACTTGTATCGGGTGTTCCAGTCATTTTAAATCGCCCTGGAACCCCAAAACGATGGGCAATAACTCATGAATACGGCCATAAAACACAAAAATGGAGAGTTTTTGGTCATCCCCTTAAACATGTATCGGGTCTTACGATCACTTTAAATCGCCCTGGAACCCCAATATTATGGGCAATAACTCATGAAAATGGCCATAATACGCGAAAACGATGAGTTTTTGGTCATACTATCAAACCTATAAATCGCCTTGGAACCCCAAAACTATGGGCAATAGCTCATGAAAACAGCCATAAAACGCGAAAACGACGAGTTTTTGGTCATAACTATCAAACATGTATCGGGTCTTACGGTCCATGTGAATCTCCCTAGAACCCCAAAATGTGGTTAATAGCTCATAAAACCGGCCATATAACACGAAAATGATGAATTTTTGATCAAGCCTCAAACTTCTATCGGGTCTTACAGTCATTTTAAATCACCTTGGAACCCCAAAAATATGGTCCATAACAAATGAAAACTGCCATAAAATGCAAAAACGACGAGTGCTTGGTCATGACTCTTAAACATGTAAATCGCCTTGGAACCCCAAAACTATGGGAAAGTGCTCATGAAAATGACCATAAAACACGAAAATGGAGAGTTTATGGTTATGCCCTTAAACATGTATCGGGTCTTAGGGTCATTTTAAATCGCCCTAGAACCCGAATATTATAGGCAATAACTCATGAGAATGGCCATAATACGCAAAAACGACGAGTTTTTGGTCATAACTCTCAAACCTGTAAATCGCCTTGGAACCCCAAAACTATGGGCAATAGCTCATGAAAACGGCCATAAAACGCGAAAACGACGAGTGTTTGGTCATAACTCTCAAACATGAATAGGGTCTTACGTGCCATGCGAATCCGCCTAGAACCCCAAAAATGTGGTCAATAGCTCATAAAAATGGCCATAAAACACGAAAATGACGAGTTTTTGATGAAGCCTCAAACTTGTATCAGGTCTTCCAGTCATTTTAAATCGCCAGGGAACCCGAAAAATATGGGCAATAACTCATGAAAACGGCCATAAAACACAAAAATGACGAGTTTTTGGTCATTCCCTCAAACATGTATCGTGTCTTGCGGTCATTTTAAGTTGCCCTGGAACCCCAAAAATATGGGCCATAACTCATTAAAAATTCCATAAAATGCAAAAACGATGAGTGCTTGGTCATGACTTTCCAACATGTAAATTGCCTTGGAACCTGTAAATCGCCTTGCAACCCTAAAACTATGGGCAATAGCTCATGAAAACAGCCATAAAACGCGAAAACGACGAGTTTTTGGTCATACCTCTCAAACATGTATCGGGTCTTACGGGCCATGTGAATCTCCCTAGAACCCCAAAATGTGGGCAATAGCTCATAAAAACGGCCTTATGACACGAAAATGATGAGTTTTTGATCAATCCTCAAACTTGTATTGGGTCTTACAGTCATTTTGAATCGCCCTGGACCCCCAACACTACAAGAAATCTGGCTATATATGACCCTCCATTTTCGTCACAAAATCGTCATAGTAGTCCATTTATGACGATTCTGTGACGATTTTGAGATCGTCGAAAGCTGGGCGTCGCAAATGAACTATAACGACGTTTTTGGTAAAATCGTCATAACCGTCTATGACGATATTGGATCGTCATAACGTCTATGACGATCCAATATCGTCACGAGCCATCTAGTCTAGCCAAGTCAGATCCTACGTGGCCGATCCTACGTGGCAAAATTATGACGAAATTAAATCGTCGTAGTGTTAATTCAGCCCAGTCCATTTCTGGATTCTACATGGGCTCAGCCCAACAATTCCAGCTTGTTTTTTTCTCCTATCCATTATAGTCATCTACATGGGCCAAGCCCAATATTTTTTACTTTGTTTTCGGGCCTTGGCCTTTTTACATATCAGTTTTCATTTCCAGTTTGATCCCAGTATTTAATTTTTTAATGTTTTGAAAGGAATGAAACAATTAATAATTTAATCAAAACAGATACAGAACACGAGTATCACATTCATTCGTAATCATACAGGACATGCATGCAACCCGAATACACCAGAAGCACAACTAGTACAGGATGTTTACAGAAACCACCTCAAAACACAGAAAAATGCAAAAAAATTCCTCGACAGGTTCCCCACAACACAACCATACGCACATCCGGCCTCGGCGATCGCGACAAAGACAGACAGAACCACCACAGTCGACAAGAACCCTCACCATCATTGGGCTTCAAGGTCTAGAAAAGCCCGTTGTGGTGGCAAGGGAGCTTGTCATTGGCTAGAAGTTGAGTGCATGTTCTAGATTCTTCCGGCAGACTTCATCTAAGAGCCTTTGTAAAAATGTGACAGAATAACAGTTGCTGGAAAATGAAATCCAACACCTGCAAGTTATTAAACAAAACATATTAATATAGTGCTGCACTCCTTGTAAATAAGGTTGTTAATAGTAGAGTGCTGAATCACACCCCCTTGTCAATGATGAATAATCCTCTCGGAGCAATTCCCTGGTACAATAATATTGAGAACTCTCGTTAAATTTAATAATACACATGGAAATGCAGAATAAAAGCGAAATATCTAGCAGAATGACTAGGTCATATGTAACCAACAAGTGATAAAAAAAGCAGTATACCTGATCAGCAATCAATACACGATTGATTTGGTGACATCGGAAACTAGCGGGTATTTCAGATCACCCAGAGGCACCAGGTTTCCTCTCTGTCTGCACCCATGCCAGATGGGAAAACTACAAGCATAGAGCATTTCACGTGTCAAGATAGTAGGAGACATCAATGAAGCATAGGTTGTGATTACCTATTATTTCGTACAGTGAATAATAACTATAAAGACTGTAAAGTGTGATGTTTAATGCAAAAGCAGAAAAAAATAAGACATAGTGCTTGCTACAAACCAGTCACTGATTTTCTGGATATAAGTTAGGCTAATAGTTTGAGCATAAAATGCACTTTCTAAATAGAAGGGGTGGGAGAATATAAATATGTTATCCCTACATCATTCTCAATGGAGTTGATAAGCATATGTAATATGTGTAATAAAAAAATTCTATCTCCATACTCTGATAAATACAGAGCATCACTTTATTCTCGCACTAGGCATGATTGATGCCACATACTTGCATCCAATAAATACAACAAACATCCAACATTGTGTCAGTTCAATGTTAGCTCTTAATGAGATGTTGCTACTCTAAGGTCTGAACAAGCACATATATGAAGTGAGTAGTATATGTATCGTAACTGCACGGAAAGTCACGCAGACAAAAGGTAGCATACCACACTATCAACTGAAACGCCGAGAACTTCGGTATTTATCTTCTCGAACGCACTGATACAAGTTATGTTTGTAATACAGTGATTGTGACACAATATGTTTATCACCCAAAGCACTGATAAATTTTCAAGTAATCCTATTACTATTGCATGACACCAACATCAACATATTACTACAATATATCAGGTGTAGATTCTTTCATCGTCAATTAATATACCAGGAGTATATTTTGTATTTTCATTCTTCTATCTTGTGTATAGGAAATGACTTGCTGGTTCAAGTAATTTATCTAGAATGAGTAATCTATAGAAGAAATTGAGGATTTGGGATACCAAATTGATCATAGAAATAGTAGACTGCAGTACTGTCATAGAAGATAGACTGCAGATCACATGACAAGGAGTAAATTGACAAAGGAGAATCATGATATAGAAGATACACTGCAGTACTATCATGATATAGAAGAAATTGAGGATTTGGGATACCAAATTGATCATAGAAATGGAAATTATTATACATGGCCTAAACCTATATTGCTATCTATACATAAACCATTAGTACTACTGCTACTAGAGGAAAATATGTCAGATAATAATCTCTTGCCTTCTATTAGAAAAAGAAGGAAATACTATATCAAACACACAAACGTGCATGGTCATGTACCCAGCCCAGGTCAGATCAGATCATATCGAAAATAGGAGCTACCAATCATCATCAATTGATTATCAAACTATAACTTTGAGCTAGCAACTCACTTGGGTGAATTAACAAGGACTATAAGGGAGTGGGAGACCGAATACTTATGAACCAAACCACGACCGATGGAGACGGTGAGGGTGGGGGATGCGACAGTAATGATAAAGGGTGGCTTCATTATCTTATCCTGAGAAGCATATCCTGATTTGAGGGTATGAAAACCAATATAATGTTATGCCAATATGGTTTCAACTCAAGGAAAATTAGTAGTACAAATAAAACCAACTAGGAGATTACATGTTAACTCATCTGTAAATAAGCATAGTCCTAGGAAGTTTCAGAAGAACATTAGCTATCCTTTTCATACTTAGCAGAAATCATAATTCAAGACATGGACAGAAAAGGTTTGCTGCATAGCTATATTGTTAAATGTGTGCAATATGTAGCAGAGAAAGGCATAACTAGTTTCTTAATGCACATGAATAATGATAACATAATCCGACATGTACAAGCCAAGGAACAACTAATGTTTTGGCATATGCCTTCGCTAGTAAAGATCACTAGCATGGTCACATAACATGTATACTAATTGGACGTCGGGGAATCAAGAGTGACCAACTCTCATGAGTGCTTAAACATGGTCTATGAACGACACATATTGCAAATAAACAGTAGATACTACAGCCATGTCTCATAAAACAAGTGGAGGAGAAAAGGGATGGACAAGGGATAGTGAGGACATGATCGAAACCTGTTGAAACCAGCCACACGGTTTTGACCAGTTTGGTTCGATAGTTTGCACGGGTTCAGACCAAACCATGAACAAGATTAGATAGAAGCAAGAAAAGCCTTGACTGATCTTCCACGTGGCCTGGATCCCCGTTCCTGATCATGCATGCAAAAACATTGCGGAGTTAGTTTGAAGCGACTTGTTAGCTGCCTCATGACGCTTAATAACAAGAAAATCGTGTGAACTGGGGAGAGGAATATCGTTCATCGCCAAGATGACTGAGTAAAATATCTGCTTGTGCATTCCCAAAAGAACAAAACAGTCCATTTTTTTGGCATGTTAGAGAATGATGATTAGGTGTCTGTAGAAACTAATCCTTGGATACAAGTGAACAGATAGACCCTCACTCAGTCCTCAGTATATGCTTCCAGTATCGACATAATGGCCAAATATGACATTGTCTTGCTCTCATGGAACAACTGATCAGATTAGTATAATGCCTGAAACAATCATTTTCCGCAAAATGCAAAAAACAAATCATGGGGCTCAAGGATGACCGTGCACTTCATCAACTTGAAATTGCGAAAATATCCGTAACTCTGTAAGTGATGCATGTAGCTTACTGAACCTGACAAATCGAGCGCTATCAGTAGTAAAAAAAGGAAAAAATCCTGGATCCGTGACAAGGACCTAGCAAGGGAGCGCCCGAATGAACACAACAGTAGTGGGGGGAAAGTACCCGGAGTTAGGCGAATCATATCTGACCGATTCTAATGAAAGGAAGACAACAACCATGTAATGTAAGATAGACAGAACCGTACATACCTTGAACGGGGAGCAGCAAAAGCGGTCGTGACGGCGGATCGACGAAGCCAACAACGCCGAAAATCCAACAACGGGAGTGACCATGGGCCATGGATCTGGGGTAGACGGGCTTGGAGCCGCCGCCCGACGGCATGGAGTGACCACCACCCGACGGCATGGAGCCGCTGCCTTGGACGGAAAGGTCAAATCCCGACTTCCTACTCCTCTCTAGGCTTGGGCTAGGGTTTTGATTTGACGCAATGTGTGGTGGTTCCATGCGGTGGAAAAGAAAGGCAAGGAGGAGGGGATTCAGGGGATGTTGTCGCCGAGGCAGGGGGTGGACGGAATTGGCCGGGATCTTGGCCGGCGGCGGAGAGGGGGGGAGAGGAACCATGGAGGAGGGAGTTTGGCGCTGGGAGGCCAGGACGGTGTTTTTTTTACAGGGGTGGGGTTGGTGGTTTTGGGTTCTTATCCCGCCTGTTGGTCCCAAATTTTGCTAGGTCTAAGCGCGTATGGTGTGCCAGGTCATCGATCCACTGCAAGTTCCCACCAGACACCATCTCAGCCGTCCATCCTGTTTACATCCAATGGCCGATATTGCCCTCCTCTTGTATCTTATCCTTCCTAGCACTATGACGATTTTGCCTTATAAAATTACGACGTTTTTATACAAAATCGTCATAAGTTTTCTAGGCTTGAACCCTCCCAAATAATACATGACCATGTGATGCATAATTGTCATAAATCTATGACGATTTTGTCCACGGTCACTACCAAAAGGTCATAGGCTGACACATTTCTTGTAGTGCAAAATTATGGGCAATAACTCATGAAAACGGCCATAAAACACAAAAATGACGAGTTTTTGGACATTCCCTCAAACATGTATCATGTCTTGCGGTCATTTTAAATCGCCCTGGAACCCCAAAAATATGGTCCATAACTCATGAAAATTGCCATAAATTGCAAAAATGACGAGTGCTTGGTCATGACTCTTAAACATGTAAATCGCCTTGGAACCCCAAAACTGTGGGCAATATCTCCTGAAAACGGCATTAAAACATGAAAATGGAGAGTTTTTGGTCATGTCGTCAAACATGTATCATGTTTTACGGTCATTTTAAATCGCCCTGGAACCCCACTATTATGGGCAATAACTCATGAAAATGGCCATATTACGCAAAAACGACGAGTTTTTGGTCATAACTCTCAAACCTGTAAATCGCCTTGGATCCGCAAAACTATGTGCAATAGCTCATGAAAACGGCCATAAAATGTGAAAACGACGAGTTTTTGGTCATAACTCTCAAACATGTATAGGGTATTATGGGCCATGCGAAACCCCCTAGAACCCCAAAAATGTGGTCAATAGCTCATAAAAATGGCCATATAACACGAAAATGACGAGTTTTTGATCAAGCCTCGAACTTGTATCGGGTCTTCCAGTGTTTTTTAAATTGCCCTGGAACCCCAAAACTATGGGAAATAACTCATGAAAACGGCCATAAAACACAAAAATGACGAGTTCTTGGACATGCCCTCAAACATGTATCATGTCTTCTGGTCATTTTAAATCGCCCTTGAACGCCAAAAATATGGGACATAACTCACGAAATTTTCCATAAAATGCAAAAACGATGAGTGCTTGGTCATGAATCTCAAACATGTAAATCACCTTGGAACCCCAAAACTATGGGCAATAGCTTATGAAAACGGCCATAAAACGCGAAAACGACGAGTTTTTGGTCATAACTCTCAAACATGTATAGGGTCTTATGGGCCATGCGAATCCCCCTAGAACCCCAAAAATGTGGGCAATAGCTCATAAAAACGGCCATACAACACGAAAATGACGAGTTTTTGATCAAGCATCAAACTTGTATCGGGTGTTCCAGTCATTTTAAATCGCCCTGGAACCCCAAAACGATGGGCAATAACTCATGAATACGGCCATAAAACACAAAAATGGAGAGTTTTTGGTCATCCCCTTAAACATGTATCGGGTCTTACGATCACTTTAAATCGCCCTGGAACCCCAATATTAGGGGCAATAACTCATGAAAATGGCCATAATACGCGAAAACGATGAGTTTTTGGTCATACTATCAAACCTATAAATCGCCTTGGAACCCCAAAACTATGGGCAATAGCTCATGAAAACAGCCATAAAACGCGAAAACGACGAATTTTTGGTCATAACTCTCAAACATGTATCGGGTCTTACGGGCCATGTGAATCTCCCTAGAACCCCAAAATGTGGTTAATAGCTCATAAAACCGGCCATATAACACGAAAATGATGAATTTTTGATCAAGCCTCAAACTTCTATCGGGTCTTACAGTCATTTTAAATCGCCCTGGAACCCCAAACTATGGGCAATAACTCATGAAAACGGCCATAAAACACAAATTACAAGTTTTTGGACATTCCCTCAAACATGTATCATGTCTTGCGGTCATTTTAAATCGCCCTGGAACACCAAAAATATGGTCCATAACTCATGAAAACTGCCATAAAATGCAAAAACGACGAGTGCTTGGTCATGACTCTTAAACATGTAAATCGCCTTGGAACCCCAAAACTATGGGAAATTGCTCATGAAAATGACCATAAAACACGAAAATGGAGAGTTTATGATTATGCCCTTAAACATGTATCGGGTCTTAGGGTCATTTTAAATCGCCCTAGAACCCGAATATTATAGGCAATAACTCATGAAAATGGCCATAATACGCAAAAACGACGAGTTTTTGGTCATAACTCTCAAACTCAGAATCGCCTTGGAACCCCAAAACTATGGGCAATAGCTCATGAAAACGGCCATAAACGCGAAACGATTTAGTGTTTGGTCATAACTCTCAAACATGAATAGGGTCTTACGTACATGCGAATGCGCCTAGAACCCCAAAAATGTGGTCAATAGCTCATAAAATGGCCATAAAACACGAAAATGACGAAGTTTTGATGAAGCCTCAAACTTGTATCAGTCTTCCACTATTTTAAATCGCCAGGAACCCGAAAAATATGGGCAATAACTCATGAAAACGGCCATAAAACACAAAATGACGAGTTTTTGGTCATTCCCTCAAACATGTATCGTGTCTTGCGGTCATTTTAAGTTGCCCTGGAACCCCAAAAATATGGGCCATAACTCATTAAAAATTCCATAAAATGCAAAAACGATGAGTGCTTGGTCATGACTTTCCAACATGTAAATTGCCTTGGAACCTGTAAATCGCCCTAAAACTGCCAAAACTGTGGGCTGTAGCTCATGAAAACGACCATAAAACACGAAAACGACGTGTTTTTAGGCATAACTCTCAAACATGTATCGGGTCTTACGGGCCATATGAATCTCCCTAGAACCCCAAAATGTGGGCAATAGCTAATAAAACCGGCCATATAACACGAAAATGATGAGTTTTTGATCAAGCCTCAAACTTGTATTGGGTCGTACAGTCATTTTAAATCTCCCTGGACCCCCAAAAATATGGGCAATAACTCATGAAAACGGCCATAAAACACAAAAATGACTAGTTTTTGGACATTCCCTCAAACATGTATCATGTCTTGCGGTCATTTTAAATCGCCCTCGAACCCCAAAAATATGGTCCATAACTCATGAAAATTGCCATAAATTGCAAAAATGACGAGTGCTTGGTCATGACTCTTAAACATGTAAATCGCCTTGGAACCCCAAAACTGTGGGCAATATCTCCTGAAAACGGCATTAAAACATGAAAATGGAGAGTTTTTGGTCATGTTTTACGGTCATTTTAAATCGCCCTGGAACCCCACTATTATGGGCAATAACTCATGAAAATGGCCATATTACGCAAAAACGACGAGTTTTTGGTCATAACTCTCAAACCTGTAAATCGCCTTGGATCCGCAAAACTATGTGCAATAGCTCATGAAAACGGCCATAAAATGTGAAAACGACGAGTTTTTGGTCATAACTCTCAAACATGTATAGGGTATTACGGGCCATGCGAAACCCCCTAGAACCCCAAAAATGTGGTCAATAGCTCATAAAAATGGCCATATAACACGAAAATGACGAGTTTTTGATCAAGCCTCGAACTTGTATCGGGTCTTCCAGTGTTTTTTAAATTGCCCTGGAACCCCAAAACTATGGGAAATAACTCATGAAAACGGCCATAAAACACAAAAATGACGAGTTCTTGGACATGCCCTCAAACATGTATCATGTCTTGCGGTCATTTTAAATCGCCCTTGAACGCCAAAAATATGGGACATAACTCACGAAATTTTCCATAAAATGCAAAAACGATGAGTGCTTGGTCATGAATATCAAACATGTTAATCACCTTGGAACCCCAAAACTATGGGCAATAGCTTATGAAAACAGCCATAAAACGCGAAAACGACGAGTTTTTGGTCATAACTCTCAAACATGTATAGGGTCTTATGGGCCATGCGAATCCCCCTAGAACCCCAAAAATGTGGGCAATAGCTCATAAAAACGGCCATACAACACGAAAATGACGAGTTTTTGATCAAGCATCAAACTTGTATCGGGTGTTCCAGTCATTTTAAATCGCCCTGGAACCCCAAAACGATGGGCAATAACTCATGAATACGGCCATAAAACACAAAAATGGAGAGTTTTTGGTCATCCCCTTAAACATGTATCGGGTCTTACGATCACTTTAAATCGCCCTGGAACCCCAATATTAGGGGCAATAACTCATGAAAATGGCCATAATACGCGAAAACGATGAGTTTTTGGTCATACTATCAAACCTATAAATCGCCTTGGAACCCCAAAACTATGGGCAATAGCTCATGAAAACAGCCATAAAACGCGAAAACGACGAGTTTTTGGTCATAACTCTCAAACATGTATCGGGTCTTACGGGCCATGTGAATCTCCCTAGAACCCAAAAATGTGGTTAATAGCTCATAAAACCGGCCATATAACACGAAAATGATGAATTTTTGATCAAGCCTCAAACTTCTATCGGGTCTTACAGTCATTTTAAATCGCCCTGGAACCCAAAACTATGGGCAATAACTCATGAAAACGGCCATAAAACACAAATTACAAGTTTTTGGACATTCCCTCAAACATGTATCATGTCTTGCGGTCATTTTAAATCGCCCTGGAACCCCAAAAATATGGTCCATAACTCATGAAAACTGCCATAAAATGCAAAAACGATGAGTGCTTGGTCATGACTCTTAAACATGTAAATCGCCTTGGAACCCCAAAACTATGGGAAATTGCTCATGAAAATGACCATAAAACACGAAAATGGAGAGTTTATGATTATGCCCTTAAACATGTATCGGGTCTTAGGGTCATTTTAAATCGCCCTAGAACCCGAATATTATAGGCAATAACTCATGAAAATGGCCATAATACGCAAAAACGACGAGTTTTTGGTCATAACTCTCAAACTCAGAATCGCCTTTGGAACCCCAAAACTATGGGCAATAGCTCATGAAAACGCCATAAACGCGAAAACGACGAGTGTTTGGTCATCTCTCAAACATGAATAGGGTCTTACGTACATGCGAATCCGCCACAACCCCAAAAA
The DNA here is from genome assembly GCA_030063025.1 of Avena longiglumis. Classification (NCBI taxonomy): domain Eukaryota; kingdom Viridiplantae; phylum Streptophyta; class Magnoliopsida; order Poales; family Poaceae; genus Avena; species Avena longiglumis. The sequence continues at coordinate 19,534,449 of CP125973.1, forward strand.
TGTGGTCAATAGCTCATAAAATGGCCATAAAACACGAAAATGACGAAGTTTTGATGAAGCCTCAAACTTGTATCAGTCTTCCACTCATTTTAAATCGCCAGGAACCCAAAAATATGGGCAATAACTCATGAAAACGCCATAAAACACAAAATGACGAGTTTTGGTCATTCCCTCAAACATGTATCGTGTCTTGCGGTCATTTTAAGTTGCCCTGGAACCCCAAAAATATGGGCCATAACTCATTAAAAATTCCATAAAATGCAAAAACGATGAGTGCTTGGTCATGACTTTCCAACATGTAAATTGCCTTGGAACCTGTAAATCGCCTTGCAACCCTAAAACTATGGGCAATAGCTCATGAAAACAGCCATAAAACGCGAAAACGACGAGTGTTTGGTCATACCTCTCAAACATGTATCGGGTCTTAGGGCCATGTGAATCTCCCTAGAACCCCAAAATGTGGGCAATAGCTCATAAAAACGGCCTTATGACACGAAAATGATGAGTTTTTGACCAAGCCTCCAACTTGTATTGGGTCTTACAGTCATTTTGAATCGCCCTGGACCCCCAAAATTATGGGCAATAACTCATGAAAACGGCCATAAAACAGAAAAATGACGAGTTTTTGGACATTCCCTCAAACATGTATCATGTCTTGCGGTCATTTTAAATCGCCCTGGAACCCCAAAAATATGGTCCATAACTCATGAAAATTGCCATAAATTGCAAAAATGACGAGTGCTTGGTCATGACTCTTAAACATGTAAATCGCCTTGGAACCCCAAAACTGTGGGCAATATCTCCTGAAAACGGCATTAAAACATGAAAATGGAGAGTTTTTGGTCATGTCGTCAAACATGTATCATGTTTTACGGTCATTTTAAATCGCCCTGGAACCCCACTATTATGGGCAATAACTCATGAAAATGGCCATATTACGCAAAAACGACGAGTTTTTGGTCATAACTCAAACCTCAGAATCGCCTTGGATCCGCAAAACTATGTGCAATAGCTCATGAAAACGGCCATAAAATGTGAAAGCGACGAGTTTTTGGTCATAACTCTCAAACATGTATAGGGTATTACGGGCCATGCGAAACCCCCTAGAACCCCAAAAATGTGGTCAATAGCTCATAAAAATGGCCATATAACACGAAAATGACGAAGTTTGATCAAGCCTCGAACTTGTATCGGGTCTTCCAAAGTTTTTAAATTGCCCTGGAACCCCAAAACTATGGGAAATAACTCATGAAAACGGCCATAAAACACAAAAATGACGAGTTCTTGGACATGCCCTCAAACATGTATCATGTCTTGCGGTCATTTTAAATCGCCCTTGAACGCCAAAAATATGGGACATAACTCACGAAATTTTCCATAAAATGCAAAAACGATGAGTGCTTGGTCATGAATCTCAAACATGTTAATCACCTTGGAACCCCAAAACTATGGGCAATAGCTTATGAAAACAGCCATAAAACTTGAAAACGACGAGTTTTTGGTCATAACTCTCAAACATGTATAGGGTCTTATGGGCCATGCGAATCCCCCTAGAACCCCAAAAATGTGGGCAATAGCTCATAAAAACGGCCATACAACACGAAAATGACGAGTTTTTGATCAAGCATCAAACTTGTATCGGGTGTTCCAGTCATTTTAAATCGCCCTGGAACCCCAAAACGATGGGCAATAACTCATGAATACGGCCATAAAACACAAAAATGGAGAGTTTTTGGTCATCCCCTTAAACATGTATCGGGTCTTACGATCACTTTAAATCGCCCTGGAACCCCAATATTAGGGGCAATAACTCATGAAAATGGCCATAATACGCGAAAACGATGAGTTTTTGGTCATACTATCAAACCTATAAATCGCCTTGGAACCCCAAAACTATGGGCAATAGCTCATGAAAACAGCCATAAAACGCGAAAACGACGAGTTTTTGGTCATAACTCTCAAACATGTATCGGGTCTTACGGGCCATGTGAATCTCCCTAGAACCCCAAAATGTGGTTAATAGCTCATAAAACCGGCCATATAACACGAAAATGATGAATTTTTGATCAAGCCTCAAACTTCTATCGGGTCTTACAGTCATTTTAAATCGCCCTGGAACCCCAAAACTATGGGCAATAACTCATGAAAACGGCCATAAAACACAAATTACAAGTTTTTGGACATTCCCTCAAACATGTATCATGTCTTGCAGTCATTTTAAATCGCCCTGGAACCCCAAAAATATGGTCCATAACTCATGAAAACTGCCATAAAATGCAAAAACGATGAGTGCTTGGTCATGACTCTTAAACATGTAAATCGCCTTGGAACCCCAAAACTATGGGAAATTGCTCATGAAAATGACCATAAAACACGAAAATGGAGAGTTTATGATTATGCCCTTAAACATGTATCGGGTCTTAGGGTCATTTTAAATCGCCCTAGAACCCGAATATTATAGGCAATAACTCATGAAAATGGCCATAATACGCAAAAACGACGAGTTTTTGGTCATAACTCTCAAACCTGTAAATCGCCTTGGAACCCCAAAACTATGGGCAATAGCTCATGAAAACGGTCATAAAACGCGAAAACGACGAGTGTTTGGTCATAACTCTCAAGCATGAATAGGGTCTTACGTGCCATGCGAATCCGCCTAGAACCCCAAAAATGTGGTCAATAGCTCATAAAAATGGCCATAAAACACGAAAATGACGAGTTTTTGATGAAGCCTCAAACTTGTATCAGGTCTTCTTCCATTTTAAATCGCCAGGGAACCCGAAAAATATGGGCAATAACTCATGAAAACGGCCATAAAACACAAAAATGACGAGTTTTTGGTCATTCCCTCAAACATGTATCGTGTCTTGCGGTCATTTTAAGTTGCCCTGGAACCCCAAAAATATGGGCCATAACTCATTAAAAATTCCATAAAATGCAAAAACGATGAGTGCTTGGTCATGACTTTCCAACATGTAAATTGCCTTGGATCCTGTAAATCGCCTTGCAACCCTAAAACTATGGGCAATAGCTCATGAAAACAGCCATAAAACGCGAAAACGATGAGTTTTTGGTCATACCTCTCAAACATGTATCGGGTCTTAGGGCCATGTGAATCTCCCTAGAACCCCAAAATGTGGGCAATAGCTCATAAAAACGGCCTTATTACACGAAAATGATGAGTTTTTGATCAAGCCTCCAACTTGTATTGGGTCTTACAGTCATTTTGAATCGCCCTGGACCCCCAAAATTATGGGCAATAACTCATGAAAACGGCCATAAAACAGAAAAATGACGAGTTTTTGGACATTCCCTCAAACATGTATCATGTCTTGCGGTCATTTTAAATCGCCCTGGAACCCCAAAAATATGGTCCATAACTCATGAAAATTGCCATAAATTGCAAAAATGACGAGTGCTTGGTCATGACTCTTAAACATGTAAATCGCCTTGGAACCCCAAAACTGTGGGCAATATCTCAAAACGCATTAAAACATGAAAATGGAGAGTTTTTGGTCATGTCGTCAAACATGTATCATGTTTTACGGTCATTTTAAATCGCCCTGGAACCCCACTATTATGGGCAATAACTCATGAAAATGGCCATATTACGCAAAAACGACGAGTTTTTGGTCATAACTCTCAAACCAGAATCGCTTGGATCCGCAAAACGATGTGCAATAGCTCATGAAAACGGCCATAAAATGTGAAAACGACGAGTTTTTGGTCATAACTCTCAAACATGTATAGGGTATTACGGGCCATGCGAAACCCCCTAGAACCCCAAAAATGTGGTCAATAGCTCATAAAAATGGCCATATAACACGAAAATGACGAGTTTTTGATCAAGCCTCGAACTTGTATCGGGTCTTCCAGTGTTTTTTAAATTGCCCTGGAACCCCAAAACTATGGGAAATAACTCATGAAAACGGCCATAAAACACAAAATGACGAGTTCTTGGACATGCCCTCAAACATGTATCATGTCTTAGGTCATTTTAAATCGCCCTTGAACGCCAAAAATATGGGACATAACTCACGAAATTTTCCATAAAATGCAAAAACGATGAGTGCTTGGTCATGAATATCAAACATGTTAATCACCTTGGAACCCCAAAACTATGGGCAATAGCTTATGAAAACAGCCATAAACGCGAAACGAGTTTTTGGTCATAACTCTCAAACATGTATAGGGTCTTATGGGCCATGCGAATCCCTAGAACCCCAAAAATGTGGGCAATAGCTCATAAAAACGCCATACAACACGAAAATGACGAAGTTTTGATCAAGCATCAAACTTGTATCGGGTGTTCAGTCATTTTAAATCGCCTCGAACCCCAAAACGATGGGCAATAACTCATGAATACGGCCATAAAACACAAAATGGAGAGTTTTGGTCATCCCCTTAAACATGTATCGGGTCTTACGATCACTTTAAATCGCCCTGGAACCCCAATATTAGGGGCAATAACTCATGAAAATGGCCATAATACGCGAAAACGATGAGTTTTTGGTCATACTATCAAACCTATAAATCGCCTTGGAACCCCAAAACTATGGGCAATAGCTCATGAAAACATCCATAAAACGCGAAACGATTTAATTTTGGTCATAACTCTCAAACATGTATCGGGTCTTACGGGCCATGTGAATCTCCCTAGAACCCCAAAATGTGGTTAATAGCTCATAAAACCGGCCATATAACACGAAAATGATGAATTTTTGATCAAGCCTCAAACTTCTATCGGGTCTTACAGTCATTTTAAATCGCCCTGGAACCCCAAAACTATGGGCAATAACTCATGGAAACGGCCATAAAACACAAATTACAAGTTTTTGGACATTCCCTCAAACATGTATCATGTCTTGCGGTCATTTTAAATCGCCCTGGAACCCCAAAAATATGGTCCATAACTCATGAAAACTGCCATAAAATGCAAAAACGATGAGTGCTTGGTCATGACTCTTAAACATGTAAATCGCCTTGGAACCCCAAAACTATGGGAAATTGCTCATGAAAATGACCATAAAACACGAAAATGGAGAGTTTATGATTATGCCCTTAAACATGTATCGGGTCTTAGGGTCATTTTAAATCGCCCTAGAACCCGAATATTATAGGCAATAACTCATGAAAATGGCCATAATACGCAAAAACGACGAGTTTTTGGTCATAACTCTCAAACCTGTAAATCGCCTTGGAACCCCAAAACTATGGGCAATAGCTCATGAAAACGGCCATAAAACGCGAAAACGACGAGTTTTTGGTCATAACTCTCAAACATGAATAGGGTCTTACGTGCCATGCGAATCCCCCTAGAACCCCAAAAATGTGGTCAATAGCTCATAAAAATGGCCATAAAACACGAAAATGACGAGTTTTTGATGAAGCCTCAAACTTGTATCAGGTCTTCCAGTCATTTTAAATCGCCAGGGAACCCGAAAAATATGGGCAATAACTCATGAAAACGGCCATAAAACACAAAAATGACGAGTTTTTGGTCATTCCCTCAAACATGTATCGTGTCTTGCGGTCATTTTAAGTTGCCCTGGAACCCCAAAAATATGGGCCATAACTCATTAAAAATTCCATAAAATGCAAAAACGATGAGTGCTTGGTCATGACTTTCCAACATGTAAATTGCCTTGGAACCTCAAATCGCCTTGCAACCCTAAAACTATGGGCAATAGCTCATGAAAACAGCCATAAAACGCGAAACGACGAAGTTTTTGGTCATACCTCTCAAACATGTATCGGGTCTTAGGGCCATGTGAATCTCCTAGAACCCCAAAATGTGGGCAATAGCTCATAAAACGGCCTTATGACACGAAAATGATGAGTTTTGATCAAGCCTCAACTTGTATTGGGTCTTACAGTCATTTTGAATCGCCTGACCCCAAAATTATGGGCAATAACTCATGAAACGGCCATAAAATGAAAAATGACGAAGTTTTGGACATTCCTCAAACATGTATCATGTCTTGCGGTCATTTTAAATCGCCCTCGAACCCCAAAAATATGGTCCATAACTCATGAAAATTGCCATAAATTGCAAAAATGACGAGTGCTTGGTCATGACTCTTAAACATGTAAATCGCCTTGGAACCCCAAAACTGTGGGCAATATCTCCTGAAAACGGCATTAAAACATGAAAATGGAGAGTTTTTGGTCATGTTTTACGGTCATTTTAAATCGCCCTCGAACCCCACTATTATGGGCAATAACTCATGAAAATGGCCATATTACGCAAAAACGACGAGTTTTTGGTCATAACTCTCAAACCTGTAAATCGCCTTGGATCCGCAAAACTATGTGCAATAGCTCATGAAAACGGCCATAAAATGTGAAAGCGACGAGTTTTTGGTCATAACTCTCAAACATGTATAGGGTATTACGGGCCATGCGAAACCCCCTAGAACCCCAAAAATGTGGTCAATAGCTCATAAAAATGGCCATATAACACGAAAATGACGAGTTTTTGATCAAGCCTCGAACTTGTATCGGGTCTTCCAGTGTTTTTTAAATTGCCCTGGAACCCCAAAACTATGGGAAATAACTCATGAAAACGGCCATAAAACACAAAATGACGAAGTTCTTGGACATGCCCTCAAACATGTATCATGTCTTGCGGTCATTTTAACGCCTGAACGCCAAAAATATGGGACATAACTCACGAAATTTTCCATAAAATGCAAAACGATGAGTGCTTGGTCATGAATATCAAACATGTTAATCACCTTGGAACCCCAAAACTATGGGCAATAGCTTATGAAAACAGCCATAAAACAGCAACAGCGAAGTTTTTGGTCATAACTCTCAAACATGTATAGGGTCTTATCTAGAACCCCAAAAATGTGGGCAATAGCTCATCCATACAACACGAAAATGTTTGATCAAGCATCAAACTTGTATCGGTGTTCATTTTAAATCGCCCTGGAACCCCAAAACGATGGGCAATAACTCATGAATACGGCCATAAAACACAAAAATGGAGAGTTTTTGGTCATCCCCTTAAACATGTATCGGGTCTTACGATCACTTTAAATCGCCCTGGAACCCCAATATTATGGGCAATAACTCATGAAAATGGCCATAATACGCGAAAACGATGAGTTTTTGGTCATACTATCAAACCTATAAATCGCCTTGGAACCCCAAAACTATGGGCAATAGCTCATGAAAACAGCCATAAAACGCGAAACGATTTAATTTTTGGTCATAACTCTCAAACATGTATCGGGTCTTACGGGCCATGTGAATCTCCCTAGAACCCCAAAATGGTTAATAGCTCATAAACCGCCATATAACACGAAAATGATGAATTTTGATCAAGCCTCAAACTTCATCGTCGGGTTACAGTCATTTTAAATCGCCTCGAACCCCAAAACTATGGGCAATAACTCATGAAACGGCCATAAAACACAAATTAAGTTTTTGACATTCCTCAAACATGTATCATGTCTTGCGGTCATTTTAAATCGCCTGAACCCCAAAAATATGGTCCATAACTCATGAAAACTGCCATAAAATGCAAAACGACGAAGTGCTTGGTCATGACTCTTAAACATGTAAATCGCCTTGGAACCCCAAAACTATGGGAAATTGCTCATGAAAATGACCATAAAACACGAAAATGGAGAGTTTATGATTATGCCCTAAACATGTATCGGGTCTTAGGGTCATTTTAAATCGCCTAGAACCCGAATATTATAGGCAATAACTCATGAAAATGGCCATAATACGCAAAACGACGAGTTTTTGGTCATAACTCTCAAACTCAGAATCGCCTTGGAACCCCAAAACTATGGGCAATAGCTCATGAAAACGCCATAAACGCGAAAACGATTTAGTATTTGGTCATAACTCTCAAACATGAATAGGGTCTTACGTGCCATGCGAATCCCCTAGAACCCCAAAATGTGGTCAATAGCTCATAAAATGGCCATAAACACGAAAATGACGAAGTTTTTGATGAAGCCTCAAACTTGTATCAGTCTTCCACCATTTTAAATCGCCATGGAACCCAAAAATATGGGCAATAACTCATGAAAACGGCCATAAAACACAAAATGACGAGTTTTTGGTCATTCCTCAAACATGTATCGTGTCTTGCGGTCATTTTAAGTTGCCTGAACCGCAAAAATATGGGCCATAACTCATTAAAATTCCATAAAATGCAAAACGATGAGTGCTTGGTCATGACTTTCCAACATGTAAATTGCCTTGGAACTCAGAATCGCCTTTGCAACCCTAAAACTATGGGCAATAGCTCATGAAAACAGCCATAAACGCGAAACGAAGTGTTTGGTCATACTCTCAAACATGTATCGGGTCTTACGGCCATGTGAATCTCCCTAGAACCCCAAAATGTGGGCAATAGCTCATAAAACGGCCTTATGACACGAAAATGATGAGTTTTGATCAAGCCTCAAACTTGTATTGGGTCTTACTCATTTTGAATCGCCTCGACCCCCAAAACTATGGGCAATAACTCATGAAAACGCCATAAAACACAAAAATGACTTTTTGGACATTCCCTCAAACATGTATCATGTCTTGCGGTCATTTTAAATCGCCCTGGAACCCCAAAAATATGATCCATAACTCATGAAAATTGCCGTAAAATGCAAAACGACGAGTGCTTGGTCATGACTCTTAAACATGTAAATCGCCTTGGAACTCCAAAACTATGGGCAATTGCTCATGAAAACGGCACTAAAACATGAAAATGGAGAGTTTTTGGTCATGTCGTCAAACATGTATCATGTTTTACGGTCATTTTAAATCTCCCTGGAACCCCATTATTATGGGCAATAACTCATGAAAATGGCCATATTACGCAAAAACGACGAGTTTTTGGTTATAACTCTCAAACCTGTAAATCGCCTTGGATCCGAAAAACTATGTGCAATAGCTCATGAAAACGTCCATAAAATGTGAAAACGACGAGTTTTTGGTCATAACTCTCAAACATGTATAGGGTCTTACGGGCCATGCGAAACCCCCTAGAACCCCAAAAATGTGGTCAATAGCTCATAAAAATGGCCATATAACACGAAAATGACGAGTTTTTGATCAAGCCTCAAACTTGTATCGGTTCTTCCAGTGTTTTTTAAATTGCCCTGGAACCCCAAAACTATGGGAAATAACTCATGAAAACGGCCATAAAACACAAAAATGACGAGTTCTTGGACATGCCCTAAAAAATGTCTCATGTCTTGCGGTCATTTTAAATCGCCCTTGAACCCCAAAAATATGGGACATAACTCACGAAATTTTCCATAAAATGCAAAAACGATGAGTGCTTGGTCATGAATCTCAAACATGTAAATCGCCCTGGAACCCCAAAACGATGGGCAATAACTCATGAAAACGGCCATAAAACACAAAAATGGAGAGTTTTTGGTCATCCCCTTAAACATGTATCGGGTCTTACGATCACTTTAAATCGCCCTGGAACCCCAATATTATGGGCAATAACTCATGAAAATGGCCATAATACGCGAAAACGATGAGTTTTTGGTCATACCTCTCAAACCTGTAAATGGCCTTGGAACCCCAAAACTATGGGCAATAGCTCATGAAAACAGCCATAAAACGCAAACGACGAGGTTTTGGTCATAACGCTCAAACATGTATCGGTTCTTACGGGCCATGTGAAGCTCCCTAGAACCCCAAAATTTGTGCAATAGCTCATAAAACCGGCCATATAACACGAAAATGATGAGATTTTGATCAAGCCTCAAACTTGTATCGGTCTTACATCATTTTAAATCGCCTCGAACCCCAAAACTATGGGCAATAACTCATGAAAACGGCCATAAAACACAAATTACTAGTTTTGGACATTCCTCAAACATGTATCATGTCTTGGTCATTTTAAATCGCCTGAACCCCAAAAATATGGTCCATAACTCATGAAAATTGCCATAAAATGCAAAACGACGAGTGCTTGGTCATGACTCTTAAACATGTAAATCGCCTTGAATCCCAAAACTATGGGCAATTGCTCATGAAAATGACCATAAAACACGAAAATGGAGAGTTTATGGTTATGCCCTTAAACATGTATCGTTCTTAGGGTCATTTTAAATCGCCTAGAACCCGAATATTATATGCAATAACTCATGAAAATGGCCATAATACGCAAAAACGCGAAGTTTTGGTCATAACTCAAACTCAGAATCGCCTTGGAACCCCAAAACTATGGGCAATAGTTCATGAAGCGGCCATAAACGCGAAAACGATTAGTGTTTGGTCATAACTCTCAAACATGAATAGGGTCTTACGTGCCATGCGAATCCCCTAGAACCCCAAAATGTGGTCAATAGCTCATAAAAATGGCCATAAAACACGAAAATGACGAAGTTTTGATGAAGCCTCAAACTTGTATCAGTCTTCCAAAGTTTTTAAATCGCCATGGAACCCCAAAACTATGGGCAATAACTCATGAAAACGGCCATAAAACACAAAATGACGAGTTTTTGGTCATTCCTCAAACATGTATCGTGTCTTATGCATTTTAAATTGCCTCGAACCCCAAAAATATGGGCCATAACTCATGAAAATTCCATAAAATGCAAAACGATGAGTGCTTGGTCATGACTTTCCAACATGTAAATTGCCTTGGAACCTGTAAATCGCCTTGCAACCCTAAAACTATGGGCAATAGCTCATGAAACAGCCATAAACGCAAAACGACGAGTTTTTGGTCATACCTCAAACATGTATCGGTCTTACGCCATGTGAATCCCTAGAACCCCAAAATGTGGGCAATAGCTCATAAAACGGCCTTATGACACGAAAATGATGAGTTTTGATCAAGCCTCAAACTTGTATTGGGTCTTACTCATTTTGAATCGCCTGACCCCCAAAACTATGGGCAATAACTCATGAAAACGGCCATAAAACACAAAATGACGAAGTTTTGGACATTCCTCAAACATGTATCATGTCTTGCGGTATTTTAAATCGCCTGAACCCCAAAAATATGGTCCATAACTCATGAAAATTGCCATAAATGCAAAACGAAGTTTTGGTCATAACTCTCAAACATGTATCGTTCTTACGGGCCATGTGAATCTCCCTAGAACCCCAAAATGTGGGCAATAGCTCATAAAACCGCCATATAACACGAAAATGATGAGTTTTGATCAAGCCTCAAACTTGTATCGGGTCTTACAGTCATTTTAAATCGCCTGAACCCCAAAACTATGGGCAATAACTCATGAAAACGGCCATAAAACACAAATTACTAGTTTTTGGACATTCCTCAAACATGTATCATGTCTTATGTCATTTTAAATCGCCTGAACCCCAAAAATATGGTCCATAACTCATGAAAATTGCCATAAAATGCAAAACGACGAAGTGCTTGGTCATGACTCTTAAACATGTAAATCCTTGGAATCCCAAAACTATGGGCAATTGCTCTTGAAAATGACCATAAAACACGAAAATGGAGAGTTTATGGTTATGCCCTTAAACATGTATCGTCTTAGGGTCATTTTAAATCGCCTAGAACCCGAATATTATATGCAATAACTCATGAAAATGGCCATAATACGCAAAAAACGAAGTTTTTGGTCATAACTCTCAAACTCAGAATCGCCTTGGAACCCCAAAACTATGGGCAATAGCTCATGAAAACCGCCATAAAACGCGAAACGACGAGTGTTTGGTCATACCTCTCAAACATGAATAGGGTCTTACGTGCCATGCGAATCCCCTAGAACCCCAAAATGTGGTCAATAGCTCATAAAATGGCCATAAACACGAAAATGACGAGTTTTGATGAAGCCTCAAACTTGTATCAGTCTTCCACCATTTTAAATCGCCATGGAACCCAAAACTATGGGCAATAACTCATGAAAACGGCCATAAAACACAAAATGACGAAGTTTTGGTCATTCCTCAAACATGTATCGTGTCTTGCGGTCATTTTAAATTGCCTGAACCCCAAAAATATGGGCCATAACTCATGAAAATTCCATAAAATGCAAAACGATGAGTGCTTGGTCATGACTTTCCAACATGTAAATTGCCTTGAACTGTAAATCGCCTTGCAACCCTAAAACTATGGGCAATAGCTCATGAAACAGCCATAAAACGAAAACGAGAGTTTTTGGTCATACCTCTCAAACATGTATCGGGTCTTACGCCATGTGAATCTCCCTAGAACCCCAAAATGTGGGCAATAGCTCATAAAAACGGCCTTATGACACGAAAATGATGAGTTTTTGATCAAGCCTCAAACTTGTATTGGGTCTTACAGTCATTTTGAATCGCCCTGGACCCCCAAAACTATGGGCAATAACTCATGAAAACGGCCATAAAACACAAAAATGACGAGTTTTTGGACATTCCCTCAAACATGTATCATGTCTTGCAGTCATTTTAAATCGCCCTGGAACCCCAAAAATATGGTCCATAACTCATGAAAATTGCCATAAAATGCGAAAACGACGAGTTTTTGGTCATAACTCTCAAACATGTATCGGTTCTTACGGGCCATGTGAATCTCCCTAGAACCCCAAAATGTGGGCAATAGCTCATAAAACCGGCCATATAACACGAAAATGATGAGTTTTTGATCAAGCCTCAAACTTGTATCGGGTCTTACAGTCATTTTAAATCGCCCTGGAACCCCAAAACTATGGGCAATAACTCATGAAAACGGCCATAAAACACAAATTACTAGTTTTTGGACATTCCCTCAAACATGTATCATGTCTTGCGGTCATTTTAAATCGCCCTGGAACCCCAAAAATATGGTCCATAACTCATGAAAATTTCCATAAAATGCAAAACGACGAAAAGCTTGGTCATGACTCTTAAACATGTAAATCGCCTTTGGAATCCCAAAACTATGGGCAATTACTCATGAAAATGACCATAAAACACGAAAATGGAGAGTTTATGGTTATGCCTTAAACATGTATCGGGTCTTAGGGTCATTTTAAATCGCCCTAGAACCCAATATTATGCAATAACTCATGAAAATGGCCATAATACGCAAAACGACGAAGTTTTTGGTCATAACTCTCAAACTCAGAATCGCCTTGGAACCCCAAAACTATGGGCAATAGCTCATGAAAACGCCATAAAACGCGAAAACGATTTAGTGTTTGGTCATAACTCTCAAACATGAATAGGGTCTTACGTGCCATGCGAATCCCCTAGAACCCCAAAATGTGGTCAATAGCTCATAAAATGGCAATAAACACGAAAATGACGAAGTTTTTGATGAAGCCTCAAACTTGTATCAGTCTTCCACATTTTAAATCACCATGGAACCCAAAAACTATGGGCAATAACTCATGAAAACGGCCATTAAACACAAAAAATGACGAGTTTTGGTCATTCCTCAAAATGTATCGTGTCTTGGTCATTTTAAATCGCCTCGAACCCCAAAAATATGGGCCATAACTCATGAAAATTCCATAAAATGCAAAACGATGAGTGCTTGGTCATGACTTTCCAACATGTAAATTGCCTTGGAACACAGAATCGCCTTGCAACCCTAAAACTATGGGCAATAGCTCATGAAAACAGCCATAAACGCGAAACGACGAAGTTTTGGTCATACCTCTCAAACATGTATCGGGTCTTACGGCCATGTGAATCTCCCTAGAACCCCAAAATGTGGGAAATAGCTCATAAAAACGGCCTTATGACACGAAAATGATGAGTTTTTGATCAAGCCTCAAACTTGTATTGGGTCTTACAGTCATTTTGAATCGCCCTGGACCCCAAAAACTATGGGCAATAACTCATGAAAACGGCCATAAAACACAAAATGACGAGTTTTGGACATTCCTCAAACATGTATCATGTCTTATGGTCATTTTAAATCGCCTCGAACCCCAAAAATATGGTCCATAACTCATGAAAATTGCCATAAAATGCAAAATGACGAGTGCTTGGTC
>CP125973.1:19548476-19646809 GCA_030063025.1 Avena longiglumis
AAAATGGCCTGTCTGGCAACGATGAGTATTTGGTCATACCTCTCAAACCTGTAAATCGCCTTGCAACCCTAAAACTATGGGCAATAGCTCATGAAAACAACCATAAAACGCGAAAACGACGAGTTTTTGGTCATACCTCTCAAACATGTATCGGGTCTTACGGGCCATGTGAATCTCCCTAGAACCCCAAAATGTGGGCAATAGCTCATAAAAACGGCCATATGACACGAAAATGATGAGTTTTTGATCAAGCCTCAAGCTTGTATTGGGTCTTACAGTCATTTTAAATCGGCCTGGACCCCCAAAACTATGGGCAATAACTCATGAAAACGGCCATAAAACACAAAAATGACGAGTTTTGGACATTCCCTCAAACATGTATCATGTCTTGCGGTCATTTTAAATCGCCCTGGAACCCCAAAAATATGGTCCATAACTCATGAAAATTGCCATAAATTGCAAAAATGACGAGTGCTTGGTCATGACTCTTAAACATGTAAATCGCCTTGGAACCCCAAAACTGTGGGCAATATTTCCTGAAAACGGCATTAAAACATGAAAATGGAGAGTTTTTGGTCATGTCGTCAAACATGTATCATGTTTTACGGTCATTTTAAATCGCCCTGGAACCCCACTATTATGGGCAATAACTCATGAAAATGGCCATATTACGCAAAAACGACGAGTTTTTGGTCATAACTCTCAAACCTGTAAATCGCCTTGGATCCCCAAAACTATGGGCAATAGCTCATGAAAACGGCCATAAAATGTATAGGGTCATAACTCTCAAACATGTATAGGGTCTTACGGGCCAAGCGAAACCCCCTAGAACACCAAAAATGTGGTCAATAGCTCACAAAAATGGCCATATAACACGAAAATGACGAGTTTTTGATCAAGCCTCAAACTTGTATCGGGTCTTCCAGTGTTTTTTAAATTGCCCTGGAACCCCAAAACTATGGGAAATAACTCATGAAAACGGCCATAAAACACAAAAATGACGAGTTCTTGGACATGCCCTCAAACATGTATCATGTCTTGCGGTCATTTTAAATCGCCCTTGAACCCCAAAAATATGGGACATAACTCACGAAATTTTCCATAAAATGCAATCACGATGAGTGCTTGGTCATGAATCTCAAACATGTAAATCACCTTGGAACCCCAAAACTATGGGCAATAGCTTATGAAAACGGCCATAAAACGCGAAAACGACGACTTTTTGGTCATAACTCTTTAACATGTATAGGGTCTTATGGGCCATGTGAATCCCCCTAGAACCCCAAAAATGTGGGCAATAGCTCATAAAAACGGCCATACAACACAAAAATGACGAGTTTTTGATGAAGCATCAAACATGTATCGGGTGTTCCAGTCATTTTAAATCGCCCTGGAACCCCAAAACGATGGGCAATAACTCATGAAAACGGCCATAAAACACAAAAATGGAGAGTTTTTGGTCATCCCCTTAAACATGTATCGGGTCTTACGATCACTTTAAATTGCCCTGGAACCCCAATATTATGGGCAATAACTCATGAAAATGGCCATGTCTGAAACGATGAGTTTTGGTCATACATTTCAAACACATAAATCGCCTTGGAACCCCAAAACTATGGGCAATAGCTCATGAAAATAGGCATAAAGCAGCAGCAGAGTTTTTGGTCATACCTCTCAAACATGTATCGGGTCTTACGGGCCATGTGAATCTCCCTAGAACCCCAAAATGTGGGCAATAGCTCATAAACCGGCCATATAACAGGAAGATGATGAGTTTTTGATCAAGCCTCAAACTTGTATCGGGTCTTACAGTCATTTTAAATCGCCCTGGAACCCCAAAACTATGGGCAATAACTCATGAAAACGGCCATAAAACACAAATTACAAGTTTTTGGACATTCCCTCAAACATGTATCATGTCTTGCTGTCATTTTAAATCGCCCTGGAACCCCAAAAATATGGTCCATAACTCATGAAAATTGCCATAAAATGCAAAAATGACGAGTGCTTGGTCATGACTCTTAAACATGTAAATCGCCTTGGAACCCCAAAACTATGGGCAATTGCTGATGAAAATGACCATAAAACACGAAAATGGAGAGTTTATGGTTATGCCCTTAAACATGTATCGGTTCTTAGGGTCATTTTAAATCGCCCTAGAACCCGAATATTATAGGCAATAACTCATGAAAATGGCCATAACATAAAAACGAGTTTTGGTCATAACTCTCAAACACCTTAAATCGCCTTGGAACCCCAAAACTATGGGCAATAGCTCATGAAACGGCCATAAAAGCGAAAGCAGCGAGTTTTGGTCATAACTCTCAAACATGAATAGGGTCTTACGTGCCATGTGAATCCCCTAGAACTACAAAAATGTGGTCAATAGATCATAAAATGGCCATAAAATCTGAAAATGACGAGTTTTGATGAAGCCTCAAACTTATCAGGTCTTCCGTCATTTTAAATCGCCATGGAACCCGAAAACTATGCGCAATAACTCATGAAAACGGCCATAAAACACAAAAATGACGAGTTTTGGACATTCCCTCAAACATGTATCACGTCTTGCGGTCATTTTAAATATCGGAACCCCAAAAATATGGTCCATAACTCATGAAAATTGCCATCAATTGCAAACATGACGAGTGCTTGGTCATGACTCTTAAACATGTAAATCGCCTTGGAACCCCAAAACTGTGGGCAATATCTCCTGAAAACGGCATTAAAACATGAAAATGGAGAGTTTTTGGTCATGTCGTCAAACATGTATCATGTTTTACGGTCATTTTAAATCGCCCTGGAACCCCACTATTATGGGCAATAACTCATGAAAATGGCCATATTACGCAAAAGCAGCAGTTTTTGGTCATAACTCTCAAACACAGAAATGCCTTGGATCCCCAAAACTATGGGCAATAGCTCATGAAAACGGCCATAAAATGTATAGGGTCATAACTCTCAAACATGTATAGGGTCTTACGGGCCATGCGAAACCCCCTAGAGCCCCAAAAATGTGGTTAATAGCTCGTAAAAATGGCCATATAACACGAAAATGACGATTTTTTATCAAGCCTCAAACTTGTATCGGGTCTTCTAGTGTTTTTTAAATTGCCCTGGAACCCCAAAACTATGGGAAATAACTCATGAAAACGGCCATAAAACACAAAAATGACGAGTTCTTGGACATGCCCTCAAACATGTATCATGTCTGGCGGTCATTTTAAATCGCCCTTGAACAATAAAAATATGGGACATAACTCACGAAATTTTTCATAAAATGCAAAAACGATGAGTGCTTGGTCATGAATCTCAAACATGTAAATCACCTTGGAACCTCAAATCTATCGGCAATAGCTTATGAAAACGGCCATAAAACGCGAAAACGACGAGTTTTTGGTCATAACTCTCAAGCATCAAACATGTATCGGGTGTTCCAGTCATTTTAAATCGCCCTGGAACCCCAAAACGATGGGCAATAACTCATGAAAACGGCCATAAAACACAAAAATGGAGAGTTTTTGGTCATCCCCTTAAACATGTATCGGGTCTTACGATCACTTTAAATTGCCCTGGAACCCCAATATTATGGGCAATAACTCATGAAAATGGCCATAATACGCGAAAACGATGAGTTTTTGGTCATACATTTCAAACCTGTAAATCGCCTTTTAACCCCAAAACTATGGGCAATAGCTCATGAAAACAGCCATAAAACGCGAAAACGACGAGTTTTTGGTCATAACTCTCAAACCTGTATCGGGTCTTACGGGCCATGTGAATCTCCCTAGAACCCCAAAATGTGGGCAATAGCTCATAAAAACGGCCATATGACACGAAAATGATGAGTTTTTGATCAAGCCTCAAACTTGTATTGGGTCTTACAGTCATTTTAAATCGCCCTGGACCCCCAAAACTATGGGCAATAACTCATGAAAACGGCCATAAAACACAAAAAACGCGTTTTTGGTCATTCCCTCAAACATGTATCGTGTCTTGCGGTCATTTTAAATCGCCCTAGAACCCCAAAAATATGGGCCATAACTCATGAAAAATTCCATAAAATGCAAAAACGATGAGTGCTTGGTCATGACTTTCCAACATGTAAATTGCCTTGGAACCTGTAAGTCGCCTTGCAACCCTAAAACTATGGGCAATAGCTCATGAAAACAGCCATAAAACAGCAGCGAGTTTTTGGTCATACCTCTCAAACATGTATCGGATCTTACGGGCCATGTGAATCTCCCTAGAACCCCAAAATGTGGGCAATAGCTCATAAAAACGGCCATATGACACGAAAATGATGAGTTTTTGATCAAGCCTCAAACTTGTATTGGGTCTTACAGTCATTTTAAATCGCCCTGGACCCCCAAAACTATGGGCAATAACTCATGAAAACGGCCATAAAACACAAAAATGACGAGTTTTTGGACATTCGCTCAAACATGTATCATGTCTTGCGGTCATTTTAAATCGGCCTGGAACACCAAAAATATGGTTCATAACTCATGAAAATTGCCATAAATTGCAAAAATGACGAGTGCTTGGTCATGACTCTTGAACATGTAAATCGCCTTGGAACCCCAAAACTGTGGGCAATATCTCCTGAAAACGGCATTAAAACATGAAAATGGAGAGTTTTTGGTCATGTCGTCAAACATGTCTCATGTTTTACGGTCATTTTAAATCGCCCTCGAACCCCACTATTATGGGCAATAACTCATGAAAATGGCCATATTACGCAAAAACGACGAGTTTTTGGTCATAACTCTCAAACCTGTAAATCGCCTTGGATCCCCAAAACTATGGGCAATAGCTCATGAAAACGGCCATAAAATGTGAAAACGACGAGATTTTGGTCATAACTCTCAAACATGTATAGGGTCTTACGGGCCATGCGAAACCCCCTAGAGCCCCAAAAATGTGGTTAATAGCTCGTAAAAATGGCCATATAACACGAAAATGACGAGTTTTTTATCAAGCCTCAAACTTGTATCGGGTCTTCTAGTGTTTTTTAAATTGCCCTGGAACCCCAAAACTATGGGAAATAACTCATGAAAACGGCCATAAAACACAAAAATGACGAGTTCTTGGACATGCCCTCAAACATGTATCATGTCTTGCGGTCATTTTAAATCGCCCTTGAACCCCAAAAATATGGGACATAACTCACGAAATTTTCCATAAAATGCAAAAACGATGAGTGCTTGGTCATGAATCTCAAACATGTAAATCACCTTGGAACCCCAAAACTATGGGCAATAGCTTATGAAAACGGCCATAAAACGCGAAAACGACGAGTTTTTGGTCATATATCTCAAACATGTATAGGGTCTTATGGGCCATGCGAATCCCCCTAGAACCCCAAAAATGTGGGCAATAGCTCATAAAAATGGCCATACAACACGAAAATGACGAGTTTTTGATGAAGCCTCAAACTTGTATCAGGTCTTCCAGTCATTTTAAATCGCCATGGAACCCGAAAACTATGGGCAATAACTCATGAAAACGGCCATAAAACAGAAAAATGACGAGCTTTTGGTCATTCCCTCAAACATGTATCGTGTCTTGCGGTCGTTTTAAATCGCCATGGAACCCCAAAAATATGGGCCATAACTCATGAAAAATTCCATAAAATGCAAAAACGATGAGTGCTTGGTCATGACTTTCAGACATGTAAATTTCCTTGGAACCTATAAATCGCCTTGCAACCCTAAAACTATGGGCAATAGCTCATGAAAACGGCCATAAAACGCGAAAACGACGAGTTTTTGGTCATAACTCTCAAACATGAATAGGGTCTTACGTGCCATGTGAATCCCCCTAGAACTGCAAAAATATGGTCAATAGATCATAAAAATGGCCATAAAACACGAAAATGACGAGTTTTTGATGAAGCCTCAAACTTGTATCAGGTCTTCCAGTCATTTTAAATCGCCATGGAACCCGAAAACTATGCGCAATAACTCATGAAAACGGCCATAAAACACAAAAATGACGAGTTTTTGGACATTCCCTCAAACATGTATCACGTCTTGCGGTCATTTTAAATCGCCCTGGAACCCCAAAAATATGGTCCATAACACATGAAAATTGCCATCAATTGCAAACATGACGAGTGCTTGGTCATGACTCTTAAACATGTAAATCGCCTTGGAACCCCAAAACTGTGGGCAATATCTCACAAGCGGCATTAAAACATGAAAATGGAGATTCTTTGGCCATGTCGTCAAACATGTATCATGTTTCACGGTCATTTTAAATCGCCCTGGAACCCCAATATTATGGGCAATAACTCATGAAAATGGCCATATTACGCAAAAAAGACGAGTTTTTGGTCATAACTCTCAAACCTGTAAATCGCCTTGGATCCCCAAAACTAAGGGCAATAGCTCATGAAACGGCCATAAAATGTGAAAGCAGCGTTTTGGTCATAACTCTCAAACATGTATAGGGTCTTACGGGCCATGCGAAACCCCCTAGAACCTCAAAAATGTGGTCAATAGATCATAAAAATGGCCATATAACACGAAAATGACGCGTTTTTGATCAAGCCTCAAACTTGTACCGGGTCTTCCAGTGTATTTTAAATTGCCCTGGAACCCCAAAACTATGGGAAATAACTCATGAAAACGGCCATAAAACACAAAAATGACGAGTTCTTGGACATGCCCTGAAACATGTATCATGTCTTGCGGTCATTTTAAATCGCCCTTGAACCCCAAAAATATGGGACATAGCCCACGAAAATTGCCATAAAATGCAAAAACGATGAGTGCTTGGTCATGAATCTCAAACATGTAAATCACCTTGGAACCCCAAAACTATGGGCAATAGCTTATGAAAACGGCCATAAAACGCGAAAATGACGAGTTTTTGGTCATAACTCTCAAACATGTATAGGGTCTTATGGGCCATGCGAATCCCCCTAGAACCCCAAAAATGTGGGCAATAGCTCATAAAAACGGCCATATTACACGAAAATGAAGAGTTTTTGATCAAGCATCAAACTTGTGTCGGGTCTTCCAGTCATTTTAAATCGCCCTGGAACCCCAAGACGATGGGCAATAACTCATGAAAACGGCCATAAAACACAAAAATGGAGAGTTTTTGGTCATCCCCTTAAACATGTATCGGGTCTTACGATCACTTTAAATCTCCCTGGAACCCCAATATTATGGGCAATAACTCATGAAAATGTCCATGTCTGCGAAAACGATGAGTTTTTGGTCATACCTCTCAAACTGTAAATCGCCTTGGAACACCAAACCTATGGGCAATAGCTCATGAAAACAGCCATAAACGCGAAAGCAGCGAGTTTTTGGTCATAACTCTCAAACATGTATCGGGTCTTACGGCCATTTGAATCTCCTAGAACCCCAAAATGCGGCAATAGCTCATAAAACCGGCCATATAACACGAAAATGATGAGTTTTTGATCAAGCCGCAAACTTGTATCCGGTCTTACAGTCATTTTAAATCGCCCTGGACCCCCAAAACTATGGGCAATAACTCATGAAAAGGCCATAAAATACAAATTACTAGTTCTTGGACATGCCCTCAAACATGTATCATGTCTTGCGGTCATTTTAAATCGCCCTTGAACCCCAAAAATATGGTCCATAACTCATGAAAATTGCTATAAAATGCTAAAACGACGAGTGCTTGGTCATGACTCTTAAACATGTAAATCGCCTTGGAACCCCAAAACTATGGGCAATTGCTCATGAAAATGACCATAAAACACGAAAATGGAGAGTTTATGGTTATGCCCTTAAACATGTATCGGATCTTACGGTCATTTTAAATCGCCCTAGAACCCGAATATTTTAGGCAATAACTCATGAAAATGGGCATGTCATAAAAAGCGAGTTTTGGTCATAACTCTCAAACCTAAAAATCGCCTTGGAACCCTAAAACTATGGGCAATAGCTCATGAAAACGGCCATAAAACGCGAAAACGACGAGTTTTTGGTCATAACTCTCAAACATGAATAGGGTCTTACGTGCCATGCGAATCCCCCTATAACTCCAAAAATGTGGTCAATAGATCATAAAAATGGCCATAAAACACGAAAATGACGAGTTTTTGAAGCCTCAAACTTGTATCAGTCTTCCATTTTAAATCGCCATGGAACCCGAAAACTATGGGCAATAACTCATGAAAGCATAAAAACACAAAAATGACGAGTTTTGGACATTCCCTCAAACATGTATCACGTCTTGCGGTCATTTTAAATCGCCCTGGAACCCCAAAAATATGGTCCATAACTCATGAAAATTGCCAACAATTGCAAAAATGACGAGTGCTTGGTCATGACTCTTAAACATGTAAATCGCCTTGGAACCCCAAAACTGTGGGCAATATCTCCTGAAACGGCATTAAAACATGAAATGGAGATTTTTTGGTCATGTCGTCAAACATGTATCATATTTTACTGTCATTTTAAATCGCCCTGGAACCCCAATATTATGGGCAATAACTCATGAAAATGGCCATATTACGCAAAAAAGACGAGTTTTTGGTCATAACTCTCAAACCTGTAAATCGCCTTGGATCCCCAAAACTATGGGCAATAGCTCATGAAAACGGCCATAAAATGTGAAAACGACGAGTTTTTGGTCATAACTCTCAAACATGTATAGGGTCTTACGGGCCATGCGAAACCCCCTAGAACCTCAAAAATGTGGTCAATAGATCATAAAAATGGCCATATAACACGAAAATGACGCGTTTTTGATCAAGCCTCAAACTTGTATCGGGTCTTCCAGTGTATTTTAAATTGCCCTGGAACCCCAAAACTATGGGAAATAACTCATGAAAACGGCCATAAAACACAAAAATGACGAGTTCTTGGACATGCCCTCAAACATGTATCATGTCTTGCGGTCATTTTAAATCGCCCTTGAACCCCAAAAATATGGGACATAGCCCACGAAAATTGCCATAAAATGCAAAAACGATGAGTGCTTGGTCATGAATCTCAAACATGTAAATCACCTTGGAACCCCAAAACTATGGGCAATAGCTTATGAAAACGGCCATAAAACGCGAAAATGACGTGTTTTTGGTCATAACTCTCAAACATGTATAGGGTCTTATGGGCCATGCGAATCCCCCTAGAACCCCAAAAATGTGGGTAATAGCTCATAAAAACGGCCATATTACACGAAAATGAAGAGTTTTTGATCAAGCATCAAACTTGTGTCGGGTCTTCCAGTCATTTTAAATCGCCCTGGAACCCCAAAACGATGGGCAATAACTCATGAAAACGGCCATAAAACACAAAAATGGAGAGTTTTTGGTCATCCCCTTAAACATGTATCGGGTCTTACGATCACTTTAAATCTCCCTGGAACCCCAATATTATGGGCAATAACTCATGAAAATGTCCATAATACGCGAAAACGATGAGTTTTTGGTCATACCTCTCAAACCTGTAAATCGCCTTGGAACCCCAAACCTATGGGCAATAGCTCACGAAAACAGCCATAAAACGCGAAAACGACGAGTTTTTGGTCATAACTCTCAAACATGTATCGGGTCTTACGGGACATGTGAATCTCCCAGAACCCCAAAATGTGGGCAATAGCTCATAAAACCGGCCATATAACACGAAAATGATGAGTTTTTGATCAAGCCTCAAACTTGTATCGGGTCTTACAGTCATTTTAAATCGCCCTGGACCCCCAAAACTATGGGCAATAACTCATGAAAAAGGCCATAAAATACAAATTACTAGTTTTTGGACATTCCCTCAAAAATGTATTATGTCTTGCGGTCATTTTAAATCGCCCTGGAACCCCAAAAATATGGTCCATAACTCATGAGAATTGCTATAAAATGCAAAAATGACGAGTGCTTGGTCATGACTCTTAAACATGTAAATCGCCTTGGAACCCCAAAACTGTGGGCAATTGCTCATGAAAATGACCATAAAACACGAAAATGGAGAGTTTATGGTTATGCCCTTAAACATGTATCGGATCTTACGGTCATTTTAAATCGCCCTAGAACCCGAATATTATAGGCAATAACTCATGAAAATGGGCATAATCATAAAAGCAGCGAGTTTTGGTCATAACTCTCAAACCTGTAAATCGCCTTGGAACCCCAAAACTATGGGCAATAGCTCATGAAAACGGCCATAAAACGCGAAAACGACGAGTTTTTGGTCATAACTCTCAAACATGAATAGGGTCTTACGTGCCATGCGAATCCCCCTAGATCTCCAAAAATGTGGTCAATAGATCATAAAAATGGCCATATAACACGAAAATGACGCGTTTTTTATCAATCCTCAAACTTGTATCGGGTCTTCCAGTGTTTTTTAAATCGCCATGGAACCCCAAAACTATGGGAAATAATTCATGAAAACAGCCATAAAACACAAAAATGACGAGTTCTTGGACATGCCCTCAAACATGTATCATGTCTTGCGGTCATTTTAAATCTCCCTTGAACCCCAAAAATATGGGACATAGCCCACGAAAATTGCCATAAAATGCAAAAACGATGAGTGCTTGGTCATGAATCTCAAACATGTAAATCACCTTGGAACCCCAAAACTATGGGCAATAGCTTATGAAAAGCATAAAAGCGAAAATGACGAGTTTTGGTCATAACTCTCAAACATGTATAGGGTCTTATGGGCCATGCGAATCCCCTAGAACCCCAAAAATGTGGGCAATAGCTCATAAAAGCGCCATATTACACGAAAATGAAGTTTTGATCAAGCATCAAACTTGTGTCGGGTCTTCGGTCATTTAAATCGCCTCGAACCCCAAAACGATGGGCAATAACTCATAAACGCCATAAAACACAAAAATGGAGAGTTTTGGTCATCCCTTAAACATGTATCGGGTCTTACGATCACTTTAAATCTCCTGGAACCCCAATATTATGGGCAATAACTCATGAAAATGTCCATAATCTGCGAAAACGATGAGTTTTGGTCATACCTCTCAAACACAGAAATCGCCTTGGAACCCCAAACCTATGGGCAATAGCTCACGAAAACAGCCATAAAAGCGAAAGCAGCGAGTTTTTGGTCATAACTCTCCAACATGTATCGGGTCTTACGGGCCATGTGAATCTCCCTAGAACCCCAAAATGTGGGCAATAGCTCATAAAACCGGCCATATAACACGAAAATGATGAGTTTTTTATCAAGCCTCAAACTTGTATCGGGTCTTACAGTCATTTTAAATCGCCCTGGACCCCCAAAACTATGGGCAATAACTCATGAAAAAGGCCATAAAATACAAATTACTAGTTTTTGGACATTCCCTCAAAAATGTATCATGTCTTGCGGTCATTTTAAATCGCCCTGGAACCCCAAAAATATGGTCCATAACTCATGAAAATTTCTATAAAATGCAAAAACGACGAGTTCTTGGTCATGACTCTTAAACATGTAAATCGCCTTGGAACCCCAAAACTATGGGCAATTGCTCATGAAAATGACCATAAAACACGAAAATGGAGAGTTTATGGTTATGCCCTTAAACATGTATCGGATCTTACGGTCATTTTAAATCGCCCTAGAACCCGAATATTATAGGCAATAACTCATGAAAATGGGCATAATACGCGAAAGCAGCGAGTTTTGGTCATAACTCTCAAACAGTAAATCGCCTTGGAACCCTAAAACTATGGGCAATAGCTCATGAAAACGGCCATAAAAGCGAAACAGCGAGTTTACGGTCATAACTCTCAAACATGAATAGGGTCTTACGTGCCATGCGAATCCCCTATAACTCAAAAATGTGGTCAATAGATCATAAAATGGCCATATAACACGAAAATAGCGTTTTGATCAAGCCTCAAACTTGTATCGGGTCTTCCAAAGGTATTTTAAATTGCCACGGAACCCCAAAACTATGGGAAATAACTCATGAAAACGGCCATAAAACACAAAAATAGCGAGTTCTTGGACATGCCCTCAAACATGTATCATGTCTTGCGGTCATTTTAAATCGCCTTGAACCCCAAAAATGGGACATAGCCCACGAAAATTGCCATAAAATGCAAAAACGATGAATGCTTGGTCATGAATCTCAAACATGTAAATCACCTTGGAACCCCAAAACTATGGGCAATAGCTTATGAAAACGGCCATAAAACGCGAAAATGACGAGTTTTTGGTCATAACTCTCAAACATGTATAGGGTCTTATGGGCCATGCGAATCCCCCTAGAACCCAAAAAATGTGGGCAATAGCTCATAAAAACGGCCACATTACACGAAAATGAAGAGTTTTTGATCAAGCATCAAACTTGTGTCGGGTCTTCCAGTCATTTTAAATCGCCCTGGAACCCCAAAACTATGGGCAATAACTCATGAAAAACGGCCATAAAACGCAAAAATGACGAGTTTTTGGTCAGGCCCTCAAACATGTATCGTGTCTTGTGGTCATTTCAAATCGCGCTGGAACCCCAAAAATATGGGCAATAACTCATGAAAATGTCCATAATACGCGAAAACGATGAGTTTTTGGTCATACCTCTCAAACCTGTAAATCGCCTTGGAACCCCAAACCTATGGGCAATAGCTCATGAAAACAGCCATAAAACGCGAAAACGACGAGTTTTTGGTCATAACTCTCAAACATGTATCGGGTCTTACGGGCCATGTGAATCTCCCTAGAACCCCAAAATGCGGGCAATAGCTCATAAAACCGGCCATATAACACGAAAATGATGAGTTTTTGATCAAGCCTCAAACTTGTATCGGGTCTTACAGTCATTAAATCGCCCTGGACCCCCAAAACTATGGGCAATAACTCATGAAAAAGGCCATAAAATACAAATTACTAGTTTTTGGACATTCCCTCAAAAATGTATCATGTCTTGCGGTCATTTTAAATCGCCCTTGAACCCCAAAAATATGGGACATAGCCCACGAAAATTGCCATAAAATGCAAAAACGATGAGTGCTTGGTCATGAATCTCAAACATGTAAATCGCCTTGGAACCCCAAAACTATGGGCAATAGCTTATGAAAACGGCCATAAAACGCGAAAATGACGAGTTTTTGGTCATAACTCTCAAACATGTATAGGGTCTTATGGGCCATGCGAATCCCCCTAGAACCCCAAAAATGTGGGCAATAGCTCATAAAAACGGCCATATTACACGAAAATGAAGAGTTTTTGATCAAGCATCAAACTTGTGTCGGGTCTTCCAGTCATTTTAAATCGCCCTGGAACCCCAAAACGATGGGCAATAACTCATGAAAACGGCCATAAAACACAAAAATGGAGAGTTTTTGGTCATCCCCTTAAACATGTATCGGGTCTTACGATCACTTTAAATCTCCCTGGAACCCCAATATTATGGGCAATAACTCATGAAAATGTCCATAATCTGAAAACGATGAGTTTTGGTCATACCTCTCAAACCTGTAAATCGCCTTGGAACCCCAAACCTATGGGCAATAGCTCACGAAAAACAGCCATAAAACGCGAAAGCAGCGAGTTTTGGTCATAACTCTCAAACATGTATCGGGTCTTACGGACATGTGAATCTCCCAGAACCCCAAAATGTGGGCAATAGCTCATAAAACCGGCCATATAACACGAAAATGATGAGTTTTTGATCAAGCCTCAAACTTGTATCGGGTCTTACAGTCATTTTAAATCGCCCTGGACCCCCAAAACTATGGGCAATAACTCATGAAAAAGGCCATAAAATACAAATTACTAGTTTTTGGACATTCCCTCAAAAATGTATTATGTCTTGCGGTCATTTTAAATCGCCCTGGAACCCCAAAAATATGGTCCATAACTCATGAAAATTGCTATAAAATGCAAAAATGACGAGTGCTTGGTCATGACTCTTAAACATGTAAATCGCCTTAGAACCCCAAAACTATGGGCAATTGCTCATGAAAATGACCATAAAACACGAAAATGGAGAGTTTATGGTTATGCCCTTAAACATGTATCGGATCTTACGGTCATTTTAAATCGCCCTAGAACCCGAATATTATAGGCAATAACTCATGAAAATGGGCATAATCTAAAAAGCAGCGAGTTTTTGGTCATAACTCTCAAACCTGTAAATCGCCTTGGAACCCTAAAACTATGGGCAATAGCTCATGAAAACGGCCATAAAACGCGAAAACGACGAGTTTCTGGTCATAACTCTCAAACATGAATAGGGTCTTACGTGCCATGCGAATCCCCCTATAACTCCAAAAATGTGGTCAATAGATCATAAAAATGGCCATATAACACGAAAATGACGCGTTTTTGATCAAGCCTCAAACTTGTATCGGGTCTTCCAGTGTATTTTAAATTGCCCTGGAACCCCAAAACTATGGGAAATAACTCATGAAAACGGCCATAAAACACAAAAATGACGAGTTCTTGGACATGCCCTCAAACATGTATCATGTCTTGCGGTCATTTTAAATCGCCCTTGAACCCCAAAAATATGGGACATAGCCCACGAAAATTGCCATAAAATGCAAAAACGATGAATGCTTGGTCATGAATCTCAAACATGTAAATCACCTTGGAACCCCAAAACTATGGGCAATAGCTTATGAAAACGGCCATAAAACGCGAAAATGACGAGTTTTTGGTCATAACTCTCAAACATGTATAGGGTCTTATGGGCCATGCGAATCCCCCTAGAACCCAAAAAATGTGGGCAATAGCTCATAAAAACGGCCACATTACACGAAAATGAAGAGTTTTTGATCAAGCATCAAACTTGTGTCGGGTCTTCCAGTCATTTTAAATCGCCCTGGAACCCCAAAACTATGGGAAATAACTCATGAAAAACGGCCATAAAACGCAAAAATGACGAGTTTTTGGTCAGGCCCTCAAACATGTATCGTGTCTTGTGGTCATTTCAAATCGCGCTGGAACCCCAAAAATATGGGCAATAACTCATGAAAATGGCCATAATACGCAAAAATGCAAGGTTTTGGTCATAACTCTCAAACCTATAAATCTCCTTGGAACCCTAAAACTATGGGCAATAGCTCATGAAAACAGCCATAAAAGCGAAAGCAGCGAGTTTTGGTCATAACTCTCAAACATGTATCGGGTCTTACGGGCCATGTGAATCTCCTAGAACCCCAAAATGCGCAATAGCTCATAAAAGCCATATAACACGAAAATGATGAGTTTTGATCAAGCCTCAAACTTGTATCGGGTCTTACGGTCATTAAATCGCCTGGACCCCAAAACTATGGGCAATAACTCATGAAAAAGGCCATAAAATACAAATTACTAGTTTTGGACATTCCTCAAAATGTATCATGTCTTGCGGTCATTTTAAATCGCCCTGGAACCCCAAAAATATGGTCCATAACTCATGAAAATTGCTATAAAATGCAAAAACGACGAGTGCTTGGTCATGACTCTTAAACATGTAAATCGCCTTGGAACCCCAAAACTATGGGCAATTTCTCATGAAAATGACCATAAAACACGAAAATGGAGAGTTTATGGTTATGCCCTGAAACATGTATCGTATCTTACGGTCATTTTAAATCGCCCTAGAACCCGAATATTATAGGCAATAACTCATGAAAATGGGCATAATACGCAAAAACGACGAGTTTTTGGTCATAACTCTCAAACCTGTAAATCACCTTGGAACCCTAAAACTATGGGCAATAGCTCATGAAAACGGCCATAAAACGCGAAAACGACGAGTTTTTGGTCATAACTCTCAAACATGAATAGGGTCTTACGTGGCATGCGAATCCCCCTATAACTCCAAAAATGTGGTCAATAGATCATAAAAATGGCCATAAAACACGAAAATGACGAGTTTTTGATGAAGCCTCAAACTTGTATCAGGTCTTCCAGTCATTTTAAATCGCCATGGAACCCGAAAACTATGGGCAATAACTCATGAAAACGGCCATAAAACACAAAAATGACGAGTTTTTGGACATTCCCTCAAACATGTATCACGTCTTGCGGTCATTTTAAATCGCCCTGGAACCCCAAAAATATGGTCCATAACTCATGAAAATTGCCAACAATTGCAAAAATGACGAGTGCTTGGTCATGACTCTTAAACATGTAAATCGCCTTGGAACCCCAAAACTGTGGGCAATATCTCCTGAAACGGCATTAAAACATGAAATGGAGATTTTTTGGTCATGTCGTCAAACATGTATCATATTTTACTGTCATTTTAAATCGCCCTGGAACCCCAATATTATGGGCAATAACTCATGAAAATGGCCATATTACGCAAAAAAGACGAGTTTTTGGTCATAACTCTCAAACCTTTAAATCGCCTTGGATCCCCAAAACTATGGGCAATAGCTCATGAAAACGGCCATAAAATGTGAAAACGACGAGTTTTTGGTCATAACTCTCAAACATGTATAGGGTCTTACGGGCCATGCGAAACCCCCTAGAACCTCCAATAATGTGGTCAATAAGTCATAAAAATGGCCATATAACACGAAAATGACGCGTTTTTGATCAAGCCTCAAACTTGTATCGGGTCTTCCAGTGTATTTTAAATTGCCCTGGAACCCCAAAACTATGGGAAATAACTCATGAAAACGGCCATAAAACACAAAAATGACGAGTTCTTGGACATGCCCTCAAACATGTATCATGTCTTGCGGTCATTTTAAATCGCCCTTGAACCCCAAAAATATGGGACATAGCCCACGAAAATTGCCATAAAATGCAAAAACGATGAGTGCTTGGTCATGAATCTCAAACATGTAAATCACCTTGGAACCCCAAAACTATGGGCAATAGCTTATGAAAACGGCCATAAAACGCGAAAATGACGAGTTTTTGGTCATAACTCTCAAACATGTATAGGGTCTTATGGGCCATGCGAATCCCCCTAGAACCCAAAAAATGTGGGCAATAGCTCATAAAAACGACCACATTACACGAAAATGAAGAGTTTTTGGTCAAGCATCAAACTTGTGTCGGGTCTTCCAGTCATTTTAAATCGCCCTGGAACCCCAAAACGATGGGCAATAACTCATGAAAACGGCCATAAAACACAAAAATGGAGAGTTTTTGGTCATCCCCTTAAACATGTATCGGGTCTTACGATCACTTTAAATCTCCCTGGAACCCCAATATTATGGGCAATAACTCATGAAAATGTCCATGTCTGCGAAAACGATGAGTTTTGGTCATACCTCTCAAACACAGTAAATCGCCTTGGAACCCCAAACCTATGGGCAATAGCTCATGAAAACAGCCATAAAATCACGAAAGCAGTTTTTGGTCATAACTCTCAAACATGTATCGGGTCTTACGGGCCATGTGAATCTCCCTAGAACCCCAAAATGCGGGCAATAGCTCATAAAACCGGCCATATAACACGAAAATGATGAGTTTTTGATCAAGCCTCAAACTTGTATCGGGTCTTACAGTCATTTTAAATCGCCCTGGACCCCCAAAACTATGGGCAATAACTCATGAAAAAGGCCATAAAATACAAATTACTAGTTTTTGGACATTCGCTCAAAAATGTATCATGTCTTGCGGTCATTTTAAATCGCCCTGGAACCCCAAAAATATGGTCCATAACTCATGAAAATTGCTATAAAATGCAAAAACGACGAGTGCTTGGTCATGACTCTTAAACTGTTAGGGTCCCAACCTGATAAGGTAGAGTCCTCCTGTGTTTTACAATGCTAGTCCCTGGATCAATAGCTAGCATCCACAGTTAAGATGTAATATCAAGAAACAAAGGTCATAATATAACTTTATAACCAGGAAAACATAATTTTATTACATCATACATAGCTCATATGGCTATTACATTACATTGCTGAATAAATATAGTCATGGGTCCTTCATCTTCAAAGTGCCACAGTGTATGTTGGTTGTAGACTTTGTAATCCTAATCATTCAATCTTCACTAAAACAATCAAACCTGCAACATACAAGTTACAGCCACAAAGGGTCAATACATTTGAATTGTATTGGCAAGTGATACTATGGTAGTATAGTAGAGTCTATCATCTATATGCATTTGGCTAAGTGGAGTTGAGGCTTGCATTGCTCAAAATAGATTTTTCTTATCATTTTGAAAATACTAAGTTTTTGTTTGGCAAAACTTTCCAAGACATCTACTAATCAAAGACTGGAGATCCACTCAGGGCATCTACCAATCAAAGACTGAAGATTTGCTTGGCAAAACAATTTTCTTCAATCTAAGATTTTGAGATCCTTATATCAAGCCATCTTTCCATCAAAGATTGAAGAATGCACACAATCCCTTGTTCACCCACAAGTTTTTATTTAGAAATTGGAATGATGAGATTCTTGATTGCTTCCATGTCTTGATGCTCAAATTGTCCTTTACCAGGGGACATGGCTAAGTACTTAGATTTTACACTCTGAGGTGGTGCACTTTACCCACAAGACTTGGTTTCCCAAGACAAAATCTTTGAAGCCTTCCCTTAGACCAAAATGGACGCTCCAACCTATCAAACCCTACCACCCACTGTCCATTTGGCTAAGTTCTTGCAACCTATATGATCATGGCAGAGCCCATATTGCCAAGTGGTTGCACTTGAAGCTTCTTAACATTTGACATCTCAAATCTCTTTGTTTCCTGGGTGGCATTCCACAAGTGAGATACACAAGGTTAACCATAAATATGGGCCTTGTGAACCACTCAACATAACCCAATCTTTCCATTCCACCCAGGTGATCCATTAACTTAGTTGTTTTATTAAGCAAAACATAAGTCCTTTAGACTTAGATTATTCTCCATAGTGTGAATATATTTTCCACCCATGTTTTCTATTAGCTAGGCTAAGCTTGGTAGTATTAGGAATCTTTAACTTATGAAAATCCTACTAAGGATTCATTACTATGTTTTCCTATAGCAAGATCTATACTTAGCAAAATCCATGCAAGTTTTACTTAACAAAATCACTAATGCATAGTGAAAGTAATAGGATAAAAGTATGAAGCATCACTTGCCTTTTTGGTAGAGTATAGGTTTACTTCTTGATCTTTGCAATAATCACACTCTTCAAGTCACTACAAATCAATCAAGCAAGGCACAAACTCAATCTACCAATCAAGCAAAACAACACACATAAATAACAAAGTCAAAGAAGTGCATGTAAGCATGCCAAGCTTT
This sequence comes from Avena longiglumis, assembly GCA_030063025.1. Taxonomy (NCBI): domain Eukaryota; kingdom Viridiplantae; phylum Streptophyta; class Magnoliopsida; order Poales; family Poaceae; genus Avena; species Avena longiglumis. Next base: position 19,567,587 of record CP125973.1, read on the forward strand.
GTTTTGTTTGAAAAAGTGGTTCCTAGTGGGTCATAGTCATTTGGGTACATCTAATGATCATTTCCTAAAGTGGCTAAGTCATTTGCAAAAGGTTTCACTTTAAAACCATTTTCAAAACAAAGTGTTATTTTATGTGGTGTAGAAATATATTTTTTTATTAGGGCATTAGTCTATAGGGTTCACCAAATGAGTTGATATTGCAAAACTTGGTGTTTTTGGGTCAGAGGTTTGGTCTAAGCCATCTACTCAAAGTTTTCTTTCCATAAACATTTTCATAATAAAACTATTCTTTTATTTGGCTAGAAAATGGCTAAGTTAAATAATCTAACCCAATTCTTACAAAAATCATTTTTAATACCAAGGGTTGGTTCCTAGGGTCAGTAGGGTCATAACAAACCAATTGTCAAAGGTTTGATCTCAAAATTCATTTTTAAATGATTTTTATAATGTTAGCAAGCACACAAAAGAATCTGCAAATTCAAACAAGCTACCAGTTACTATTTGCTAAACTAAGGCTAGGGCTGGCTAGGTCTTGTTCTCCTGAATCTTTTGATATAAAGTTTGTCAAATTTGGACGTATGGTTTGAAAGTTATAGGGGTTCAAAGTTTGCAAATAAATCTGATTCAAAAATCTGTTTTTAACTCAACACTGGCCACGCGTCGAGCTGTGATTGGCTGGTAACGGTTCGGTTGGATCGGCAACGCAGACCGTTGATTTTAACTGAGATCGCACGGCTCAGTTTCTCTCTTACCGCTTCACTCTACTTTCTGTCCTATCCAACGGATCAAAATCGAACGGCTCTCAGTGTCCAGACCATAAGTTGGCGTTTGGGCTCGACCTGTGGCGGCGGCTGGTCAGGGGTGTCGCCGGCGTTACAGGAAGCGAGAAGGAGGGAGAGGTTGTTCACCGTGTTCGCAGACGCTTGGGGGATCTCAAGGAGGTACTGGCTGGTGAAGGGGCGCACGAGGTTGGGCGGAATTGCTCGCCGGAGTTGGTACGGGCGACGGACGGCTCTGGTCGAAGTCGAAGACGAAGCTATCGATCACCAGAAGGCAAGAAAAGGTTGTGATTAGATGCAGGAGACCACGGGGATTACGTGTGCGTGAGCGGAAGAGGTTGGGGTGGTCTGGAGTTACCGGAGGAGCTCGTCGGAGAAAGGCAGACGGCGGCGCTTGCAGATGTTGTCCAAGTCGAACACCTGGGGACCAAGAATCCAAACTAAGGAGTCAGGAGGGTGCGCGTAAGTTTACCAGGGAGATTCAACAGAAAATGAAGGATGCGGGTGTGTTCTTTCCACCGGAATTTGGCTCTGGAACTTCGTCGGAGCTGCGGCGGCGCTCAGTGGTTTGTTGGAGATGGTGTTCTGGGGCGCTCGCGGGTAATTAGAAAGTGCCAGGAGATGCTCCTGGGAGTGGGAAAGGTGTGAGGTTGGTCAGGGAGAAGAGGGGTGGTGAGAGGTAGCCGGAATCGTCGGTGGAAGCTCGTCGGAGACGGCGACAGTGCAAGCGACAATTAGAGCAGCCTGGTGGCGTGTCCGGGGAGGAATCTGAGGGAAACGAGAGAGGAGAGGGTGCCGTTTTAAGGTGCGTGGTCTCTGGGTGAGTTAAGCTGGTCATCAACGCGGATTTAATCGACATCAATGGCGGCAGAGCGACGTTGAGGGAGGAGGAAGAAACGGCTGCGCGGGTGTGGACGATGTACAGAAGAGGTGGGGTCCACCGGTCAGTGAGTGAGAGAGAGAGAGAAAACGGGCCACTGATCAGTCTCGGTGGGGGTCGGAAACAGAGTGAGGAGAAAACGGTTCGTGGAGAGAGAGGGGAGCTGGGCTGGCTTGCTGGGCCTTGTTGGGCTTCTGGGTTGGATTTGTTTTCTTATTTTTTTCTGTCTGATTCCTTTTCCTTTTTCTGATTCTATTTCCTGATTTGAAATTTAAACAACCAAACACATTCAAATCAATTCAAACATTCAGCAAACTTTGATCTTTGTCTTTTGGTTCAGTTTATCAACATAAACCAACAATCCAAAATAAATAATATTTTTATTCCTTTTTAGGATCTATTTAATATAAAATAGATCATAGTTATTTAATCAAATAGGGTATGATTTATTTAATAAATCTCCAATTGAATTCCAAATGTTTTCAATTCAAATCAGTAGGTTTTATTTGTTAATAAAGAATATTTTTAAAACTTGTTTTAAAGTAATATAATCCTTTTACTTTAGGGACCATTAACAATTAAATAAAATGGGTCTTAGTTATTAAATCAATTAGAGTTTGATTTTATTATTAAAATCTTTATTTGAAACCTAAATATTTATAAAATCAAATTAGTAGGTTTAATTTGGGAAATATATAATATTTGGAAATTTGTTTTAAAACAAAATAACCTTTTATTTTAGTATCCATTATTAAGTATTATAATAGACTTTCATTATTAAATCCAATAGGATTTGTTTTATTAAAACTTTTATTTTGAAATCTAAATTAAAGCCAAAACACTTTAGTAGGTTTTATTAGAGAATATAAAATACTTGGAAAACCTATTTTAAACACTTTAGTAAGTTTTGATGTTTCAATTAAATTGGTAAGACCTTTTATTTAAAAAGAGTTTGGATATTAATTATTTTATTTAAGAAATCCTTTAATTAAACCTTTGCTATTTTATAAAATGTTTTTAATTCAAAAACTTGGCCAAGTTTTATTTTGGTTTTATAAAATAATCCTTATTTGTAAATACATCTTTTCTTTTGAATATCAAATCTTTTATCAAAGGATCCAAAATAGTAATTCCAAAACATTTTTATTTTCCTTTATTAAATGTTTATCTTTATTTATAAAACTTCTAAAATAAATCTTTTCATTAGTATTTCCAAATGTTTTTATTTTTTTTCCTTTTATTTATCTTTTTAAATCTCTTTAGGTTTATTTTAATTCAAATGGGTTTGAGGTTCCAATTGAATTCAAAAAGTTTCTTCTGGCTCTGAAAATCAAACAAAGTTTTATTTTATTAATTTATTTTCACATTACAAGATTTGGAAAATCTTGGGATGTGACAGGCTACCACCCTTAAAATAAATCTCGTCCCGAGATTTGGGAAGATTAGGGTTACAATCAAGTTCAAACAACTAGGGTACTACCACCCTTAAGATTTTTCAAACAAAATTTACATATTGGCCTTCTTGGGTCCTGGAAATTTCTCTAAGTTAAACTTTTGCTTTATTCCTATGCTTGACTCATGGACCAAGATTGAGCTTCTCCATAGGCTTGTTCAACTTGTTCTTCATCCTTTCTGGACAGTTGCTTGCATAGTGTCCTGGATTCTTGCAGTTGAAACAATTAATGTCCTTGAGTTCTTTGCGTTGTTCTTTTGGGCAAGTTGCTACAAAGTGACCTGGTTCATTACAGTTGTTACACCATACTTGGTCAATTCCTTTGTTTTTTATGTTCCCTGGGCATCCACTGGAATAGTGTCCCATTTCCTTACATTTACGACATTGTACAAGGCTCATGTCTTGCTTGGGCTTCTTGATTTTCCTTGATCCTTTGAATTGGGTTGTCTTGCTTGGAAGTAGTAGTGGTCCTTTCCCTTTGGTAGACTTGGATCCTTCTTGTTTCCTTTGTTCTACCATGGCATAGATAGGACATAGACCAGGAGTATGATCACTTCCTTCACAAAGATAGCAAGTAGCTTGAGAGGTAGGGCATTCTCCAACAGGATGGTCTTCATCACAATTGGGGCATTGTCCTTCATGCTCCTTGGAAGTATGATCCTTGTCTCCACAAATAATGCAAGCTGGGGCTCCATCTAGAACAACATTCCTTTCATCCTTGCTATCATACTCTCTTCTAGGTAAGTTTTCTTCCATGCTAATCATTTGATTAGTCACCTTAAGCATCAATTGGGACTGTTCCTCTAAAAACCTTTGTAATGCTGGATCTTCATTACTATTGTTGGCTAAGAACTGAGCTGTCAATTGATTCAATTGATGTTGAGTTGCTATGAGTTCTCCAAGGCTGTCAGCTTGGTTGGTGTTGGTGTTATCAACCTTGGAATCCTTTGGGGTAGTCATCTGTTTGGGGTTGAAGGGAGATTAGAATAGGCAAGATATTTCTAATGAGATATTTCTAATCACACCTATCTCAATTCACACAAACAATGTGCATGCGAACACAAGCAAACATTTCACTCAAACAAGGTTCAAGCACATATTTAGACAACAAAAATATTTTTGTTACACCACATAAGTTGGTGTGTTTGACTTTACTAAAATATGGTGGTCCATCTATATGGTTCTCTTGTGATCTTTCTTTCCTTCATGATTCTTCTTGTATGAGATCTTGGTTTCCTTGAGAAAAGCCCTTGGTCACTATACATCAAAGTTGTTAATGGCTTCTCCTTATTTTGCATTCCCTTAGTCTCCAAATCTTGAGTAAGAGTTCCTTGTTTCACTTGTAATCCTTAGTAGTTTCCAAGTTGGAAGTCCTTGGTGAATATGCCGAAGATGTTGAAGTCATTAGAGTTGAAGAAGTTGTAGAAGTCCTTTGCACATAGTGTAGTCTTTGGCCATGGGGTAGGTTTTTCCATCAAGTTGAAATAGAAGAGAAGTAGAGTTGAAACCAGAATGGTTGAGGAAAGAGTTTACAAGAGTTTTTGTAAATAAGTTTTGGATCAAAATATAACTCCCATTTTTCTAAGGGTTTTTGTCCAATCCTAGGGTTTACAAATCCTACAGCAACACGATGCTCGATACCATCTGTTAGGGTCCCAACCTGATAAGGTAGAGTCCTCCTGTTTTACAATGCTAGTCCTGGATCAATAGCTAGCATCCACAGTTAAGATGTAATATCAAGAAACAAAGGTCATAATATAACTTTATAACCAGGAAAACATAATTTTATTACATCATACATAGCTCATATGGCTATTACATTACATTGCAGCGGAATAAATATAGTCATGGGTCCTTCATCTTCAAAGTGCCACAGGCAGATGTTGGTTGTAGACTTTGTAATCCTAATCATTCAATCTTCACTAAAACAATCAAACCTGCAACATACAAGTTACAGCCACAAAGGGTCAATACATTTGAATTGTATTGGCAAGTGATACTATGGTAGTATAGTAGAGTCTATCATCTATATGCATTTGGCTAAGTGGAGTTGAGGCTTGCATTGCTCAAAATAGATTTTTCTTATCATTTTGAAAATACTAAGTTTTTGTTTGGCAAAACTTTCCAAGACATCTACTAATCAAAGACTGGAGATCCACTCAGGGCATCTACCAATCAAAGACTGAAGATTTGCTTGGCAAAACAATTTTCTTCAATCTAAGATTTTGAGATCCTTATATCAAGCCATCTTTCCATCAAAGATTGAAGAATGCACACAATCCCTTGTTCACCCACAAGTTTTTATTTAGAAATTGGAATGATGAGATTCTTGATTGCTTCCATGTCTTGATGCTCAAATTGTCCTTTACCAGGGACATGGCTAAGTACTTAGATTTTACACTCTGCAGAGGTGGTGCACTTTACCCACAAGACTTGGTTTCCCAAGACAAAATCTTTCAGAAGCCTTCCCTTAGACCAAAATGGACGCGCTCCAACCTATCAAACACTACCACCCACTGTCCATTTGGCTAAGTTCTTGCAACCTATATGATCATGGCAGAGCCCATATTGCCAAGTGGTTGCACTTGAAGCTTCTTAACATTTGACATCTCAAATCTCTTTGTTTCCTGGGTGGCATTCCACAAGTGAGATACACAAGGTTAACCATAAATATGGGCCTTGTGAACCACTCAACATAACCCAATCTTTCCATTCCACCCAGGTGATCCATTAACTTAGTTGTTTTATTAAGCAAAACATAAGTCCTTTAGACTTAGATTATTCTCCATAGTGTGAATATATTTTCCACCCATGTTTTCTATTAGCTAGGCTAAGCTTGGTAGTATTAGGAATCTTTAACTTATGAAAATCCTACTAAGGATTCATTACTATGTTTTCCTATAGCAAGATCTATACTTAGCAAAATCCATGCAAGTTTTACTTAACAAAATCACTAATGCATAGTGAAAGTAATAGGATAAAAGTATGAAGCATCACTTGCCTTTTTGGTAGAGTATAGGTTTACTTCTTGATCTTTGCAATAATCACACTCTTCAAGTCACTACAAATCAATCAAGCAAGGCACAAACTCAATCTACCAATCAAGCAAAACAACACACATAAATAACAAAGTCAAAGAAGTGCATGTAAGCATGCCAAGCTTTGTTTTGTTTGAAAAAGTGGTTCCTAGTGGGTCATAGTCATTTGGGTACATCTAATGATCATTTCCTAAAGTGGCTAAGTCATTTGCAAAAGGTTTCACTTTAAAACCATTTTCAAAACAAAGTGTTATTTTATGTGGTGTAGAAATATATTTTTTTATTAGGGCATTAGTCTATAGGGTTCACCAAATGAGTTGATATTGCAAAACTTGGTGTTTTTGGGTCAGTAGGTTTGGTCTAAGCCATCTACTCAAAGTTTTCTTTCCATAAACATTTTCATAATAAAACTATTCTTTTTATTTGGCTAGAAAATGGCTAAGTTAAATAATCTAACCCAATTCTTACAAAAATCATTTTTAATACCAAGGGTTGGTTCCTAGGGTCAGTAGGGTCATAACAAACCAATTGTCAAAGGTTTGATCTCAAAATTCATTTTTAAATGATTTTTATAATGTTAGCAAGCACACAAAAGAATCTGCAAATTCAAACAAGCTACCAGTTACTATTTGCTAAACTAAGGCTAGGGCTGGCTAGGTCTTGTTCTCCTGAATCTTTTGATATAAAGTTTGTCAAATTTGGACGTATGGTTTGAAAGTTATAGGGGTTCAAAGTTTGCAAATAAATCTGATTCAAAAATCTGTTTTTAACTCAACACTGGCCACGCGTCGAGCCGTGATTGGCTGGTAACGGTTCGGTTGGATCGGCAACGCAGACCGTTGATTTTAACTGAGATCGCACGGCTCAGTTTCTCTCTTACCGCTTCACTCTACTTTCTGTCCTATCCAACGGATCAAAATCGAACGGCTCTCAGTGTCCAGACCATAAGTTGGCGGCGCTGGGCTCTGACACGCGGCGGCGGCGGCTGGTCAGGGGTGTCGCCGGCGTTACAGGAAGCGAGAAGGAGGGAGAGGTTGTTCACCGTGTTCGCAGACGCTTGGGGGATCTCAAGGAGGTACTGGCTGGTGAAGGCGCGACGAGGTTGGCGGAATTGCTCGCGGAGTTGGTGCAGGCGACGGACGGCTCTGGTCGAAGTCGAAGACGAAGCTATCGATCACCAGAAGGCAAGAAAAGGTTGTGATTAGATGCAGGAGACCACGGGGATTACGTGTGCGTGAGCGGAAGAGGTTGGGGTGGTCTGGAGTTACCGGAGGAGCTCGTCGGAGAAAGGCGGCGCTTGCAGATGTTGTCCAAGTCGAACACACAGGGACCAAGAATCCAAACTAAGTCGAGGGTGCGTAAGTTTACCAGGGAGATTCAACCGAAAATGAAGGATGCGGGTGTGTTCTTTCCACCGGAATTTGGCTCTGGAACTTCGTCGGAGCTGCGGCGGCGCTCAGTGGTTTGTTGGAGATGGTGTTCTGGGGCGCTCGCGGGTAATTAGAAAGTGCCAGGAGATGCTCCTGGGAGTGGGAAAGGTGTGAGGTTGGTCAGGGAGAAGAGGGGTGGTGAGAGGTAGCCGGAATCGTCGGTGGAAGCTCGTCGGAGACGGCGACAGTGCAAGCGACAATTAGAGCAGCCTGGTGGCGTGTCCGGGGAGGAATCTGAGGGAAACGAGAGAGGAGAGGGTGCCGTTTTAAGGTGCGTGGTCTCTGGGTGAGTTAAGCTGGTCATCAACGCGGATTTAATCGACATCAATGGCGGCAGAGCGACGTTGAGGGAGGAGGAAGAAACGGCTGCGCGGGTGTGGACGATGTACAGAAGAGGTGGGGTCCACCGGTCAGTGAGTGAGAGAGAGAGCAGACCCATCGATCGGTCTCGGTGGGGTCGGAAAGCAGTGAGGAGAAAACGGTTCGTGGAGAGAGAGGGGAGCTGGGCTGGCTTGCTGGGCCTTGTTGGGCTTCTGGGTTGGATTTGTTTTCTTATTTTTTCTGCGATTCCTTTTCCTTTTTACGATTCTATTTCACGATTTGAAATTTAAACAACCAAACACATTCAAATCAATTCAAACATTCAGCAAACTTTGATCTTTGTCTTTTGGTTCAGTTTATCAACATAAACCAACAATCCAAAATAAATAATATTTTTATTCCTTTTTAGGATCTATTTAATATAAAATAGATCATAGTTATTTAATCAAATAGGGTATGATTTATTTAATAAATCTCCAATTGAATTCCAAATGTTTTCAATTCAAATCAGTAGGTTTTATTTGTTAATAAAGAATATTTTTAAAACTTGTTTTAAAGTAATATAATCCTTTTACTTTAGGGACCATTAACAATTAAATAAAAATGGGTCTTAGTTATTAAATCAATTAGAGTTTGATTTTATTATTAAAATCTTTATTTGAAACCTAAATATTTATAAAATCAAATTAGTAGGTTTAATTTGGGAAATATATAATATTTGGAAATTTGTTTTAAAACAAAATAACCTTTTATTTTAGTATCCATTATTAAGTATTATAATAGACTTTCATTATTAAATCCAATAGGATTTGTTTTATTAAAACTTTTATTTTGAAATCTAAATTAAAGCCAAAACACTTTAGTAGGTTTTATTAGAGAGAATATAAAATACTTGGAAAACCTATTTTAAACACTTTAGTAAGTTTTGATGTTTCAATTAAATTGGTAAGACCTTTTATTTAAAAAGAGTTTGGATATTAATTATTTTATTTAAGAAATCCTTTAATTAAACCTTTGCTATTTTATAAAATGTTTTTAATTCAAAAACTTGGCCAAGTTTTATTTTGGTTTTATAAAATAATCCTTATTTGTAAATACATCTTTTCTTTTGAATATCAAATCTTTTATCAAAGGATCCAAAATAGTAATTCCAAAACATTTTTATTTTCCTTTATTAAATGTTTATCTTTATTTATAAAACTTCTAAAATAAATCTTTTCATTAGTATTTCCAAATGTTTTTATTTTTTTTCCTTTTATTTATCTTTTTAAATCTCTTTAGGTTTATTTTAATTCAAATGGGTTTGAGGTTCCAATTGAATTCAAAAAGTTTCTTCTGGCTCTGAAAATCAAACAAAGTTTTATTTTATTAATTTATTTTCACATTACAAGATTTGGAAAATCTTGGGATGTGACATAAACATGTAAATCGCCTTGGAACCCCAAAACTATGGGCAATTTCTCATGAAAATGACCATAAAACACGAAAATGGAGAGTTTATGGTTATGCCCTGAAACATGTATCGGATCTTACGGTCATTTTAAATCGCCCTAGAACCCGAATATTATAGGCAATAACTCATGAAAATGGGCATAATACGCAAAAACGACGAGTTTTTGGTCATAACTCTCAAACCTGTAAATCACCTTGGAACCCTAAAACTATGGGCAATAGCTCATGAAAACGGCCATAAAACGCGAAAACGACGAGTTTTTGGTCATAACTCTCAAACATGAATAGGGTCTTACGTGGCATGCGAATCCCCCTATAACTCCAAAAATGTGGTCAATAGATCATAAAAATGGCCATAAAACACGAAAATGACGAGTTTTTGATGAAGCCTCAAACTTGTATCAGGTCTTCCAGTCATTTTAAATCGCCATGGAACCCGAAAACTATGGGCAATAACTCATGAAAACGGCCATAAAACACAAAAATGACGAGTTTTGGACATTCCCTCAAACATGTATCACGTCTTGCGGTCATTTTAAATCGCCCTGGAACCCCAAAAATATGGTCCATAACTCATGAAAATTGCCATCAATTGCAAAAATGACGAGTGCTTGGTCATGACTCTTAAACATGTAAATCGCCTTGGAACCCCAAAACTGGGCAATATCTCATGAAAGCGGCATTAAAACATGAAATGGAGATTTTTGGTCATGTCGTCAAACATGTATCATATTTTACGGTCATTTTAAATCGCCCTGGAACCCCAATATTATGGGCAATAACTCATGAAAATGGCCATATTACATAAAAAGACGAGTTTTTGGTCATAACTCTCAAACTCAGTAAATCGCCTTGGATCCCCAAAACTATGGGCAATAGCTCATGAAAACGGCCATAAAATGTGAAACAACGAGTTTTGGTCATAACTCTCAAACATGTATAGGGTCTTACGGGCCATGCGAAACCCCTAGAACCTCAAAAATGTGGTCAATAGATCATAAAATGGCCATATAACACGAAAATGACGCGTTTGATCAAGCCTCAAACTTGTATCGGGTCTTCCAGGTATTTTAAATTGCCTGAACCCCAAAACTATGGGAAATAACTCATGAAACGGCCATAAAACACAAAAATGACGAGTTCTTGGACATGCCCTCAAACATGTATCATGTCTTGCGGTCATTTTAAATCGCCTTGAACCCCAAAAATATGGGACATAACTCACGAAATTTTTCATAAAATGCAAAAACGATGAGTGCTTGGTCATGAATCTCAAACATGTAAATCACCTTGGAACCTCAAATCTATCGGCAATAGCTTATGAAAACGGCCATAAAACGCGAAAACGACGAGTTTTTGGTCATAACTCTCAAACATGTATAGGGTCTTATGGTCCATGCGAATCCCCCTAGAACCCCAAAAATGTGGGCAATAGCTCATAAAAACGGCCATACAACACAAAAATGACGAGTTTTTGATCAAGCATCAAACTTGTATCGGGTGTTCTAGTCATTTTAAATCGCCCTGGAACCCCAAAACGATGGGCAATAACTCATGAAAACGGCCATAAAACACAAAAATGGAGAGTTTTTGGTCATCCCCTTAAACATGTATCGGGTCTTACGATCACTTTAAATCTCCCTGGAACCCCAATATTATGGGCAATAACTCATGAAAATGGCCATAATACGCAAAAATGACAAGTTTTTGGTCATAACTCTCAAACCTATAAATCGCCTTGCAACCCTAAAACTATGGGCAATAGCTCATGAAAACAGCCATAAAACGCGAAAACGACGAGTTTTTGGTCATACCTCTCAAACATGTATCGGGTCTTACTGTTCATGTGAATCTCCCTAGAACCCCAAAATGTGGGCAATAGCTCATAAAACCGGCCATATAACACGAAAATGATGAGTTTTTGATCAAGCCTCAAACTTGTATCGGGTCTTACAGTCATTTTAAATCGCCCTGGACCCCCAAAACTATGGGCAATAACTCATGAAAAAGGCCATAAAACACAAATTACTAGTTTTTGGACATTCCCTCAAAAATGTATCATGTCTTGCGGTCATTTTAAATCGCCCTGGAACCCCAAAAATATGGTCCATAACTCATGAAAATTGCTATAAAATGCAAAAACGACGAGTGCTTGGTCATGACTCTTAAACATGTAAATCGCCTTGGAACCCCAAAACTATGGGCAATTGCTCATGAAAATGACCATGAAACACGATAATGGAGAGTTTATGGTTATGCCCTTAAACATGTATCGGATCTTACGGTCATTTTAAATCGCCATGGAACCCGAAAAATATGGGCAATAACTCATGAAAACGGCCATAAAACACAAAAATGACGAGTTTTTGGTCCTAACTCTCAAACCTGTAAATCGCCTTGGAACCCCAAAACTATGGGCAATAGCTGATGAAAACGGCCATAAAACGCGAAAACGACGAGTTTTTGGTCATAACTCTCAAACATGAATAGGGTCTTACGTGCCATGCGAATCCCCCTAGAACTCCAAAAATGTGGTCAATAGATCATAAAAATGGCCATAAAACACGAAAATGACGAGTTTTTGATGAAGCCTCAAACTTGTATCAGGTCTTCCAGTCATTTTAAATCGCCATGGAACCCGGAAACTATGGGCAATAACTCATGAAAATGGCAATAAAACACAAAAATGACGAGTTTTTGGACATTCCCTCAAACATGTATCACGTCTTGCGGTCATTTTAAATCGCCCTGGAACCCCAAAAATATGGTCCATAACTCACGAAAATTGCCATCAATTGCAAAAATGACGAGTGCTTGGTCATGACTCTTAAACATGTAAATCGCCTTGGAACCCCAAAACTGTGGGTAATATCTCCTGAAAACGGCATTAAAACATGAAAATGGAGAGTTTTTGGTCATGTCGTCAAACATGTATCATGTTTTACGGTCATTTTAAATCGCCCTGGAACCCCAATATTATGGGTAATAACTCATGAAAATGGCCATATTACGCAAAAAAGACGAGTTTTTGGTCATAACTCTCAAACCTGTAAATCGCCTTGGATCCCCAAAACTATGGGCAATAGCTCATGAAAACGGCCATAAAATGTGAAAACGACGAGTTTTTGGTCATAACTCTCAAACATGTATAGGGTCTTACGGGCCATGCGAAACCCCCTAGAACCTCAAAAAATGTGGTCAATAGATCATAAAAATGGCCATATAACACGAAAATGACGCGTTTTTTATCAAGCCTCAAACTTGTATCGGGTCTTCCAGTGTTTTTTAAATTGCCCTGGAACCCCAAAACTATGGGAAATAACTCATGAAAACGGCCATAAAACACAAAAATGACGAGTTCTTGGACATGCCCTCAAACATGTATCATGTCTTGCGGTCATTTTAAATCGCCCTTGAACCCCAACAATATGGGACATAGCCCACGAAAATTGCCATAAAATGCAAAAACGATGAGTGCTTGGTCATGAATCTCAAACATGTAAATCACCTTGGAACCCCAAAACTATGGGCAATAGCTTATGACAACGGCCATAAAACGCGAAAACGACGAGCTTTTGGTCATAACTCTCAAACATGTATAGGGTCTTATGGGCCATGCGAATCCCCCTAGAACCCCAAAAATGTGGGCAATAGCTCATAAAAACGGCCATACAACACGAAAATGACGAGTTTTTGATCAAGCATCAAACTTGTATCGGGTCTTCCAGTCATTTTAAATCGCCCTGGAACCCCAAAACGATGGGCAATAACTCATGAAAACGGCCATAAAACACAAAAATGGAGAGTTTTTGGTCATCCCCTTAAACATGTATCGGGTCTTACGATCACTTTAAATCTCCCTGGAACCCCAATATTATGGGCAATAACTCATGAAAATGGCCATAATACGCGAAAACGATGAGTTTTTGGTCATACCTCTCAAACCTGTAAATCGCCTTGGAACCCCAAACCTATGGGCAATAGCTCATGAAAACAGCCATAAAACGCGAAAACGACAAGTTTTTGGTCATAACTCTCAAACATGTATCGGGTCTTACGGGCCATGTGAATCTCCCTAGAACCCCAAAATGTGGGCAATAGCTCATAAAACCGGCCATATAACACGAAAATGATGAGTTTTTGATCAAGCCTCAAACTTGTATCGGGTCTTACAGTCATTTTAAATCGCCCTGGACCCCCAAAACTATGGGCAATAACTCATGAAAAAGGCCATAAAACACAAATTACTAGTTTTTGGACATTCCCTCAAAAATGTATCATGTCTTGCGGTCATTTTAAATCGCCCTGGAACCCCAAAAATATGGTCCATAACTCATGAAAATTGCTATAAAATGCAAAAACGACGAGTGCTTGGTCATGACTCTTAAACATGTAAATCGCCTTGGAACCCCAAAACTATGGGCAATTGCTCATGAAAATGACCATAAAACACGAAAATGGAGAGTTTATGGTTATGCCCTTAAACATGTATCGGATCTTACGGTCATTTTAAATCGCCCTAGAACCCGAATATTATAGGCAATAACTCATGAAAATGGGCATAATACGCAAAAACGACGAGTTTTTGGTCATAACTCTCAAACCTGTAAATCGCCTTGGAACCCCAAAACTATGGGCAATAGCTCATGAAAACGGCCATAAAACGCGAAAACGACGAGTTTTTGGTCATAACTCTCAAACATGAATAGGGTCTTACGTGCCATGCGAATCCCCCTAGAACTCCAAAAATGTGGTCAATAGATCATAAAAATGGCCATAAAACACGAAAATGACGAGTTTTTGATGAAGCCTCAAACTTGTATCAGGTCTTCCAGTCATTTTAAATCGCCATGGAACCCGAAAACTATGGGCAATAACTCATGAAAACGGCCATAAAACACAAAAATGACGAGTTTTTGGACATTCCCTCAAACATGTATCACGTCTTGCGGTCATTTTAAATCGCCCTGGAACCCCAAAAATATGGTCCATAACTCATGAAAATTGCCATCAATTGCAAAAATGACGAGTGCTTGGTCATGACTCTTAAACATGTAAATCGCCTTGGAACCCCAAAACTGTGGGCAATATCTCCTGAAAACGGCATTAAAACATGAAAATGGAGAGTTTTTGGTCATGTCGTCAAACATGTATCATGTTTTACGGTCATTTTAAATCGCCCTGGAACCCCAATATTATGGGCAATAACTCATGAAAATGGCCATATTACGCAAAAAAGACGAGTTTTTGGTCATAACTCTCAAACCTGTAAATCGCCTTGGAACCCCAAAACTATGGGCAATAGCTCATGAAAACGGCCATAAAACGCGAAAACGACGAGTTTTTGGTCATAACTCTCAAACATGAATAGGGTCTTACGTGCCATGCGAATCCCCCTAGAACACCAAAAATGAGGTCAATAGATCATAAAAATGGCCATATAACACGAAAATGACGCGTTTTTTATCAAGCCTCAAACTTGTATCGGGTCTTCCAGTGTTTTTTAAACCGCCATGGAACCCCAACACTATGGGAAATAATTCATGAAAACGGCCATAAAACACAAAAATGACGAGTTCTTGGACATGCCCTCAAACATGTATCATGTCTTGCGGTCATTTTAAATCGCCCTTGAACCCCAAAAATATGGGACATAGCCCACGAAAATTGCCATAAAATGCAAAAACGATGAGTGCTTGGTCATGAATCTCAAACATGTAAATCACCTTGGAACCCCAAAACTATGGGCAATAGCTTATGAAAACGGCCATAAAACGCGAAAACGACGAGCTTTTGGTCATAACTCTCAAACATGTATAGGGTCTTATGGGCCATGCGAATCCCCCTAGAACCCCAAAAATGTGGGCAATAGCTCATAAAAACGGCCATACAACACGAAAATGACGAGTTTTTGATCAAGCATCAAACTTGTATCGGGTCTTCCAGTCATTTTAAATCGCCCTGGAACCCCAAAACGATGGGCAATAACTCATGAAAACGGCCATAAAACACAAAAATGGAGAGTTTTTGGTCATCCCCTTAAACATGTATCGGGTCTTACGATCACTTTAAATCTCCCTGGAACCCCAATATTATGGGCAATAACTCATGAAAATGGCCATAATACGCGAAAACGATGAGTTTTTGGTCATACCTCTCAAACATGTAAATCGCCTTGGAACCCCAAACCTATGGGCAATAGCTCATGAAAACAGCCATAAAACGCGAAAACGACGAGTTTTTGGTCATAACTCTCAAACATGTATCGGGTCTTACGGGCCATGTGAATCTCCCTAGAACCCCAAAATGTGGGCAATAGCTCATGAAAACAGCCGTAAAACACGAAAATGATGAGTTTTTGATCAAGCGTCAAACTTGTATCGGGTCTTACGGTCATTTTAAATCGCCTGGACCCCCAAAACTATGGGCAATAACTCATGAAAAAGGCCATAAAACACAAATTACTAGTTTTGGACATTCCCTCAAAATGTATCATGTCTTGCGGTCATTTTAAATCGCCTGGAACCCCAAAAATATGGTCCATAACTCATGAAAATTGCTATAAAATGCAAAAGCACGAGTTCTTGGTCATGACTCTTAAACATGTAAATCGCCTTGGAACCCCAAAACTATGGGCAATTGCTCATGAAAATGACCATAAAACACGAAAATGGAGAGTTTATGGTTATGCCCTTAAACATGTATCGGATCTTACGGTCATTTTAAATCGCCCTAGAACCCGAATATTATAGGCAATAACTCATGAAAATGGGCATAATACGCAAAAGCAGCGAGTTTTTGGTCATAACTCTCAAACCGTAAATCGCCTTGGAACCCCAAAACTATGGGCAATAGCTCATGAAAACGGCCATAAACGCGAAAGCAGCGAGTTTTTGGTCATAACTCTCAAACATGAATAGGGTCTTACGTGCCATGCGAATCCCCTAGAACTCCAAAAATGTGGTCAATAGATCATAAAAATGGCCATAAAACACGAAAATGACGAGTTTTGATGAAGCCTCAAACTTGTATCAGGTCTTCCAGTCATTTTAAATCGCCATGGAACCCGGAAACTATGGGCAATAACTCATGAAAATGGCAATAAAACACAAAAATGACGAGTTTTTGGACATTCCCTCAAACATGTATCACGTCTTGCGGTCATTTTAAATCGCCCTGGAACCCCAAAAATATGGTCCATAACTCATGAAAATTGCCATCAATTGCAAAAATGACGAGTGCTTGGTCATGACTCTTAAACATGTAAATCGCCTTGGAACCCCAAAACTGTGGGCAATATCTCCTGAAAACGGCATTAAAACATGAAAATGGAGAGTTTTTGGTCATGTCGTCAAACATGTATCATGTTTTACGGTCATTTTAAATCGCCCTGGAACCCCAATATTATGGGCAATAACTCATGAAAATGGCCATATTACGCAAAAAAGACGAGTTTTTGGTCATAACTCTCAAACCTGTAAATCGCCTTGGATCCCCAAAACTATGGGCAATAGCTCATGAAAACGGCCATAAAATGTGAAAACGACGAGTTTTTGGTCATAGCTCTCAAACATGTATAGGGTCTTACGGGCCATGCGAAACCCCCTAGAACCTCAAAAATGTGGTCAATAGATCATAAAAATGGCCATATAACACGAAAATGACGCGTTTTTGATCAAGCCTCAAACTTGTATCGGGTCTTCCAGTGTTTTTTAAATTGCCCTGGAACCCCAAAACTATGGGAAATAACTCATGAAAACGGCCATAAAACACAAAAATGACGAGTTCTTGGACATGCCCTCAAACATGTATCATGTCTTGCGGTCATTTTAAATCGCCCTTGAACCCCAAAAATATGGGACATAGCCCACGAAAATTGCCATAAAATGCAAAAACGATGAGTGCTTGGTCATGAATCTCAAACATGTAAATCACCTTGGAACCCCAAAACTATGGGCAATAGCTTATGAAAACGGCCATAAAACGCGAAAACGACGAGCTTTTGGTCATAACTCTCAAACATGTATAGGGTCTTATGGGCCATGCGAATCCCCCTAGAACCCCAAAAATGTGGGCAATAGCTCATAAAAACGGCCATACAACACGAAAATGACGAGTTTTTGATCAAGCATCAAACTTGTATCGGGTCTTCCAGTCATTTTAAATCGCCCTGGAACCCCAAAACGATGGGCAATAACTCATGAAAACGGCCATAAAACACAAAAATGGAGAGTTTTTGGTCATCCCCTTAAACATGTATCGGGTCTTACGATCACTTTAAATCTCCCTGGAACCCCAATATTATGGGCAATAACTCATGAAAATGGCCATAATACGCGAAAACGATGAGTTTTTGGTCATACCTCTCAAACCTGTAAATCGCCTTGGAACCCCAAACCTATGGGCAATAGCTCACGAAAACCGCCATAAAACGCGAAAACGACGAGTTTTTGGTCATAACCCTCAAACATGTATCGGGTCTTACGGGACATGTGAATCTCCCAGAACCCCAAAATGTGGGCAATAGCTCATAAAACCGGCCATATAACACGAAAATGATGAGTTTTGATCAAGCCTCAAACTTGTATCGGGTCTTACAGTCATTTTAAATCGCCCTGGACCCCCAAAACTATGGGCAATAACTCATGAAAAAGGCCATAAAACACAAATTACTAGTTTTTGGACATTCCCTCAAAAATGTATCATGTCTTGCGGTCATTTTAAATCGCCCTGGAACCCCAAAAATATGGTCCATAACTCATGAAAATTGCTATAAAATGCAAAAACGACGAGTGCTTGGTCATGACTCTTAAACATGTAAATCGCCTTGGAACCCCAAAACTATGGGCAATTGCTCATGAAAATGACCATAAAACACGAAAATGGAGAGTTTATGGTTATGCCCTTAAACATGTATCGGATCTTACGGTCATTTTAAATCGCCCTAGAACCCGAATATTATAGGCAATAACTCATGAAAATGGGCATAATCAAAAAGCAGCGAGTTTTGGACATAACTCTCAAACCTGTAAATCGCCTTGGAACCCCAAAACTATGGGCAATAGCTCATGAAAACGGCCATAAAACGCGAAAACGACGAGTTTTTGGTCATAACTCTCAAACATGAATAGGGTCTTACGTGCCATGCGAATCCCCCTAGAACTCCAAAAATGTGGTCAATAGATCATTAAAATGGCCATAAAACACGAAAATGACGAGTTTTTGATGAAGCCTCAAACTTGTATCGGATCTTACGGTCATTTTAAATCGCCATGAAACCCGAAAACTATTGGCAATAACTCATGAAAACGGCCATAAAACACAAAAATGACGAGTTTTTGGACATTCCCTCAAACATGTATCATGTCTTGCGGTCATTTTAAATCGCCCTGGAACCCCAAAAATATGGTCCATAACTCATGAAAATTGCCATCAATTGCAAAAATGACGAGTGCTTGGTCATGACTCTTAAACATGTAAATCGCCTTGGAACCCCAAAACTGTGGGCAATATCTCCTGAAAACGGCATTAAAACATGAAAATGGAGAGTTTTTGGTCATGTCGTCAAACATGTATCATGTTTTACGGTCATTTTAAATCGCCCTGGAACCCCAATATTATGGGCAATAACTCATGAAAATGGCCATATTACGCAAAAAAGACGAGTTTTTGGTCATAACTCTCAAACCTGTAAATCGCCTTGGATCCCCAAAACTATGGGCAATAGCTCATGAAAACGGCCATAAAATGTGAAAACGACGAGTTTTTGGTCATAACTCTCAAACATGTATAGGGTCTTACGGGCCATGAAACCCCTAGAACCTCAAAAATGTGGTCAATAGATCATAAAAATGGCCATATAACACGAAAATGACGCGTTTTTGATCAAGCCTCAAACTTGTATCGGGTCTTCCAGTGTTTTTTAAATTGCCCTGGAACCCCAAAACTATGGGAAATAACTCATGAAAACGGCCATAAAACACAAAAATGACGAGTTCTTGGACATGCCCTCAAACATGTATCATGTCTTGCGGTCATTTTAAATCGCCCTTGAACCCCAAAAATATGGGACATAGCCCACGAAAATTGCCATAAAATGCAAAAACGATGAGTGCTTGGTCATGAATCTCAAACATGTAAATCACCTTGGAACCCCAAAACTATGGGCAATAGCTTATGAAAACGGCCATAAAACGCGAAAACGACGAGCTTTTGGTCATAACTCTCAAACATGTATAGGGTCTTATGGGCCATGCGAATCCCCCTAGAACCCCAAAAATGTGGGCAATAGCTCATAAAAACGGCCATACAACACGAAAATGACGAGTTTTTGATCAAGCATCAAACTTGTATCGGGTCTTCCAGTCATTTTAAATCGCCCTGGAACCCCAAAACGATGGGCAATAACTCATGAAAACGGCCATAAAACACGAAAATGGAGAGTTTTTGGTCATCCCCTTAAACATGTATCGGGTCTTACGATCACTTTAAATCTCCCTGGAACCCCAATATTATGGGCAATAACTCATGAAAATGGCCATAATACGCGAAAACGATGAGTTTTTGGTCATACCTCTCAAACCTGTAAATCGCCTTGGAACCCCAAACCTATGGGCAATAGCTCATGAAAACAGCCATAAAACGCGAAAACGACGAGTTTTTGGTCATAACTCTCAAACATGTATCGGGTCTTACGGGCCATGTGAATCTCCCTAGAACCCCAAAATGTGGGCAATAGCTCATAAAACCGGCCATATAACACGAAAATGATGAGTTTTTGATCAAGCCTCAAACTTGTATCGGGTCTTACAGTCATTTTAAATCGCCCTGGACCCCCAAAACTATGGGCAATAACTCATGAAAAAGGCCATAAAACACAAATTACTAGTTTTTGGACATTCCCTCAAAAATGTATCATGTCTTGCGGTCATTTTAAATCGCCCTGGAACCCCAAAAATATGGTCCATAACTCATGAAAATTGCTATAAAATGCAAAAACGACGAGTGCTTGGTCATGACTCTTAAACATGTAAATCGCCTTGGAACCCCAAAACTATGGGCAATTGCTCATGAAAATGACCATAAAACACGAAAATGGAGAGTTTATGGTTATGCCCTTAAACATGTATCGGATCTTACGGTCATTTTAAATCGCCCTAGAACCCGAATATTATAGGCAATAACTCATGAAAATGGGCATAATACGCAAAAACGACGAGTTTTTGGTCATAACTCTCAAACCTAAAAATCGCCTTGGAACCCTAAAACTATGGGCAATAGCTCATGAAAACGGCCATAAAACGCGAAAACGACGAGTTTTTGGTCATAACTCTCAAACATGAATAGGGTCTTACGTGCCATGCGAATCCCCCTAGAACACCAAAAATGAGGTCAATAGATCATAAAAATGGCCATATAACACGAAAATGACGAAGTTTTGATGAAGCCTCAAACTTGTATCAGTCTTCCGGTCATTTTAAATCGCCATGGAACCCGAAAACTATGGGCAATAACTCATGAAAATGGCCATAAAACACAAAAATGAGTTTTGGACATTCCCTCAAACATGTATCACGTCTTGCGGTCATTTTAAATCGCCTCGGAACCCCAAAAATATGGTCCATAACTCACGAAAATTGCCATCAATTGCAAAAATGACGAGTGCTTGGTCATGACTCTTAAACATGTAAATCGCCTTGGAACCCCAAAACTGTGGGTAATATCTCCTGAAAACGGCATTAAAACATGAAAATGGAGAGTTTTTGGTCATGTCGTCAAACATGTATCATGTTTTACGGTCATTTTAAATCGCCCTGGAACCCCAATATTATGGGTAATAACTCATGAAAATGGCCATATTACGCAAAAAAGACGAGTTTTTGGTCATAACTCTCAAACCTGTAAATCGCCTTGGATCCCCAAAACTATGGGCAATAGCTCATGAAAACGGCCATAAAATGTGAAAACGACGAGTTTTTGGTCATAACTCTCAAACATGTATAGGGTCTTACGGGCCATGCGAAACGCCCTAGAACCGCAAAAATGTGGTCAATAGATCATAAAAATGGCCAAATAACACGAAAATGACGCGTTTTTTATCAAGCCTCAAACTTGTATCGGGTCTTCCAGTGTTTTTTAAATTGCCCTGGAACCCCAAAACTATGGGAAATAACTCATGAAAACGGCCATAAAACACAAAAATGACGAGTTCTTGGACATGCCCTCAAACATGTATCATGTCTTGCGGTCATATTAAATCGCCCTTGAACCCCAAAAATATGGGACATAGCCCACGAAAATTGCCATAAAATGCAAAAACGATGAGTGCTTGGTCATGAATCTCAAACATGTAAATCACCTTGGAACCCCAAAACTATGGGCAATAGCTTATGACAACGGCCATAAAACGCGAAAACGACGAGCTTTTGGTCATAACTCTCAAACATATATAGGGTCTTATGGGCCATGCGAATCCCCCTAGAACCCCAAAAATGTGGGCAATAGCTCATAAAAACGGCCATACAACACGAAAATGACGAGTTTTTGATCAAGCATCAAACTTGTATCGGGTCTTCCAGTCATTTTAAATCGCCCTGGAACCCCAAAACGATGGGCAATAACTCATGAAAACGGCCATAAAACACAAAAATGGAGAGTTTTTGGTCATCCCCTTAAACATGTATCGGGTCTTACGATCACTTTAAATCTCCCTGGAACCCCAATATTATGGGCAATAACTCATGAAAATGGCCATAATACGCGAAAACGATGAGTTTTTGGTCATACCTCTCAAACCTGTAAATCGCCTTGGAACCCCAAACCTATGGGCAATAGCTCATGAAAACAGCCATAAAACGCGAAAACGACGAGTTTTTGGTCATAACTCTCAAACATGTATCGGGTCTTACGGGCCATGTGAATCTCCCTAGAACCCCAAAATGTGGGCAATAGCTCATAAAACCGGCCATATAACACGAAAATGATGAGTTTTTGATCAAGCCTCAAACTTGTATCGGGTCTTACAGTCATTTTAAATCGCCCTGGACCCCCAAAACTATGGGCAATAACTCATGAAAAAGGCCATAAAACACAAATTACTAGTTTTTGGACATTCCCTCAAAAATGTATCATGTCTTGCGGTCATTTTAAATCGCCCTGGAACCCCAAAAATATGGTCCATAACTCATGAAAATTGCTATAAAATGCAAAAACGACGAGTGCTTGGTCATGACTCTTAAACATGTAAATCGCCTTGGAACCCCAAAACTATGGGCAATTGCTCATGAAAATGACCATAAAACACGAAAATGGAGAGTTTATGGTTATGCCCTTAAACATGTATCGGATCTTACGGTCATTTTAAATCGCCTAGAACCCGAATATTATAGGCAATAACTCATGAAAATGGGCATAATAAAAAAAGCAGCGAGTTTTTGGTCATAACTCTCAAACACAGAAATCGCCCTAGAACCCCAAAACCGTGGGCAATAGCTCATGAAAACGGCCATAAAACGCGAGAACGGAGAGTTTCTGGTCATATCTCTCAAACATGAATAGGGTCTTACGTGCCATGCGAATCCCCTAGAACTCCAAAAATGTGGTCAATAGATCATAAAATGGCCATATAACACGAAAATGATGAGTTTTTTATCAAGCCTCAAACTTGTATCGGGTCTTACAGTCATTTTAAATCGCCCTGGACCCCCAAAACTATAGGCAATAACTCATGAAAACGGCCATAAAACACAAATTACTAGTTTTTGGACATTCCCTCAAACATGTATCATGTCTTCCGGTCATTTTAAATCGCCCTGGAACCCCAAAAATATGGTCCATAACTCACGAAAATTGCCATCAATTGCAAAAATGACGAGTGCTTGGTCATGACTCTTAAACATGTAAATCGTCTTGGAACCCCAAAACTGTGGGTAATATCTCCTGAAAATGGCATTAAAACATGAAAATCGAGAGTTTTTGGTCATGTCGTCAAACATGTATCATGTTTTACGGTCATTTTAAATCGCCCTGGAACCCCAATATTATGGGCAATAACTCATGAAAATGGCCATATTACGCAAAAAAGACGAGTTTTTGGTCATAACTCTCAAACCTGTAAATCGCCTTGGATCCCCAAAACTATGGGCAATAGCTCATGAAAACGGCCATAAAATGTGAAAACGACGAGTTTTCGGTCATAACTCTCAAACATGTATAGGGTCTTACGGCCATGCGAAACCCCCTAGAACCTCAAAAATGTGGTCAATAGATCATAAAAATGGCCATATAACACGAAAATGACGCGTTTTTTGATCAAGCCTCAAACTTGTATCGGGTCTTCCAGTGTTTTTTAAATTGCCCTGGAACACCAAAACTATGGGAAATAACTCATGAAAACGGCCATAAAACACAAAAATGACGAGTTCTTGTACATGCCCTCAAACATGTATCATGTCTTGCGGTCATTTTAAATCACCCTTGAACCCCAAAAATATGGGACATAGCCCACGAAAATTGCCATAAAATGCAAAAACAATGAGTGCTTGGTCATCAATCTCAAACATGTAAATCACCTTGGAACCCCAAAACTATGGGCAATAGATTATGAAAACGGCCATAAAACGCGAAAACGACGAGCTTTTGGTCATAACTCTCAAACATGTATAGGGTCTTATGGGCCATGCGAATCCCCCTAGAACCCCAAAAATGTGGGCAATAGCTCATAAAAACGGCCATACAACACGAAAATGACGAGTTTTTGATCAAGCATCAAACTTGTATCGGGTCTTCCAGTCATTTTAAATCGCCCTGGAACCCCAAAACGATGGGCAATAACTCATGAAAACGGCCATAAAACACAAAAATGGAGAGTTTTTGGTCATCCCCTTAAACATGTATCGGGTCTTACGATCACTTTAAATCTCCCTGGAACCCCAATATTATGGGCAATAACTCATGAAAATGGCCATAATACGCGAAAACGATGAGTTTTTGGTCATACCTCTCAAACCTGTAAATCGCCTTGGAACCCCAAACCTATGGGCAATAGCTCATGAAAACAGCCATATAAGCAGCGAGTTTTTGGTCATAACTCTCAAACATGTATCGGGTCTTACGGGCCATGTGAATCTCCCTAGAACCCCAAAATGTGGGCAATAGCTCATAAAACCGGCCATATAACACGAAAATGATGAGTTTTTGATCAAGCCTCAAACTTGTATCGGGTCTTACAGTCATTTTAAATCGCCCTGGACCCCCAAAACTATGGGCAATAACTCATGAAAAAGGCCATAAAACACAAATTACTAGTTTTTGGACATTCCCTCAAACATGTATCATGTCTTGCGGTCATTTTAAATCGCCCTGGAACCCCAAAAATATGGTCCATAACTCATGAAAATTGCTATAAAATGCAAAAACGACGAGTGCTTGGTCATGACTCTTAAACATGTAAATCGCCTTGGAACCCCAAAACTATGGGCAATTGCTCATGAAAATGACCATAAAACACGAAAATGGAGAGTTTATGGTTATGCCCTTAAACATGTATCGGATCTTACGGTCATTTTAAATCGCCCTAGAACCCGAATATTATAGGCAATAACTCATGAAAATGGGCATAATACATAAAAGCGAGTTTTTGGTCATAACTCTCAAACACAGAATCGCCTTGGAACCCCAAAACTATGGGCAATAGCTCATGAAAACGGCCATAAAAGCGTGAAAGCAGCGAGTTTTTGGTCATAACTCTCAAACATGAATAGGGTCTTACGTGCCATGCGAATCCCCTAGAACTCCAAAAATGTGGTCAATAGATCATAAAATGGCCATAAAACACGAAAATGACGAGTTTTGATGAAGCCTCAAACTTGTATCAGTCTTCGGTCATTTTAAATCGCCATGGAACCCGAAAACTATGGGCAATAACTCATGAAAACGGCCATAAAACACAAAAATGACGAGTTTTTGGACATTCCCTCAAACATGTATCACGTCTTGCGGTCATTTTAAATCGCCCTGGAACCCCAAAAATATGGTCCATAACTCATGAAAATTGCCATCAATTGCAAAAATGACGAGTGCTTGGTCATGACTCTTAAACATGTAAATCGCCTTGGAACCCCAAAACTGTGGGCAATATCTCCTGAAAACGGCATTAAAACATGAAAATGGAGAGTTTTTGGTCATGTCGTCAAACATGTATCATGTTTTACGGTCATTTTAAATCGCCCTGGAACCCCAATATTATGGGCAATAACTCATGAAAATGGCCATATTACGCAAAAAAGACGAGTTTTTGGTCATAACTCTCAAACCTGTAAATCGCCTTGGATCCCCAAAACTATGGGCAATAGCTCATGAAAACGGCCATAAAATGTGAAAGCAGCGAGTTTTTGGTCATAACTCTCAAACATGTATAGGGTCTTACGGGCCATGCGAAACCCCTAGAACCTCAAAAATGTGGTCAATAGATCATAAAATGGCCATATAACACGAAAATGACGTTTTGATCAAGCCTCAAACTTGTAACGGGTCTTCCAGTGTTTTCAAATTGCCCTGGAACCCCAAAACTATGGGAAATAACTCATGAAAACGGCCATAAAACACAAAAATAACGAGTTCTTGGACATGCCCTCAAACATGTATCATGTCTTGCGGTCATTTTAAATCGCCTATGAACCCCAAAATATGGGACATAGCCCACGAAAATTGCCATAAAATGCAAAAACAATGAGTGCTTGGTCATCAATCTCAAACATGTAAATCACCTTGGAACCCCAAAACTATGGGCAATAGATTATGAAAACGGCCATAAAACGCGAAATGGCGAGCTTTTGGTCATAACTCTCAAACATGTATAGGGTCTTATGGGCCATGCGAATCCCCCTAGAACCCCAAAAATGTGGGCAATAGCTCATAAAAACGGCCATACAACACGAAAATGACGAGTTTTTGATCAAGCATCAAACTTGTATCGGGTCTTCCAGTCATTTTAAATCGCCCTGGAACCCCAAAACGATGGGCAATAACTCATGAAAATGGCCATAAAACACAAAATGGAGAGTTTTTGGTCATCCCCTTAAACATGTATCGGTCTTACGATCACTTTAAATCTCCTGGAACCCCAATATTATGGGCAATAACTCATGAAAATGGCCATAATACGCGAAAACGATGAGTTTTGGTCATACCTCTCAAACACATAAATCGCCTTGGAACCCCAAACCTATGGGCAATAGCTCATGAAAACAGCCATAAAACGCAGCAGCGAGTTTTTGGTCATAACTCTCAAACATGTATCGGGTCTTACGGGCCATTTGAATCTCCCTAGAACCCCAAAATGCGGGCAATAGCTCATAAAACCGGCCATATAACACGAAAATGATGAGTTTTTGATCAAGCCGCAAACTTGTATCCGGTCTTACAGTCATTTTAAATCGCCCTGGACCCCCAAAACTATGGGCAATAACTCATGAAAAAGGCCATAAAACACAAATTACTAGTTTTTGGACATTCCCTCAAAAATGTATCATGTCTTGCGGTCATTTTAAATCGCCCTGGAACCCCAAAAATATGGTCCATAACTCATGAAAATTGCTATAAAATGCAAAAACGACGAGTGCTTGGTCATGACTCTTAAACATGTAAATCGCCTTGGAACCCCAAAACTATGGGCAATTGCTCATGAAAATGACCATAAAACACGAAAATGGAGAGTTTATGGTTATGCCCTTAAACATGTATCGGATCTTACGGTCATTTTAAATCGCCCTAGAACCCGAATATTATAGGCAATAACTCATGAAAATGGGCATAATACGCAAAAACGACGAGTTTTTGGTCATAACTCTCAAACCTGTAAATCGCCTTGGAACCCCAAAACTATGGGCAATAGCTCATGAAAACGGCCATAAAACGCGAAAACGACGAGTTTTTGGTCATAACTCTCAAACATGAATAGGGTCTTACGTGCCATGCGAATCCCCCTAGAACTCCAAAAATGTGGTCAATAGATCATAAAAATGGCCATAAAACACGAAAATGACGAGTTTTTGATGAAGCCTCAAACTTGTATCAGGTCTTCCAGTCATTTTAAATCGCCATGGAACCCGAAAACTATGGGCAATAACTCATGAAAACGGCCATAAAACACAAAAATGACGAGTTTTTGGACATTCCCTCAAACATGTATCACGTCTTGCGGTCATTTTAAATCGCCCTGGAACCCCAAAAATATGGTCCATAACTCATGAAAATTGCCATCAATTGCAAAAATGACGAGTGCTTGGTCATGACTCTTAAACATGTAAATCGCCTTGGAACCCCAAAACTGTGGGCAATATCTCCTGAAAACGGCATTAAAACATGAAAATGGAGATTTTTTGGTCATGTCGTCAAACATGGATCATGTTTTACTGTCATTTTAAATCGCCCTGGAACCCCAATATTATGGGCAATAACTCATGAAAATGGCCATATTACGCAAAAAAGACGAGTTTTTGGTCATAACTCTCAAACCTGTAAATCGCCTTGGAACCCCAAAACTATGGGCAATAGCTCATGAAAACGGCCATAAAACGCGAAAACGACGAGTTTTTGGTCATAACTCTCAAACATGAATAGGGTCTTACGTGCCATGCGAAACCCCTAGAACCTCAAAAATGTGGTCAATAGATCATAAAAATGGCCATATAACACGAAAATGACGCGTTTTTGATCAAGCCTCAAACTTGAATCGGTCTTCAAGTGTTTTTAAATTGCCCGAACCCCAAAACTATGGGCAATAACTCATGAAAACGACCATAAAACACAAAAATGACGAGTTATTGGACATGCCCTCAAACATGTATCATGTCGTGCGGTCATTTTAAATCGCCCTTCAACCCCAAAAATATGGGACATAACTCACGAAATTTGCCATAAAATGCAAAAACGATGAGTACTTGGTCATATATCTCAAACATGTAAATCACCTTGGAACCCCAAAACTATGGGCAATAGCTCATGAAAACGGCCATAAAATGTGAAAACGTCAAGTTTTTCGTCATAACTCTCAAACATGTATAGGGTCTTACGGGCAATGCGAAACCCCCTAGAACCTCAAAAAATGTGGTCAATAGATCATAAAAATGGCCATATAACACGACAATGACGCGTTTTTTATCAAGCCTCAAACTTGTATCGGGTCTTCCAGTGTTTTTTAAATTGCCCTGGAACCCCAAAACTATGGGAAATAACTCATGAAAACGGCCATAAAACACAAAAATGACGAGTTCTTGGACATGCCCTCAAACATGTATCATGTCTTGCGGTCATTTTAAATCGCCCTTGAACCCCAAAAATATGGGACATAGCCCACGAAAATTGCCATAAAATGCAAAAACAATGAGTGCTTGGTCATCAATCTCAAACATGTAAATCACCTTGGAACCCCAAAACTATGGGCAATAGATTATGAAAACGGCCATAAAACGCGAAATGACGAGCTTTTGGTCATAACTCTCAAACATGTATAGGGTCTTATGGGCCATGCGAATCCCCCTAGAACCCCAAAAATGTGGGCAATAGCTCATAAAAACGGCCATACAACACGAAAATGACGAGTTTTTGATCAAGCATCAAACTTGTATCGGGTCTTCCAGTCATTTTAAATCGCCCTGGACCCCCAAAACTATGGGCAATAACTCATGAAAACGGCCATAAAACACAAAAATGGAGAGTTTTTGGTCATCCCCTTTAACATGTATCGGGTCTTACGATCACTTTAAATCTCCCTGGAACCCCAATATTATGGGCAAAAACTCATGAAAATGGCCATAATACGCGAAAACGATGAGTTTTTGGTCATACCTCTCAAACCTGTAAATCGCCTTGGAACCCCAAACCTATGGGCAATAGCTCATGAAAACAGCCATAAAACGCGAAAACGACGAGTTTTTGGTCATAACTCTCAAACTTGTATTGGGTCTTATGGGCCATGTGAATCTCCCTAGAACCCCAAAATGTGGGCAATAGATCATAAAACCGGCCATATAACACGAAAATGATGAGTTTTTGATCAAGCCTCAAACTTGTATCGGGATTTACAGTCATTTTAAATCGCCCTAGACCCCCAAAACTATGGGCAATAACTCATGAAATAGGCCATAAAACACAAATTACTAGTTTTTGGACATTCCCTCAAAAATGTATCATGTCTTGCGGTCATTTTAAATCGCCCTGGAACCCCAAAAAAATGGTCCATAACTCATGAAAATTTCTATAAAATGCAAAAACGATGAGTGCTTGGTCATGACTCTTAAACATGTAAATCGCCTTGGAACCCCAAAACTATGGGCAATTGCTCATGAAAATGACCATAAAACACGAAAATGGAGAGTTTATGGTTATGCCCTTAAACATGTATCGGATCTTACGGTCATTTTAAATCGCCCTAGAACCCGAATATTATAGGCAATAACTCATGAAAATGGGCATAATACGCAAAAACGACGAGTTTTTGGTCATAACTCTCAAACCTGTAAATCGCCTTGGAACCCTAAAACTATGGGCAATAGCTCATGAAAACGGCCATAAAACGTGAAAACGACGAGTCTTTGGTCATAACTCTCAAACATGAATAGGGTCTTACGTGGCATGCGAATCCCCCTATAACTCCAAAAATGTGGTCAATAGATCATAAAAATGGCCATAAAACACGAAAATGACGAGTTTTTGATGAAGCCTCAAACTTGTATCAGGTCTTCCAGTCATTTTAAATCGCCATGGAACCCGAAACTATGGGCAATAACTCATGAAAACGGCCATAAAACACAAAAATGACGAGTTTTTGGACATTCCCTCAAACATGTATCACGTCTTGCGGTCATTTTAAATCGCCCTGGAACCCCAAAAATATGGTCCATAACTCATGAAAATTGCCATCAATTGCAAAAATGACGAGTGCTTGGTCATGACTCTTAAACATGTAAATCGCCTTGGAACCCCAAAACTGTGGGCAATATCTCCTGAAAACGGCATTAAAACATGAAAATGGAGATTTTTTGGTCATGTCGTCAAACATGTATCATATTTTACTGTCATTTTAAATCGCCCTGGAACCCCAATATTATGGGCAATAACTCATGAAAATGGCCATATTACGCAAAAAAGACGAGTTTTTGGTCATAACTCTCAATCCTGTAAATCGCCTTGGATCCCCAAAACTATGGGCAATAGCTCATGAAAACGGCCATAAAATGTGAAAACGACGAGTTTTAGGTCATAACTCTCAAACATGTATAGGGTCTTACGGGCCATGCGAAACCCCCTAGAACCTCAAAAATGTGGTCAATAGATCATAAAAATGGCCATATAACACGAAAATGACGCGTTTTTGATCAAGCCTCAAACTTGAATCGGGTCTTCAAGTGTTTTTTAAATTGCCCTGGAAACCCAAAACTATGGGAAATAACTCATGAAAACGGCCATAAAACACAAAAATGACGAGTTCTTGGACATGCCCTCAAAAATGTATCATGTCTTGCGGTCATTTTAAATCGCCCTTGAACCCCAAAAATATGGGACATAGCCCACGAAAATTGCCATAAAATGCAAAAACGATGAGTGCTTGGTCATGAATCTCAAACATGTAAATCACCTTGGAACCCCAAAACTATGGGCTGCTTATGAAAACGGCCATAGAACGCGAAAATGACGAGTTTTTGGTCATAACTCTCAAACATGTATAGGGTCTTATGGGCCATGCGAATCCCCCTAGAACCCCTAAAATGTGGGCAATAGCTCATAAAAACGGCCATATTACACGAAAATGAAGAGTTTTTGATCAAGCATCAAACTTGTGTCGAGTCTTCCAGTCATTTTAAATCGTCGTGGAACCCCAAAACAATGGGCAATAACTCATGAAAACGGCCATAAAACACAAAAATGGAGAGTTTTTGGTCATCCCCTTAAACATGTATCGGGTCTTACGATCACTTTAAATCTCCCTGGAACTCCAATATTATGGGCAATAACTCATGAAAATGGCCATAATACGCGAAAACGATGAGTTTTTGGTCATACCTCTCAAACCTGTAAATCGCCTTGGAACCCCAAACCTATGCGCAATAGCTCATGAAAACAGCCATAAAACGCGAAAACGACGAGTTTTTGGTCATAACTCTCAAACATGTATCTGTTGCCTGCCAAAACCCACCGGCGAGCAGCGACTGACAACACGGAGGCGGAGGCTCCAGATGCTGGTGGGCCTGGTCCCTCGGCGACGGCCATAAAGCTCCGACACGTCACGGCTTGGTTCGGCGTGCCACTGACCTATACCTGATCAGGAAGGTGAAGGATTGCTCCGATTGATTTCCTGCATGATAAACAAGTATAAGTAAAATTCGAGCCGTAATCGGCTGCCAGGTTTCCCTGTAAATCGGCTCCTAAAGCCGATTGCCCCATGGTTCTGCGTTAGATTTATAATAACATGGGGTTTTGCTTGATCACTACAAGTTAAATCGATCTACGATAGTTTAATGTTTTCACTACGTAACTGGAACGTCCTACGCGTAATTGAGCCTAATACATACAAAAAGATGAAGAATATCAACCCTAGAGGAGGCCTAATAACCAACATAAAGCCAATTACCGGAACATCTTCTCTAGAACGAATAAGCCACGTCCTTATGCATTACCGGATCATTCAACCCGTTTGTAAGGCCTGATTACGTAGATATTAAACTAAACCTTGGTGAACAAGGTACAACTATAACAGATCGAATCGACTAAATAAAGATCAAGCAAGATGCTACCCTTGCACTTTGGGAAAAGGTGCAAGGGTAGCGGGATAGCTAGAGGTAGCATAACCGGCGATAGTAATGAAAAGCACCGATGCTAGCCTCAAACAATCTATGATAATAGTATTACTCGCCATCAACAACGCTCAAGACGAGTAAAACCGGTAGAATAAGTAAATCTGCCTAGATCGCGAGATGCGATCTAGGCAACATCTTACTACCGAAAGAAACCCTAGAAACAAGGGGTGGCGATCGCCCGAGATTGTGTTTGTTGTGAACGTGGTTGTTGTTTTCTCTCAATAACCCTAGGTACATATTTATAGTCCGGAGACTCTCTACTTTTGGAATAACTCTACAACTCTATCTTTACCTAAACATAAACGGAACCTAAACAAACACAAAACCTACTATGATACAAGATACACGGGCAATTTAGCCCAAATCCACACACTAGGCCGATCCAGCAACTCGTTGAATATATGTATCTTCCAAGCCCATCTTGATCACGGCCCACCTCCGTCTCTGGCCAAAATACGGTGATAACACATGCCCCCTGGTTTTGGCAATGATAATTCCAAAACCACTCTGTGTGTTTTTTCCCTCTTCTTCTCCTCTTTTTTTTTATCGGGCTGCGCGTAGACAGAATGCGTGGCAGAACAGAACCGTCACGCTACCCCTTCATCATGATGCCCTGTCTTCTCAACTCCTGCGCAGCGCGTGATTTGACGATTTTGGCAGTGCAATCTGGGAAACCGCTATGGCATTGAACCGTCTGTCCACTATTCCCCTTATTTAAATCAGCCTGAACAGTTCACAGTCCCCATCTTCCTCCAGTTGCCAGAAAACCCTCTCCCTTCGCTGGAAAAACCCTCTTTCTCGCCATGGCCTCCTCTGCTTCCTCCGGTGTGTCCTCCCACGCCTCCAACTCGATTAGCGACCGAGAGCCGACGCCAGAGCATCCTTGCGGCGTCTGATACTTCCCCACGATGGTGGGACGAAAGGGCTGAGATTCGCCGTCTGGTCGGGAAGGGCGATCGTCCACGGCCAGCGAAGATAGCCTCGATTCCTCGTCGACGGAGAACCGGAGGCGAAGAGCAACGACGCTGGTCGTGGACGGCGTCGACTCTTCCGCCGAGGAGGAATCGGAGGAGGACACCTCCTCCGGCAGTATCCGCCGACGAAGCGCTTCCGGGTCCAGCGAAGATCTTGAAGATGACGACGAGGACGAAGAGGTCCCGCTGGTTTCTTCAGCGACAGCGGCGAGGCGATGCCGGCGGCAATGAAGAAGGGCGGCGGCAACAACAGCGGCGACGATGACCTCGGCTTAGATTAGGAATCAGTAGTAATAGCCGTAGCAGTAGTAGGCCCCTTTTGTAACCGATCGTCCTGTAAGCACCAATCTTTTGAAAGAATGAACATCTGTTTCCCAAATATTGTTCCTTTTTCCTTCAATTTTGCCGATAACCGAAATAGGTCGATGCTTCAGAAGTCGATGACACTGTATCGGCTTTCATCCTGCTGCACGCATACAGTCAAGCAGGTCAAATCGCACAGAGCCGATGACTACCCATCGGCTTCTCCCAAAAAACGTTGACAGGGTCAACCTTCGGTCGCATCCTTAGACACATTACAACGGCCACTTCTTGGTTTCAAATGATGACCTGCGACCTTCCTCAACACGGTGGATTCAAACATGGATGACCCAAATCTCCAATTGCCCACCGAAAAACGTGCCCCGCACAGACGACTAGTGACAAGCAAAGATGAAGATGACGAAGCTGAGATCGCCGAGGTGGCCCTTTTTGTAACATGTGTGAACCTCTAGAGTCGATGACCGTACATCGGCTATATATATATATATATTATTTTTATTTTTACTCGGCCGATTTTCAGCATCGGCCCCCATATTTTTATTGTCCATCGTTTCTCGTGCCTTCACCCAGCCGATTTCATGCATCGGCCCCTCCAGTTTTACTGTCCAACATCCCACATGCTTGGGAAATATTTCTTGAGATGTTGTCCGTTGACTGCCACTGGGAATTTTACTCCATCCAACTGTTCGAGCATGTATGCGTTTCCTCTTAAAACTTGGTCGACCCTGTACGGACCATGCCAATTTGGAGACCATTTACCATATGTTGCATCCTTAGTCCCCAAGGGCAACACAGCTTCCCACACTAGATCACCAACGTGGAACTCCTTTGGCTTCACTTTCTTGTTGTATGCACGAGCTACCTTGGCCTTGTTTTCTTTGATTTTCTCCAGTGACCATAACCTGAGCTCGGTTAAATCCTCCACACTGTCACTCATCAGGGTTGCATACTCTTCAGTTGTTAGATCGTCCTGAAAAGTGACACGTCTCGATCCAGCCGTAATTTCCCACGGTAGGACGACTTCTTGTCCATATACTAGATGATAGGGTGAGGTTTTTATTGCTCCATGACATGACATGCGATAAGCCCATGACGCCTCTGACAAAACCTCGTGCCAACGTCTTGGGTGCTCATCGACTTTCCTCTTGATCAGCTTGATGAGGCTCTGGTTGGACGCTTCAGCTTGTCCATTTGCTTGAGCATAGTATGTAGATGATCTAATCAGCTTGATCCCCATGTCCTCGCAGAATTTCGTAAACTCTTGAGAAATAAAGACCGAACCTCCATCAGTCGTGATAGTTTGGGGAATCCCGAATCTATGGATGACATGTTCTTTCACAAAATTGATAACATCCTTGAGTTCTTGACTTCATCGGGACAGCCTCTACCCATTTAGTGAAGTAGTCGGTGATAGCGAGAATCCACATGTGGCCTTTGCTTGATGGAGGATTGATCTTGCCGATCATGTCCATGCCCCAACCTCGGAATGGCCAAGGCTTGATGATGGGGTTCATTCTTGACGCAGTACCATCTGGATTTTTCCAAATTTCGACATGCTTGACACCCTTTGTAGTAGTTGAAACAGTCCTCAAGCATGGTGGGCCAATAAAACCACGATCGCTGATCAACCATTTCATCTTATGAGCCGATTGGTGAGTTCCACAGCCTTCGTGTACCTCGTGTAGGAGCTGGTTGGCCTCGGTGTCCCGAGCATTTGAGCAATAGTCCTTCCACGATCTGTAAAACATGTCATCCCCAATAAGCATGTACTTCATGGCTTTGTACCTTATCCGTTTAGGTGCCCCGAGCTGAATCTTTCAAGTAATTGAAGATATCGGCTCTCGATCGTCCTTCGAGGCATGCACGACGTCGGCTCCTTCTACCACATCCTTGTATCTGAAGCTATCTGCGCAAGATCGTTCGCCTCGGTATTCGCTCGTGGGATCCAAGTGAAGTTGACGTCTGGGTGCGTCATCAGCTCGCGGTGCAGCCATAATGGGAAGAGGGACTCGCTCTCACTTGTAGTCCTCCGTAAGGTGAAATCACCAACTTGGAGTCTCCAAAAATTTCCACTTGCTTCGCTCCGAGAGTAACTCCATCCCCTTGGATATCGCCTCGTACTCGGCTACATTGTTGGTGCGAGAGGTAGACAATCTGATGGAAAAGGAAAATGTTGCCCCCCGGGGCGACACGAGTAAAATGCCGATGCCGCAGCCATCGTCACAAACTGATCCGTCGAAAAACATGGCCCACGCTCTTATGGACAGTGCGGCAATGTTTGTGTTGATCCTTTCAGCGATAAGATCGGCCAGCGCCTGTCCCTTAACTGCTTTCGCAGGTTGATACCGGATGTCAAACTCTGATAATGCGAACATCCACTTGCCCAGTCAGCCTTTTAACATAGGAGCCGACAGCATGTGCTTTATGACGTCTGATTTGCATATGATGATGATCTCTGCTGAGAGCAAAATGTGTCGCAACTTGGTGCAGGTGAAAAACAGGCAGAGGCACAACTTATCGATATCAGGGTACCTCGTCTCTGCGTCCATCATCCTCCTGCTTATGTAAAAAACGACCCGCTCCAGCCCATCATGAACTTGCACCACTACCGAGGCGATGGACGTGTCAGCCACTGACAAGTAAATGTAAAATGGCTGTCGGTGAGGTGGAATTAACCTGGCGGCTTTGTCAAATATTCTTTGATCTCGTCAAAGGCTCGTTGTTATTCGCCCCGGTGAATTCCTCGTCGGTTGATTTTTACTAGCCCCATGAACGGCTCAATCCTTCCTGACAGATTGGAGATGAATCTTCTGACGAAGTTGATCTTGCCGATAAGGGACTGTAGTTCTTTCTTCGTGGTGGGTGGCTTCATCGTTCGCACTGCCTCCTGAATTTTCAGGCCAATCTCAATTCCGCGTTCATGGACCAAGAAACCCAAGAACTGACCGGCCGTCACCCCGAAGGCACACTTCTTCGGATTCATCCGTAGGCCGAATTTTCTTGTTCGGTCCAGGACACGTTGCAGATCGTCCAAGTGTTCGTGCGCTGAGGCAGACTTGACCACCACGTCGTCGATATAGATTTCCACCAGTTTGCCGATCAGGTCATGGAAAATATAATTCATGGCCCTTTGGTACGTGGCGCCGGCATTTTTTAGGCCAAACGTCATGACTACATATTCAAATAACCCCACGGACCCTGGGACTCTGAATGCAGTCTTGTGTATGTCTTCTGGAGCCATGAAGATCTGGTTGTACCCGGCATTGCCGTCCATGAAGCTTAAAATTTTATGACCAGCTGCTGCATTGATCAATGTTTCTGCCACCGGCATCGGATATTCATCCTTTGGGGTAGCTCTGTTGAGATCTCGAAAATCTATAGCAACACGCCATTGGCCGCCCTTCTTCTCCACAGGCACGATACTAGAAATCCATTCAGCATACCTGCATGGTCTGATCAACTTGGCTGTCAACATTTTCTCGACCTCTTTCTTGACTTCTTCCAGAATTTCGGCCTTCATTTGTCGTGCTCGCTGCTGAAACGGCCGAAATCCCTTTTTGAGCGGGAGCCGATGCTCGATGATGCTCCTGTCCAACCCAGGCATCTCTGTGTAGTCCCGGAAGCGATGCGGATATTGTTTCAACAGGGCTATCATCGGGCCCCGCAGACTTGGTTCTAACTTTCTGCTGATAAATGTTGGTCGTGGCTTATCCCCAGGACCAATGTCGATTTCTTCTAGCTCATCAGCTGATGTAAACCCGTACCCTAGCTTTCCGTCACCCGTCAAATCGACGCTAAACACAGGGCAAACGGTGGGTGAGGACAACAAAAATAATTTGGGCCGATCGCTTGAATCGGCCCCCTTTTCGATTGCATCAGTCAAGGACGGTTTACACCTCATCATTTTACAGTGGCAGAGCATCTCTCTGCGACGACTACATGAGCTGCTTGTCGTATGATCGCTGCTTTTTATTTTTTGTGGCCGATCGCGTGGATCGGCCGTACCACGGATGATCGTGGGCTTTTCTACTCTGTAAGGCCAGTGGATAAGACCAGCCTCACCCCGTTTTTTTAGCTTCAATACGCTCGCAGCCGTCTAGATTGATTCCAGAGATCGGCTCTTGGTCTTCTGCTTCCCAGATGTTCATGCCAGCTATGGAGATCTCGATAGAATCGTCTGCGTGGATGACCTCCACTTCGTCTCCATCCCTTTGGATCGCATCGATGATGCATTGTGGATGGGATGCAGCAATTAGCGTGAATCAATCCCTTCCTAGCAAGGCGTGTAAGTGCTCTTGCTGTCACGACGAAGAATGGCGTGGGTACAGTTTTCCTGCCCATCAAGTCCACGTTCGACGCCTTGCGTCCCGAAGATTGACCGTTGAAGTCGCTCAACGTGGCGTTGGTTTTGATCGATCTGCGGTGGGCGTCCCAAAGCGTCGTAGCATGGAGTATGACATGATATTGATTGCCGCTCGGTGTCCACCAACATCTTCTTGACAGGTTGCCCATTGATGTAACCTCGCAGTCAGGGCTTTCGGATGTTTGTAACCCTTCTCACGTGGCTTCTCAAAGATAACGGCCGTGGGCGCGATCAAACCGTGCCACGGGTAGCTCATCGGTTCTTGGTGCGCAGAATTACGGCGGAATCTGAACACCATGTTTGTGCCAGCGGTGTCTTTGCATCGGCTTTTATCGGTTTGGGCGCCACTCTTTCCTGGTCGGCGGTCTTCCGTTTCCACACTGCCTCACTTTGACGGCGGATCAGGCGTGCTTTCTTCAAAGCGTGGAATCTGCTTGACTTCCTCTAAGATTCGCGGCTGCACTCTACGCTTCTGGGTGTGTCTGAGTCCGTCGGGGCACCACCTTGGACGGTGATACCTGTCTTCGTCCTTGCCATCCTTTGGCTCCTCGAGGTCTTCTGCTCGAGCGGACTCCCTGTGACGGCCCTGGGGCTGAAGAGGCCCTAGACGTTTGAATACTGACACTGGCCTCGTGTCTTCCTTTTGCTGACCGCATTCTGGGCAGTTGTCGATTGTAGGCAATCGGCTCATTCCTGCGCCAAGAATACGAAGAAAGGACAATCCCAATGCCTGTCTGCGCCTTCCTTCTCTTTCGACGGTCCCCTGGCAAGGTGCTCATATCTTCCGTCGTCTCTGTCGCGCTGGCGACGTTGGTCATACTGGCGCTCATACTTGTTAAGGAGATGCGTAGAATGTGGCTTCTGATATCGCACTCTCCTCACTTGTTCCTCTGTCAAGTACCTTTGTCATTGTGCTGGGCGTCGCATGGACTAGCCTCCTTTCTTTCCTTGCCCCGAGAGCGACCACCGCCCTCCTTGTACGTGTCATGGTGGTATCCAGACCCTGCCATGTTAACGCCGAACGAGAAATCCAGCTCACGTCTTGCAGAGCGACTGAGTTCTACCATGTTGACGCCGGGAAATGGGTTTGTGTCCACTTTCATGGCGAACTGCCCAAGGATCAGGCGGCCTTGTTCTATAGCCATTTGGATTTGGCGGCGAAGCTCTTTGCACTCGTTGGTGGTGTGAGTGAACGAATGATGCCACTTGCAGTATGGTCTCCCGTTCATCTCCTGAGCCGTAGGGATTTTGTGGCCTTCGGGTAACCTCAGCTGCTTCTCCTTCAGCAGCAGGTCGAATATCTGCTCAGCTTTGCTCACATCAAAGTCGAACCCTTTCGCAGGTCCTTGCTGCTTCACCCACTTGCAGGCCACAGGATCTGCCCCCCGAGCCCATTCAGCTACGGCCACCTCCTGATCCTGCGTAGGATCTTCTTCTGCATCGACCAGGCTTATCGGACGTTTGAATTTGTCTTGGTATAACTCAGGGTGGCGCTGCTCATACATCGCCGGTTTGGGCCATGCGCCAATGAGTTGTATTCTACCGGAATGCCGGATCCTTGATGGGTCTTGAGAGACCCAACCGCCAGCTCGACGCTTCTTTCTCGATTAAACGAGCGAGTAACATCGGTTCTTGACGATCTGAAGCTGGATGTACTCGCTCAGATTTCTCCCGCTTACGCACTGCCAGTGCGCAATGCCAGCCTCAGTAGCCTCTGAATGGTACTGGATGTGGAACTGCTCTTCCAGTTGCTTCCAGGTATGAATTGAATTAGGTGGTAGTGAGGTGTACCACCCAAAGGCTGGTCCTATCAGAGATTGCGCAAATAATCTTACGCGCATCTGATCCGATGCCGAAATCATGCCTAGTTGTGCTAGGTATCGGCTTATGTGCTCGATCGAGCTCGACCCTTCTGACCCGCTAAACCTTGAGAACTCAGGGAGCTTATACTTGGGTGGCGCGAATTAGATCAAACTTCGTTGGGGTATGCGGCTTTGAATAGCCGATTGTCCTTCTTCTCTTGACGCGTTAACTGGTCCCTCAGGATGGTACCGATTTGCTCCACTATTTGAGCCGTAGGGGCTAAATTCTCATGACTTGTCCCAGTGGCATACTTGGCTAGCCACGCCTGTTTGTCAGCGTCTATCCCAGCCATCGCTGCTCCAGACACGCCTGCCCCTGAAAATCCTGTCCCAAGCACTCCTGGCGCAGAAACCCCTGCGGTTGCGATTTGTTTGGTGCGCGTCAGATTACTGCAGTCCGGCACGTAGGCACATATATATCCGTGTGGGATCTCCTTGGGCGGCTCAAACAGGAATTGGCAATCGCCTGGGTCGCCTCCAGCCTTGTAGACGACGTAAGCCGCTGCTCCTGGCGGCTCTGGAGCGGCAAGTGCGAACGGGAGCTGTGGCCTGGTTTGGAGCGGTCTTTCTCCCTGGTGAGTCCCTAAAGTAGGTCCAGACGGAGAGTACTGATGCTTCATGATCTCCTGGACTACGCGAACCGCGACTCGCTCGAAAGCGTTCACCAGGCTCTCAGAATGGCGGTGCAAAGAATGAGCCACCATGTAGTTGACCTCCTGTCGTAGGGCTCTGGTGCGCTCCTCCGAAGGAACAGACAGATCCACCTCATTAAGAGCGCCCTCGGGGGAGAACCCTTTCCATATGATGCCATGCGTACGGGTCCTCTCGAAAGAGCTGATGAGGTCTTCCTCGAAGAGGGCCTGGATCTCGTCGTACTTGGCCTTGTGCTCGTCAGGCAGATCGTTATAAGTGGTCTGCATTCTCCATCGCAGTCGGTGTTGATGTAGCGTTGTTGAATGTCCCACCGTGCGAGAATGTGTTGCCTGCCAAAACCCACGGCGAGCAGCGGCCCGACAACACGGAGGCCGGGAGGCTCCAGGATCTGGTGGGCCCTGGTCCCTCGGGCGACGGCCGCAAAAAGACACGCCTGGCTTGGTTCGGGCGTGCCACGACCTATACCTGATCAGGAAGGTGAAGGATTGCTCGATTGATTTCTGCATGATAAACAAGTATCGTAAAATTCGAGCCGTAATCGGCTCGAGTTTCCAGAAATCGGCTCCTAAAGCCGATTGCCCCATGGTTCTGCGTTAGATTTATAATAACATGGGGTTTTGCTTGATCACTACAAGTTAAATCGATCTCGATAGTTTAATGTTTTCACTACGTAACTGGAACGTCCTACGCGTAATTGAGCCTAATACATACAAAAAGATGAAGAATATCAACCCTAGAGGAGGCCTAATAACCAACATAAAGCCAATTACCGGAACATCTTCTCTAGAACGAATAAGCCACCTCCTTATGCATTACCGGATCATTCAACCCGTTTGTAAGGCCTGATTACGTAGATATTAAACTAAACCTTGGTGAACAAGGTACAACTATAACAGATCGAATCGACTAAATAAAGATCAAGCAAGATGCTACCCTTGCACTTTGGGAAAAGGTGCAAGGGTAGCGGGATAGCTAGAGGTAGCATAACTTCGACGATAGTAATGAAAAAGCACCGATGCTAGCCTCAAACAATCTATGATAATAGTATTACTCGCCATCAACAACGCTTCAGTACGAGTAAAACCAGGTAACGAATAAGTAAATACTGCCTAGATCGCGAGATGCGATCTAGGCAACATGGCACTTACCCGAAAGAAACCCTAGAAACAAGGGGTGGCGATGCGCCGAGATTGTGTTTGTTGTGAACGTGGTTGTTGTCTTCTCTCAATAACCCTAGATACATATTTATAGTCCGGAGACTCTCTACTTTTGGAATAACTCTACAACTCTATCTTTACCTAAACATAAACGGAACCTAAACAAACACAAAACCTACTATGATACAAGATACACGGGCAATTTAGACCAAATCCACACACTAGGCCGATCCAGCAACTCGTTGAATATATGTATCTTCCAAGCCCATCTTGATCACGGCCCACCTCCGTCTCTGGCCAAAATACGGTGATAACAGTATCGGGTCTTACGGGCCATGTGAATCTCCCTAGAACCCCAAAATGTGGGCAATAGCTCATAAAACCGGCCATATAACACGAAAATGATGAGTTTTTGATCAAGCCTCAAACTTGTATCGGGTCTTACAGTCATTTTAAATCGCCCTGGACCCCCAAAACTATGGGAAATAACTCATAAAAAGGCCATAAAATACAAATT
This sequence comes from Avena longiglumis, assembly GCA_030063025.1. Classification (NCBI taxonomy): domain Eukaryota; kingdom Viridiplantae; phylum Streptophyta; class Magnoliopsida; order Poales; family Poaceae; genus Avena; species Avena longiglumis. Next base: position 19,609,644 of record CP125973.1, read on the forward strand.
ACTAGTTTTTGGACATTCCCTCAAAAATGTATCATGTCTTGCGGTCATTTTAAATCGCCCTGGAACCCCAAAAATATGGTCCATAACTCATGAAAATTTCTATAAAATGCAAAAACGACGAGTTCTTGGTCATGACTCTTAAACATGTAAATCGCCTTGAAACCCCAAAACTATTGGCAATTGCTCATGAAAATGACTATAAAACACGAAAATGGAGAGTTTATGGTTATGCCCTTAAACATGTATCGGATCTTACGGTCATTTTAAATCGCCCTAGAACCCGAATATTATAGGCAATAACTCATGAAAATGGGCATAATACGCAAAAACGACGAGTTTTTGGTCATAACTCTCAAACCTGTAAATCGCCTTGGAACCCTAAAACTATGGGAAATAGCTCATGAAAACGGCCATAAAACGCGAAAACGACGAGTTTTTGGTCATAACTCTCAAACATGAATAGGGTCTTACGTGCCATGCGAATCCCCCTAGAACTCCAAAAATGTGGTCAATAGATCATAAAAATGGCCATAAAACACGAAAATGAAGAGTTTTTGATGAAGCCTCAAACTTGTATCAGGTCTTCCAGTCATTTTAAATCGCCATGGAACCCGAAAACTATGGGCAATAACTCATGAAAACGGCCATAAAACACAAAAATGACGAGTTTTTGGACATTCCCTCAAACATGTATCACGTCTTGCGGTCATTTTAAATCGCCCTGGAACCCCAAAAATATGTTCCATAACTCAAGAAAATTGCCATCAATTGCAAAAATGACGAGTGCTTGGTCATGACTCTTAAACATGTAAATCGCCCTGGAACCCCAAAACTGTGGGCAATATCTCCTGAAAACGGCATTAAAACATGAAAATGGAGATTTTTTGGTCATGTCGTCAAACATGTATCATATTTTACTGTCATTTTAAATCGCCCTGGAACCCCAATATTATGGGCAATAACTCATGAAAATGGCCATATTACGCAAAAAAGAAGAGTTTTTGGTCATAACTCTCAAACCTGTAAATCGCCTTGGATCCCCAAAACTATGGGCAATAGCTCATGAAAACGGCCATAAAATGTGAAAATGACGAGTTTTAGGTCATAACTCTCAAACATGTATAGGGTCTTACGGGCCATGCGAAAACCCCTAGAACCTCAAAAATGTGGTCAATAGATCATAAAAATGGCCGTATAACACGAAAATGACGCGTTTTTGATCAAGCCTCAAACTTGTATCGGGTCTTCTAGTGTTGTTTAAATTGCCCTGGAACCCCAAAACTATGGGAAATAACTCATGAAAACGGCCATAAAACACAAAAATGACGAGTTCTTAGACATGCCCTCAAACATGTATCATGTCTTGCGGTCATTTTAAATCGCCCTTGAACCCCAAAAATATGGGACATAGCCCACGAAAATTGCCATAAAATGCAAAAACGATGAGTGCTTGGTCATGAATCTCAAACATGTAAATCACCTTGGAACCCCAAAACTATGGGCAATAGCTTATGAAAACGGCCATAAAACGCGAAAACGACGAGCTTTTGGTCATAACTCTCAAACATGTATAGGGTCTTATGGGCCATGCGAATCCCCCTAGAACCCCAAAAATGTGGGCAATAGCTCATAAAAACGGCCATACAACACGAAAATGACGAGTTTTTGATCAAGCATCAAACTTGTATCGGGTCTTCCAGTCATTTTAAATCGCCCTGGAACCCCAAAACGATGGGCAATAACTCATGAAAACGGCCATAAAACACAAAAATGGAGAGTTTTTGGTCATCCCCTTAAACATGTATCGGGTCTTACGATCACTTTAAATCTCCCTGGAACCCCAATATTATGGGAAATAACTCATGAAAATGGCTATAATACGCGAAAACGATGAGTTTTTGGTCATACCTCTCAAACCTGTAAATCGCCTTGCAACCCTAAAACTATGGGCAATAGCTCATGAAAACGGCCACAAAACGCGAAAACGACGAGTTTTTGGTCATAACTCTTAAACATGAATAGGGTCTTACGTGCCATGCGAATCCCGCTAGAACTCCAAAAATGTGGTCAATAGATCATAAAAATGGCCATAAAACACGAAAATGACGAGTTTTTTATGAAGCCTCAAACTTGTATCGGTCCTTACAGTCATTTTAAATCGCCCTGGACCCCCAAAACTATGGGCAATAACTCATGAAAACGGCCATAAAACACAAAATACTAGTTTTTGGACATTCCCTCAAACATGTATCATGTCTTGCGGTCATTTTAAATCGCCCTGGAACCCCAAAAATATGGGCCATAACTCATGAAAATTGCCATAAATTGCAAAAATGACGAGTGCTTGGTCATGACTCTTAAACATGTAAATCGCCTTGGAACCCCAAAACTGTGGGCAATATCTCCTGAAAACGGCATTAAAACATGAAAATGGAGAGTTTTTGGTCATGTCGTCAAACATGTATCATGTTTTACGGTCATTTTAAATCGCCCTGGAACCCCAATATTATGGGCAATAACTCATGAAAATGGCCATATTACGGAAAAAAGACGAGTTTTTGGTCATAACTCTCAAACCTGTAAATTGCCTTGGATCCCCAAAACTATGGGCAATAGCTCATGAAAACGGCCATAAAATGTGAAAACGACGAGTTTTTGGTCATAACTCTCAAACATGTATAGGGTCTTACGGGCCATGCGAAAACCCCTAGAACCCCAAAAATGTGGTCAATAGATCATAAAAATGGCCATATAACACGAAAATGACGCGTTTTTGATCAAGCCTCGAACTTGTATCGGGTCTTCCAGTGTTTTTTAAATTGCCCTGGAACCCCAAAACTATGGGAAATAACTCATGAAAACGGCCATAAAACACAAAAATGACGAGTTCTTGGACATGCCCTCAAACATGTATCATGTCTTGCGGTCATTTTAAATCGCCCTTGAACCCCAAAAATATGGGACATAGCCCACGAAAATTGCCATAAAATGCAAAAACGATGAGTGCTTGGTCATGAATCTCAAACATGTAAATCACCTTGGAACCCCAAAACTATGGGCAATAGCTTATGAAAACGGCCATAAAACGCGAAAATGACGAGTTTTTGGTCATAACTCTCAAACATGTATAGGGTCTTATGGGCCATGCGAATCCCCCTAGAACCCCAAAAATGTGGGCAATAGCTCATAAAAACGGCCATATTACACGAAAATGACGAGTTTTTGATCAAGCATCGAACTTGTATCGGGTATTCCAGTCATTTTAAATCGCCCTGTAACCCCAAAACGATGGGCAATAACTCATGAAAACGGCCATAAAACACAAAAATGGAGAGTTTTTGGTCATCCCCTTAAACATGTATCGGGTCTTACGATCACTTTAAATCTCCCTGGAACCCCAATATTATGGGCAATAACTGATGAAAATGGCCATAATACGCGAAAACGATGAGTTTTTGGTCATACCTCTCAAACCTGTAAATCGCCTTGGAACCCCAAACCTATGGGCAATAGCTCATGAAAACGATGAGTGCTTGGTCATGACTTTCCAACATGTAAATTGCCTTGGAACCTGTAAATTGCCTTGCAACCCTAAAACTATGGGCAATAGCTCATGAAAACAGCCATAAAACGCGAAAACGATGAGTTTTTGGTCATACCTCTCAAACATGTATCGGGTCTTACGCGCCATGTGAATCTCCCTAGAACCCCAAAATGTGGGCAATAGCTCATAAAACCGGCCTTATGACACGAAAATGATGAGTTTTTGATCAAGCCTCAAACTTGTATTGGGTCTTACAGTCATTTTGAATCGCCCTGGACCCCCAAAACTATGGGCAATAGCTTATGAAAACGGCCATAAAACGCGAAAACGACGAGTTTTTGGTCATAACTCTCAAACATGTATAGGGTCTTATGGGCCATGCGAATCCCCCTAGAACCCCAAAAATGTGGGCAATAGCTCATAAAAACGGCCATACAACACGAAAATGACGAGTTTTTGATCAAGCATCATACTTGTATCGGGTGTTCCAGTCATTTTAAATCGCCCTGGAACCCCAAAACGATGGGCAATAACTCATGAATACGGCCATAAAACACAAAAATGGAGAGTTTTTGGTCATCCCCTTAAACATGTATCAGGTCTTACGATCACTTTAAATCGCCCTGGAACCCCAATATTATGGGCAATAACTCATGAAAATGGCCATGTCTGGCAAAACGATGAGTTTTGGTCATACTCTCAAACCTATAAATCGCCTTGGAACCCCAAAACTATGGGCAATAGCTCATGAAAACAGCCATAAAAGCAGCAACGAGTTTTTGGTCATAACTCTCAAACATGTATCGGGTCTTACGGCCATGTGAATCTCCTAGAACCCCAAAATGTGGTTAATAGATCATAAAACCGGCCATATAACACGAAAATGATGAATTTTTTATCAAGCCTCAAACTTGTATCGGGTCTTACAGTCAATTTAAATCGCCCTGGAACCCCAAAACTATGGGCAATAACTCATGAAAACGGCCATAAAACACAAATTACAAGTTTTAGGACATTCCCTGAAACATGTATCATGTCTTGCGGTCATTTTAAATCGCCCTGGAACCCCAAAAATATGGTCCATAACTCATGAAAATTGCCATAAAATGGAAAAACGACGAGTGCTTGGTCATGACTCTTAAACATGTAAATCGCCTTGGAACCCCAAAACTATGGGAAATTGCTCATGAAAATGACCATAAAACACGAAAATGGAGAGTTTATGGTTATGCCCTTAAACATGTATCGGGTCTTAGGGTCATTTTAAATCGCCCTAGAACCCGAATATTATGGGCAATAACTCATGAAAATGGCCATAATACGCAAAAACAACGAGTTTTTGGTCATAACTCTCAAACCTGTAAATCGCCTTGGAACCCCAAAACTATGGGCAATAGCTCATGAAAACGGACATAAAACGAGAAAACAAATGAGTGTTTGGTGATAACTCTCAAACATGAATAGGGTCTTACGTGCCATGCGAATCCGCCTAGAACCCCAAAAATGTGGTCAATAGCTCATAAAAATGGCCATAAAACACGAAAATGACGAGTTTTTGATGAAGCCTCAAACTTGTATCAGGTCTTCCAGTCATTTTAAATCGCCAGGGAACCCAAAAAATATGGGCAATAACTCATGAAAACGGCCATAAAACACAAAAATGACGAGTTTTTGGTCATTCCCTCAAACATGTATCGTGTCTTGCGGTCATTTTAAGTTGCCCTGGAACCCCAAAAATATGGGCCATAACTCATTAAAAATTCCATAAAATGCAAAAACGATGAGTGCTTGGTCATGACTTTCCAACATGTAAATTGCCTTGGAACCTGTAAATCGCATTGCAACCCTAAAACTATGGGAAATAGCTCATGAAAACAGCCATAAAACGCGAAAACGACGAGTTTTTGGTCATACCTCTCAAACATGTATCGGGTCTTACGGGCCATGTGAATCTCCTTAGAACCCCAAAATGTGGGCAATAGCTCATAAAAACGGCCTGATGACACGAAAATGATGAGTTTTTGATCAAGCCTCAAACTTATATTGGGTCTTACAGTCATTTTGAATCGCCCTGGACCCCCAAAAATATGGGCAATAACTCATGAAAACGGCCATAAAACACAAAAATGACGAGTTTTTGGACATTCCCTCAAACATGTATCATGTCTTGCGGTCATTTTAAATCGCCCTGGAACCCCAAAAATATGGTTCATAACTCATGAAAATTGCCATAAAATGCAAAAATAACGAGTGCTTGGTCATGACTCTTAAACATGTAAATCGCCTTGGAACTCCAAAACTATGGGCAATTGCTCATGAAAACGGCATTAAAACATGAAAATGGAGAGTTTTTGGTCATGTCGTCAAACATGTATCATGTTTTACGGTCATTTTAAATCTCCCTGGAACCCCATTATTATGGGCAATAACTGATGAAAATGGCCATATTACGCAAAAACGACGAGTTTTTGGTTATAACTCTCAAACCTGTAAATCGCCTTGGATCCGCAAAACTATGTGCAGTAGCTCATGAAAACGGCCATAAAATGTGAAAACGACGAGTTTTTGGTCATAACTCAAACATGTATAGGGTCTTACGTGCCATGCGAAACCCCCTAGAACCCAAAAAAATGTGGTCAATAGCTCATAAAAATGGCCATATAACACGAAAATGACGAGTTTTTGATCAAGCCTCAAACTTGTATCGGTTCTTCCAGTGTTTTTTAAATTGCCCTGGAACCCCAAAACTATGGGAAATAACTCATGAAAACGGCCATAAAAATGACGAGTTCTTGGACATGCCCTCAAAAATGTCTCATGTCTTGCGGTCATTTTAAATCGCCCTTGAACCCCAAAAATATGGGACATAACTCACGAAATTTTCCATAAAATGCAAAAACGATGAGTGCTTGGTCATGAATCTCAAACTTGTAAATCACCCTGGAACCCCAAAACGATGGGCAATAACTCATGAAAACGGCCATAAAACACAAAAATGGAGAGTTTTTGGTTATCCCCTTAAACATGTATCGGGTCTTACGATCACTTTAAATCACCCTGGAACCCCAGTATTATGGGCAATAACTCATGAAAATGGCCATGTCTGCGAAACGATGAGTTTTGGTCATACCTCTCAAACCTGTAAATGGCCTTGGAACCCCAAAACTATGGGCAATAGCTCATGAAAACAGCCATAAAACGCGAAAGCAGCGAGTTTTGGTCATAACTCTCAAACATGTATCGGTTCTTACGCCATGTGAATCTCCCTAGAACCCCAAAATGTGGGCAATAGCTCATAAAACCGCCCATATAACACGAAAATGATGAGTTTTTATCAAGCCTCAAACTTGTATCGGTTCTTCCAGTGTTTTTTAAATTGCCCTGGAACCCCAAAACTATGGGAAATAACTCATGAAAACGGCCATAAAACACAAAAATGACGAGTTCTTGTACATGCCCTCAAAATGTCTCATGTCTTGCGGTCATTTTAAATCGCCTTGAACCCCAATATATGCGACATAACTCACGAAATTTTCCATAAAATGCAAAAACGATGAGTTCTTGGTCATGAATCTCAAACTTGTAAATCGCCCTGGAACCCCAAAACGATGGGCAATAACTCATGAAAACGGCCATAAAACACAAAAATGGAGTTTTGGTCATCCCTTAAACATGTATCGGGTCTTACGATCACTTTAAATCGCCAGGAACCCCAATATTATGGGCAATAACTCATGAAAATGGCCATAATACGCAAAAGCGATGAGTTTTGGTCATACCTCTCAAACCTGTAAATGGCCTTGGAACCCCAAAACTATGGGCAATAGCTCATGAAAACAGCCATAAAAGCGAAAGCGAGTTTTTGGTCATAACTCTCAAACATGTATCGGGTCTTACGGGCCATGTGAATCTCCCTAGAACCCCAAAATGTGGGCAATAGCTCATAAAACCGGCCATATAACACGAAAATGATGAGTTTTTTTATCAAGCCTCAAACTTGTATCGGTTCTTCCAGTGTTTTTTAAATTGCCCTGGAACCCCAAAACTATGGGAAATAACTCATGAAAACGGCCATAAAACACAAAAATGACGAGTTCTTGGACATGCCCTCAAAAATGTCTCATGTCTTGCGGTCATTTTAAATCGCCCTTGAACCCCAAAAATATGGGACATAACTCACGAAATTTTCCATAAAATGCAAAAACGATGAGTGCTTGGTCATGAATCTCAAACTTGTAAATCACCCTGGAACCCCAAAACGATGGGCAATAACTCATGAAAACGGCCATAAAACACAAAAATGGAGAGTTTTTGGTTATCCCCTTAAACATGTATCGGGTCTTACGATCACTTTAAATCACCCTGGAACCCCAGTATTATGGGCAATAACTCATGAAAATGGCCATAATACGCGAAAACGATGAGTTTTTGGTCATACCTCTCAAACCTGTAAATGGCCTTGGAACCCCAAAACTATGGGCAATAGCTCATGAAAACAGCCATAAAACGCGAAAACGATGAGTTTTTGGTCATAACTCTCAAACATGTATCGGTTCTTACGGGCCATGTGAATCTCCCTAGAACCCCAAAATGTGGGCAATAGCTCATAAAACCGGCCATATAACACGAAAATGATGAGTTTTTTATCAAGCCTCAAACTTGTATCGGTTCTTCCAGTGTTTTTTAAATTGCCCTGGAACCCCAAAACTATGGGAAATAACTCATGAAAACGGCCATAAAACACAAAAATGACGAGTTCTTGTACATGCCCTCAAAAATGTCTCATGTCTTGCGGTCATTTTAAATCGCCCTTGAACCCCAAAAATATGGGACATAACTCACGAAATTTTCCATAAAATGCAAAAACGATGAGTTCTTGGTCATGAATCTCAAACTTGTAAATCGCCCTGGAACCCCAAAACGATGGGCAATAACTCATGAAAACGGCCATAAAAAACAAAAATGGAGTGTTTTTGGTCATCCCCCTAAACATGTATAGGGTCTTACGATCACTTTAAATCGCCCTGGAACCCCAATATTATGGGCAATAACTCATGAAAATGGCCATAATATGCGAAAACGATGATTTTTTGGTGACACCTCTCAAACCTGTAAATGGCCTTGGAACCCCAAAACTATGGGCAATAGCTCATGAAAACAGCCAAAAAAACGTGAAAACGACGAGTTTTTGGTCATAACTCTCAAACATGTATCGGGTCTTAAGGGTCATGTGAATCTCCATAGAACCCCAAAATGTGGGCAATAGCTCATAAAACTGGCCATATAACACGAAAATGATGAGTTTTTTATCAAGCCTCAAACTTGTATCGGGTCTTCGGTGTTTTTAAATTGCCTGGAACCCCAAAACTATGGGAAATAACTCATGAAAACGGCCATAAAACACAAAAATACGAGTTCTTGGACATGCCCTCAAAATGTCTCATGTCTTGCGGTCATTTTAAATCGCCTTGAACCCCAAAAATATGGGACATAACTAACCCCAAAATGGGCAATATAAAAAAACTCAAAAAAAAAAAAAAAAAAAATTTGGAGTTTTTGGTTATCCCTGTATCATCTTACGATCACTTTAATCACATCAAACGAACCCCCCCGATATGAATGGGCTCATAAAAAAAAAAAATAACACTAAAAAAAACGAGTTTTTGGTCATACCTCTCAAACAATCGCCTATGAACCCCAAAATATGGGACATAACTCACGAAATTTTCCATAAAATGCAAAAACGATGAGTTCTTGGTCATGAATCTCAAACTTGTAAATCACCCTGGAACCCCAAAACGATGGGCAATAACTCATGAAAACGGCCATAAAACACAAAAATGGAGAGTTTTTGGTTATCCCCTTAAACATGTATCGGGTCTTACGATCACTTTAAATCACCCTGGAACCCCAGTATTATGGGCAATAACTCATTAAAATGGCCATAATACGCGAAAACGATGAGTTTTTGGTCATACCTCTCAAACACATAAATCGCCCTGGAACCCCAAAACTATGGGCAATAACTCATAAAAACAGCCATAAAAGCAAAACGAGTTTTGGTCATAACTCTCAAACATGTATCGGTTCTTACGGCCATGTGAATCTCCTAGAACCCCAAAATGTGGGCAATAGCTCATAAAACCAGCCATATAACACGAAAATGATGAGTTTTTATCAAGCCTCAAACTTGTATCGGTTCTTCCAGGTGTTTTTAAATTGCCTGGAACCCCAAAACTATGGGAAATAACTCATGAAAACGGCCATAAAACACAAAATAGCGAGTTCTTGGACATGCCCTCAAAAATGTCTCATGTCTTGCGGTCATTTTAAATCGCCCTTGAACCCCAAAAATATAGGACATAACTCACGAAATTTTCCATAAAATGCAAAAACGATGAGTTCTTGGTCATGAATCTCAAACTTGTAAATCGCCCTGGAACCCCAAAACGATGGGCAATAACTCATGAAAACGGCCATAAAACAACAATATGGAGATTTGTTGGTCATCCCCTTAAACATGTATCGGGTCTTACGATCACTTTAAATCACCCAGGAACCCCAATATTATGGGCAATAACTCATGAAAATGGCCATAATACGCGAAAACGATGAGTTTTTGGTCATACCTCTCAAACCTGTAAATGGCCTTGGAACCCCAAAACTATGGGCAATAGCTCATGAAAACAGCCATAAAACGCGAAAGACGAGTTTTGGTCATAACTCTCAAACATGTATCGGGTCTTACGGCCATGTGAATCTCCCTAGAACCCCAAAATGGGCAATAGCTCATAAAACCGGCCATATAACACGAAAATGATGAGTTTTTTTATCAAGCCTCAAACTTGTATCGGTTCTTCCAGTGTTTTTTAAATTGCCCTGGAACCCCAAAACTATGGGAAATAACTCATGAAAACGGCCATAAAACACAAAAATGACGAGTTCTTGGACATGCCCTCAAAAATGTCTCATGTCTTGCGGTCATTTTAAATCGCCCTTGAACCCCAAAAATATGGGACATAACTCACGAAATTTTCCATAAAATGCAAAAACGATGAGTTCTTGGTCATGAATCTCAAACTTGTAAATCGCCCTGGAACCCCAAAACGATGGGCAATAACTCATGAAAACGGCCATAAAACACAAAAATGGAGAGTTTTTGGTCATCCCCTTAAACATGTATCGGGTCTTACGATCACTTTAAATCGCCCAGGAACCCCAATATTATGGGCAATAACTCATGAAAATGGCCATAATACGCGAAAACGATGAGTTTTTGGTCATACCTCTCAAACCTGTAAATGGCCTTGGAACCCCAAAACTATGGGCAATAGCTCATGAAAACAGCCATAAAACGCGAAAGCAGCGAGTTTTTGGTCATAACTCTCAAACATGTATCGGGTCTTACGGGCCATGTGAATCTCCCTAGAACCCCAAAATGTGGGCAATAGCTCATAAAACCGGCCATATAACACGAAAATGATGAGTTTTTTATCAAGCCTCAAACTTGTATCGGTTCTTCCAGTGTTTTTTAAATTGCCCTGGAACCCCAAAACTATGGGAAATAACTCATGAAAACGGCCATAAAACACAAAAATGACGAGTTCTTGGACATGCCCTCAAAAATGTCTCATGTCTTGCGGTCATTTTAAATCGCCCTTGAACCCCAAAAATATGGGACATAACTCACGAAATTTTCCATAAAATGCAAAAACGATGAGTGCTTGGTCATGAATCTCAAACTTGTAAATCACCCTGGAACCCCAAAACGATGGGCAATAACTCATGAAAACGGCCATAAAACACAAAAATGGAGAGTTTTTGGTTATCCCCTTAAACATGTATCGGGTCTTACGATCACTTTAAATCACCCTGGAACCCCAGTATTATGGGCAATAACTCATGAAAATGACCATAATACGCGAAAACGATGAGTTTTTGGTCATACCTCTCAAACCTGTAAATGGCCTTGGAACCCCAAAACTATGGGCAATAGCTCATGAAAACAGCCATAAAACGCGAAAACGACGAGTTTTTGGTCATAACTCTCAAACATGTATCGGTTCTTACGGGCCATGTGAATCTCCCTAGAACCCCAAAAATGGGCAATAGCTCATAAAACCGCCATATAACACGAAAATGATGAGTTTTTATCAAGCCTCAAACTTGTATCGGTTCTTCCAGTGTTTTAAATTGCCTGGAACCCCAAAACTATGGGAAATAACTCATGAAAAGCGCCATAAATCACAAAATAGCGAGTTCTTGGACATGCCCTCAAAATGTCTCATGTCTTGCGGTCATTTTAAATCGCCCTTGAACCCCAAAAATATGGGACATAACTCACGAAATTTTCCATAAAATGCAAAAACGATGAGTTCTTGTTCATGAATCTCAAACATGTAAATCGCCCTGGAACCCCAAAACGATGGGCAATAACTCATGAAAACGGCCATAAAACACAAAAATGGAGAGTTTTTGGTCATCCCCTTAAACATGTATCGGGTCTTACGATCACTTTAAATCGCCCAGGAACCCCAATATTATGGGCAATAACTCATGAAAATGGCCATAATACGCGAAAACGATGAGTTTTTGGTCATACCTCTCAAACCTGTAAATGGCCTTGGAACCCCAAAACTATGGGCAATAGCTCATGAAAACAGCCATAAAACGCGAAAGCAGCGAGTTTTGGTCATAACTCTCAAACATGTATCGGGTCTTACGGCCATGTGAATCTCCTAGAACCCCAAAATGTGGGCAATAGCTCATAAAACCGGCCATATAACACGAAAATGATGAGTTTTTATCAAGCCTCAAACTTGTATCGGTTCTTCCGGTGTTTTTAAATTGCCTGGAACCCCAAAACTATGGGAAATAACTCATGAAAGCGGCCATAAAACACAAAATGACGAGTTCTTGGACATGCCCTCAAAAATGTCTCATGTCTTGCGGTCATTTTAAATCGCCCTTGAACCCCAAAAATATGGGACATAACTCACGAAATTTTCCATAAAATGCAAAAACGATGAGTTCTTGGTCATGAATCTCAAACTTGTAAATCACCCTGGAACCCCAAAACGATGGGCAATAACTCATGAAAACGGCCATAAAACACAAAAATGGAGAGTTTTTGGTTATCCCCTTAAACATGTATCGGGTCTTACGATCACTTTAAATCACCCTGGAACCCCAGTATTATGGGCAATAACTCATGAAAATGGCCATAATACGCAAAATGAGTTTTGGTCATACCTCTCAAACCTGTAAATGGCCTTGGAACCCCAAAACTATGGGCAATAGCTCATGAAAACAGCCATAAAAGCGAAAGCAGCGAGTTTTTGGTCATAACTCTCAAACATGTATCGGTTCTTACGGGCCATGTGAATCTCCCTAGAACCCCAAAATGTGGGCAATAGCTCATAAAACCGGCCATATAACACGAAAATGATGAGTTTTTTATCAAGCCTCAAACTTGTATCGGTTCTTCCAGTGTTTTTTAAATTGCCCTGGAACCCCAAAACTATGGGAAATAACTCATGAAAACGGCCATAAATCACAAAAATGACGAGTTCTTGGACATGCCCTCAAAAATGTCTCATGTCTTGCGGTCATTTTAAATCGCCCTTGAACCCCAAAAATATGGGACATAACTCACGAAATTTTCCATAAAATGCAAAAACGATGAGTTCTTGGTCATGAATCTCAAACTTGTAAATCGCCCTGGAACCCCAAAACGATGGGCAATAACTCATGAAAACGGCCATAAAACACAAAAATGGAGAGTTTTTGGTCATCCCCTTAAACATGTATCGGGTCTTACGATCACTTTAAATCTCCCTGGAACCCCAATATTATGGGCAATAACTCATGAAAATGGCCATAATACGCGAAAACGATGAGTTTTTGGTCATACCTCTCAAACACTTAAATCGCCCTGGAACCCCAAAACTATGGGCAGTAACTCATAAAAACAGCCATAAAAGCAGCGACGAGTTTTTGGTCATAACTCTCAAACATGTATCGGGTCTTACGGGCCATGTGAATCTCCCTAGAACCCCAAAATGTGGGCAATAGCTCATAAAACCGGCCATATAACACGAAAATGATGAGTTTTTTATCAAGCCTCAAACTTGTATCGGTTCTTCCAGTGTTTTTTAAATTGCCCTGGAACCCCAAAACTATGGGAAATAACTCATGAAAACGGCCATAAAACACAAAAATGACGAGTTCTTGGACATGCCCTCAAAAATGTCTCATGTCTTGCGGTCATTTTAAATCGCCCTTGAACCCCAAAAATATGGGACATAACTCACGAAATTTTCCATAAAATGCAAAAACGATGAGTTCTTGGTCATGAATCTCAAACTTGTAAATCACCCTGGAACCCCAAAACGATGGGCAATAACTCATGAAAACGGCCATAAAACACAAAAATGGAGAGTTTTTGGTTATCATTAAACATGTATCGGGTCTTACGATCACTTTAAATCACTGGAACCCCAATATTATGGGCAATAACTCATTAAAATGGCCATAATACGCGAAACGATGAGTTTTTGGTCATACCTCTCAAACCATAAATGGCCTTGGAACCCCAAAACTATGGGCAATAGCTCATGAAAACAGCCATAAAAGCGAAAAGCAGCAGTTTTGGTCATAACTCTCAAACATGTATCGGTTCTTACGGGCCATGTGAATCCTAGAACCCCAAAATGTGGGCAATAGCTCATAAAACCGGCCATATAACACGAAAATGATGAGTTTTTATCAAGCCTCAAACTTGTATCGGTTCTTCGGTGTTTTTAAATTGCCTGGAACCCCAAAACTATGGGAAATAACTCATGAAAGCGGCCATAAAACACAAAAATGACGAGTTCTTGGACATGCCCTAAAAATGTCTCATGTCTTGCGGTCATTTTAAATCGCCTTGAACCCCAAAAATATGGGACATAACTCACGAAAATTTTCCATAAAATGCAAAAGCGATGAGTTCTTGGTCATGAATCTCAAACTTGTAAATCATACGGAACCCCAAAGCGATGGGCAATAACTCATGAAAACGGCCATAAAACACAAAAATGGAGAGTTTTTGGTCATCCCCTTAAACATGTATCGGGTCTTACGATCACTTTAAATCGCCCAGGAACCCCAATATTATGGGCAATAACTCATGAAAATGGCCATAATACGCGATGAGTTTTGGTCATACCTCTCAAACCTGTAAATGGCCTTGGAACCCCAAAACTATGGGCAATAGCTCATGAAAACAGCCATAAAGCGAAAAAGCAGCGAGTTTTGGTCATAACTCTCAAACATGTATCGGGTCTTACGGGCCATGTGAATCTCCCTAGAACCCCAAAATGTGGGCAATAGCTCATAAAACCGGCCATATAACACGAAAATGACGAGTTTTTGATCAAGCCTCAAACTTGTATCGGTTCTTCCAGTGTTTTTTAAATTGCCCTGGAACCCCAAAACTATGGGAAATAACTCATGAAAACGGCCATAAAACACAAAAATGACGAGTTCTTGGACATGCCCTCAAAAATGTCTCATGTCTTGCGGTCATTTTAAATCGCCCTTGAACCCCAAAAATATGGGACATAACTCACGAAATTTTCCATAAAATGCAAAAACGATGAGTTCTTGGTCATGAATCTCAAACTTGTAAATCACCCTGGAACCCCAAAACGATGGGCAATAACTCATGAAAACGGCCATAAAACACAAAAATGGAGAGTTTTTGGTTATCCCCTTAAACATGTATCGGGTCTTACGATCACTTTAAATCACCCTGGAACCCCAGTATTATGGGCAATAACTCATGAAAATGGCCATAATACGCGAAAACGATGAGTTTTTGGTCATACCTCTCAAACCTGTAAATGGCCTTGGAACCCCAAAACTATGGGCAATAGCTCATGAAAACAGCCATAAAACGCGAAAACGACGAGTTTTTGGTCATAACTCTCAAACATGTATCGGTTCTTACGGGCCATGTGAATCTCCCTAGAACCCCAAAATGTGGGCAATAGCTCATAAAACCGGCCATATAACACGAAAATGATGAGTTTTTTATCAAGCCTCAAACTTGTATCGGTTCTTCCAGTGTTTTTTAAATTGCCCTGGAACCCCAAAACTATGGGAAATAACTCATGAAAACGGCCATAAAACACAAAAATGACGAGTTCTTGGACATGCCCTCAAAAATGTCTCATGTCTTGCGGTCATTTTAAATCGCCCTTGAACCCCAAAAATATGGGACATAACTCACGAAATTTTCCATAAAATGCAAAAACGATGAGTGCTTGGTCATGAATCTCAAACATGTAAATCGCCCTGGAACCCCAAAACGATGGGCAATAACTCATGAAAACGGCCATAAAACACAAAAATGGAGAGTTTTTGGTCATCCCCTTAAACATGTATCGGGTCTTACGATCACTTTAAATCGCCCAGGAACCCCAATATTATGGGCAATAACTCATGAAAATGGCCATAATACGCGAAAACGATGAGTTTTTGGTCATACCTCTCAAACCTGTAAATGGCCTTGGAACCCCAAAACTATGGGCAATAGCTCATGAAAACAGCCATAAAACGCGAAAACGACGAGTTTTTGGTCATAACTCTCAAACATGTATCGGGTCTTACGGGCCATGTGAATCTCCCTAGAACCCCAAAATGTGGGCAATAGCTCATAAAACCGGCCATATAACACGAAAATGATGAGTTTTTTTATCAAGCCTCAAACTTGTATCGGTTCTTCGGTGTTTTTAAATTGCCCTGGAACCCCAAAACTATGGGAAATAACTCATGAAAACGGCCATAAAACACAAAAATGACGAGTTCTTGGACATGCCCTCAAAAATGTCTCATGTCTTGCGGTCATTTTAAATCGCCCTTGAACCCCAAAAATATGGGACATAACTCACGAAATTTTCCATAAAATGCAAAAACGATGAGTTCTTGGTCATGAATCTCAAACTTGTAAATCACCCTGGAACCCCAAAACGATGGGCAATAACTCATGAAAGCGGCCATAAAACACAAAATGGAGAGTTTTGGTTATCCCTTAAACATGTATCGGGTCTTACGATCACTTTAAATCACTGGAACCCCAATATTATGGGCAATAACTCATGAAAATGGCCATGTCTGCGAAAACGATGAGTTTTGGTCATACCTCTCAAACCTGTAAATGGCCTTGGAACCCCAAAACTATGGGCAATAGCTCATGAAAACAGCCATAAAAGCAGCAAAGCGAGTTTTGGTCATAACTCTCAAACATGTATCGGTTCTTACGGGCCATGTGAATCTCCCTAGAACCCCAAAATGTGGGCAATAGCTCATAAAACCGGCCATATAACACGAAAATGATGAGTTTTTTATCAAGCCTCAAACTTGTATCGGTTCTTCCAGTGTTTTTTAAATTGCCCTGGAACCCCAAAACTATGGGAAATAACTCATGAAAGCGGCCATAAAACACAAAAATAGCGAGTTCATGGACATGCACTAAAAAATGTCTCATGTCTTGCGGTCATTTTAAATCGCCCTTGAACCCCAAAAATATGGGACATAACTCACGAAATTTTTCCATAAAATGCAAACCGATGAGTTTCTTGGTCATGAATCTCAAACTTGTAATCGCCCTGGAACCCCAAAACGATGGGCAATAACTCATGAAAACGGCCATAAAACACAAAATGGAGAGTTTTGGTTATCCCCTTAAACATGTATCGGGTCTTCGATCACTTTAAATCACCTGGAACCCCAATATTATGGGCAATAACTCATGAAAATGGGCATGTACGCGAAAACGATGAGTTTTGGTCATACCTCTCAAACACATAAATGGCCTTGGAACCCCAAAACTATGGGCAATAGCTCATGAAAACAGCCATAAAAGCAGCAGCAGCGAGTTTTTGGTCATAACTCTCAAACATGTATCGGTTCTTACGGGCCATGTGAATCTCCTAGAACCCCAAAATGTGGGCAATAGCTCATAAAACGGCCATATAACACGAAAATGATGAGTTTTTATCAAGCCTCAAACTTGTATCGGTTCTTCAGGTGTTTTTAAATTGCCTGGAACCCCAAAACTATGGGAAATAACTCATGAAAAGGCCATAAAACACAAAATAGCGAGTTCTTG
The DNA here is from genome assembly GCA_030063025.1 of Avena longiglumis. Lineage (NCBI taxonomy): Eukaryota > Viridiplantae > Streptophyta > Magnoliopsida > Poales > Poaceae > Avena > Avena longiglumis. Next base: position 19,627,343 of record CP125973.1, read on the forward strand.
GACATGCCCTCAAAATGTCTCATGTCTTGCGGTCATTTTAAATCGCCTTGAACCCCAAAAATATGGGACATAACTCACGAAATTTTCCATAAAATGCAAAAAGCGATGAGTTCTTGGTCATGAATCTCAAACTTGTAAATCGCCTGGAACCCCAAAGCGATGGGCAATAACTCATGAAAAGCGCCATAAAACACAAAAATGGAGAGCTTTTGGTCCTCCCTTAAACATGTATCGGGTCTTACGCTCACTTTAAATCTCCCTGGAACCCCAATATTATAGGCAATAACTCATGAAAATGGCCATAATACGCGGAAACGATGAGTTTTGGTCATACCTCTCAAACCTGTAAATCGCCTTGGAACCCCAAACCTATGCGCAATAGCTCATGAAAACAGCCATAAAAGCGAAAAGCGAGTTTTTGGTCATAACTCTCAAACATGTATCGGGTCTTACGGGCCATGTGAATCTCCCTAGAACCCCAAAATGTGGGCAATAGCTCATAAAACCGGCCATATAACACGAAAATGATGAGTTTTTTATCAAGCCTCAAACTTGTATCGGTTCTTCCAGTGTTTTTTAAATTGCCCTGGAACCCCAAAACTATGGGAAATAACTCATGAAAACGGCCATAAAATACAAATTACTAGTTTTTGGACATTCCCTCAAAAATGTCTCATGTCTTGCGGTCATTTTAAATCGCCCTGGAACCCCAAAAATATGGGACATAACTCACGAAATTTTCCATAAAATGCAAAAACGATGAGTTCTTGGTCATGAATCTCAAACTTGTAAATCACCCTGGAACCCCTAAACTATTGGCAATTGCTCATGAAAACGGCCATAAAACACAAAAATGGAGAGTTTTTGGTTATCCCCTTAAACATGTATCGGGTCTTACGATCACTTTAAATCACCCTGGAACCCCAGTATTATGGGCAATAACTCATGAAAATGGGCATAATACGCGAAAACGATGAGTTTTTGGTCATACCTCTCAAACCTGTAAATGGCCTTGGAACCCCAAAACTATGGGCAATAGCTCATGAAAACAGCCATAAAACGCGAAAACGACGAGTTTTTGGTCATAACTCTCAAACATGTATCGGTTCTTACGGGCCATGTGAATCTCCCTAGAACCCCAAAATGTGGGCAATAGCTCATAAAACCGGCCATATAACACGAAAATGATGAGTTTTTTATCAAGCCTCAAATTGTATCGGTTCTTCCAGTGTTTTTAAAATTGCCCTGGAACCCCAAAACTATGGGAAATAACTCATGAAAACGGCCATAAAACACAAAAATGACGAGTTCTTGGACATGCCCTCAAAAATGTCTCATGTCTTGCGGTCATTTTAAATCGCCCTTGAACCCAAAAAATATGGGACATAACTCACGAAATTTTCCATAAAATGAAAAAATGATGAGTGCTTGGTCATGAATCTCAAACATGTAAATCGCCCTGGAACCCCAAAGGGATGGGCAATAACTCATGAAAACGGCCATAAAACACAAAAATGGAGAATTTTTGGTCATCCCCTTAAACATGTATCGGGTCTTACGATCACTTTAAATCGCCCTGGAACCCCAATATTATGGGAATAACTCATGAAAATGGCCATGTCGCGAAAACGACGAGTTTTTGGTCATACCTCTCAAACCTGTAAATCGCCTTGGAACCCCAAAACTATGGGCAATAGCTCATGAAAACAGCCATAAAAGCAGCAGCGAGTTTTTGGTCATAACTCTCAAACATGTATCGGGTCTTACGGGCCATGTGAATCTCCCTAGAACCCCAAAATGTGGGCAATAGCTCATAAAACCGGCCATATAACCCGAAAATGATGAGTTTTTGATCAAGCCTCAAACTTGTATCGGGTCTTACAGTCATTTTAAATCGCCCTGGACCCCCAAAACTATGGGCAATAACTCATGAAAAAGGCCATAAAATACAAATTACTAGTTTTTGGACATTCCCTCAAACATGTATCATGTCTTGCGGTCATTTTAAATCGCCCTGGAACCCCAAAAATATGGTCCATAACTCATGAAAATTTCTATAAAATGCAAAAACGACGAGTTCTTGGTCATGACTCTTCAACATGTAAATTGCCTTGAAACCCCTAAACTATTGGCAATTGCTCATGAAAATGACCATAAAACACGAAAATGGAGATTTTATGGTTATGCCCTTAAACATGTATCGGATCTTACGGTCATTTTAAATCGCCCTAGAACCTGAATATTATAGGCAATAACTCATGAAAATGGGCATAATATGCAAAAACGACGAGTTTTTGGTCATAACTCTCAAACCTGTAAATCGCCTTGGAACCCTAAAACTATGGGCAATAGCTCATGAAAACGGCCATAAAACGCGAAAACGACGAGTTTTTGGTCATAACTCTCAAACATGAATAGGGTCTTACGTGCCATGCGAATCCCCCTAGAACTCAAAAATGTGGTCAATAGATCATAAAAACGGCCATAAAACACGAAAATGAAGAGTTTTTGATGAAGCCTCAAACTTGTATCAGGTCTTCCAGTCATTTTAAATCGCCATGGAACCCGAAAACTATGGGCAATAACTCATGAAAACGGCCATAAAACACAAAAATGACGAGTTTTTGGACATTCCCTCAAACATGTATCACGTCTTGCGGTCATTTTAAATCGCCCTGGAACCCCAAAAATATGTTCCATAACTCATGAAAATTGCCATCAATTGCAAAAATGACGAGTGCTTGGTCATGACTCTTAAACATGTAACTCGCCTTGGAACCCCAAAATTGTGGGCAATATCTCCTGAAAACGGCATTAAAACATGAAAATGGAGATTTTTTGGTAATGTCGTCAAACATGTATCAAATTTTACTGTCATTTTAATTCGCCCTGGAACCCCAATATTATGGGCAATAACTCATGAAAATGGCCATATTACGCAAAAAAGACGAGTTTTTGGTCATAACTCTCAAACCTGTAAATCGCCTTGGATCCCCAAAACTATGGGCAATAGCTCATGAAAACGGCCATAAAATGTGAAAACGACGAGTTTTAGGTCATAACTCTCAAACATGTATAGGGTCTTACGGGCCATGCGAAACCCCCTAGAACCTCAAAAATGTGGTCAATAGATCATAAAAATGGCCATATAACACGAAAATGACGTTTTGATCAAGCCTCAAACTTGTATCGGGTCTTCGGTGTTTTTAAATTGCCTGGAACCCCAAAACTATGGGAAATAACTCATGAAAGCCATAAAACACAAAAATGACGAGTTCTTGGACATGCCCTCAAACATGTATCATGTCTTGCGGTCATTTTAAATCGCCCTTGAACCCCAAAATATGGGACATAGCCCACGAAAATTGCCATAAAATGCAAAACGATGAGTGCTTGGTCATGAATCAAACATGTAAATCACCTTGGAACCCCAAAACTATGGGCAATAGCTTATGAAAACGGCCATAAACGCGAAAGCAGCGAGCTTTTGGTCATAACTCTCAAACATGTATAGGGTCTTATGGGCCATGCGAATCCCCTAGAACCCCAAAATGGGCAATAGCTCATAAAAACGGCCATACAACACGAAAATGACGAGTTTTTGATCAAGCATCAAACTTATATCGGGTCTTCCAGTCATTTTAAATCGCCGTGGAACCCCAAAACGATGGGCAATAACTCATGAAAACGGCCATAAAACACAAAAATGGAGAGTTTTTGTCATCCCCTTAAACATGTATCGGGTCTTACGATCACTTTAAATCTCCCTGGAACCCCAATATTATGGGAAATAACTCATGAAAATGGCTATAATACGCGAAAACGATGAGTTTTTGGTCATACCTCTCAAACCTGTAAATCGCCTTGCAACCCTAAAACTATGGGCAATAGCTCATGAAAACGGCCATAAAACGCGAAAACGACGAGTTTTTGGTCATAACTCTCAAACATGAATTGGGTCTTATGTGCCATGCGAATCCCCCTAGAACTCCAAAAATGTGGTCAATAGATCATAGAAATGGCCATAAAACACGAAAATGACGAGTTTTTGATGAAGCCTCAAACTTGTATCGGGTCTCACAGTCATTTTAAATCGCCCTGGACCCCCAAAACTATGGGCAATAACTCATGAAAACGGCCATAAAACACAAAATACTAGTTTTTGGACATTCCCTCAAACATGTATCACGTCTTGCGGTCATTTTAAATCGCCCTGGAACCCCAAAAATATGGGCCATAACTCATGAAAATTGCCATAAATTGCAAAAATGACGAGTGCTTGGTCATGACTCTTAAACATGTAACTCGCCTTGGAACCCCAAAACTGTGGGCAATATCTCCTGAAAACGGCATTAAAACATGAAAATGGAGAGTTTTTGGTCATGTCGTCAAACATGTATCATGTTTTACGGTCATTTTAAATCGCCCTGGAACCCCAATATTATGGGCAATAACTCATGAAAATGGCCATATTACGGAAAAAAGACGAGTTTTTGGTCATAACTCTCAAACCTGTAAATTGCCTTGGATCCCCAAAAGTATGGGCAATAGCTCATGAAAACGGCCATAAAATGTGAAAACGACGAGTTTTTGGTCATTACTCTCAAACATGTATAGGGTCTTACGGGCCATGCGAAACCCCCTAGAACCTCAAAAATGTGGTCAATAGATCATAAAAATGGCCATATCACACGAAAATGACGCGTTTTTGATCAAGCCTCGAACTTGTATCGGGTCTTCCAGTGTTTTTTAAATTGCCCTGGAACCCCAAAAATATGGGAAATAACTCATGAAAACGGCCATAAAACACAAAAATGACGAGTTCTTGGACATTCCCTCAAACATGTATCATGTCTTGCGGTCATTTTAAATCGCCCTTGAACCCCAAAAATATGGGACATAGCCCACGAAAATTGCCATAAAATGCAAAAACGATGAGTGCTTGGTCATGAATCTGAAACATGTAAATCACCTTGGAACCCCAAAACTATGGGCAATAGCTTATGAAAACGGCCATAAAACGCGAAAATGACGAGTTTTTGGTCATAACTCTCAAACATGTATAGGGTCTTATGGGCCATGCGAATCCCCCTAGAACCCCAAAAATGTGGGCAATAGCTCATAAAAACGGCCATATTACACGAAAATGACGAGTTTTTGATCAAGCATCGAACTTGTATCGGGTATTCCAGTCATTTTAAATCGCCCTGTAACCCCTAAACGATGGGCAATAACTCATGAAAACGGCCATAACCACAAAAATGGAGAGTTTTTGGTCATCCCCTTAAACATGTATCGGGTCTTACGATCACTTTAAATCTCCCTGGAACCCCAATATTATCGGCAATAACTGATGAAAATGGCCATAATACGCGAAAACGATGAGTTTTTGGTCATACCTCTCAAACCTGTAAATCGCCTTGGAACCCCAAACCTATGGGCAATAGCTCATGAAAACGATGAGTGCTTGGTCATGACTTTCCAACATGTAAATTGCCTTGGAATATGTAAATCGCCTTGCAACCCTAAAACTATGGGCAATAGATCATGAAAACAGCCATAAAACGCGAAAACGACGAGTTTTTGGTCATACCTCTCAAACATGTATCGGGTCTTACGGGCCATGTGAATCTCCCTAGAACCCCAAAATGTGGGCAATAGCTCATAAAAACGGCCTTATGACACGAAAATGATGAGTTTTTGATCAAGCCTCAAACTTGTATTGGGTCTTACAGTCATTTTGAATCGCCCTGGACCCCCAAAACTATGGGCAATAACTCATGAAAACGGCCATAAAACACAAAAATGACGAGTTTTTGGACATTCCCTCAAACATGTATCATGTCTTGCGGTCATTTTAAATCGCCCTGGAACCCCAAAAATATGGTCCATAACTCATGAAAATTGCCATAAATTGCAAAAATGATGAGTGCTTGGTCATGACTCTTAAACATGTAAATCGCCTTGGAACCCCAAAATTGTGGGCAATATCTCCTGAAAACGGCATTAAAACATGAAAATGGAGAGTTTTTGGTCATGTCGTCAAACATGTATCATGTTTTACGGTCATTTTAAATCGCCCAAGAACCCCACTATTATGGGCAATAACTCATGAAAATGGCCATATTACGCAAAAACGACGAGGTTTTGGTCATAACTCTCAAACCTGTAAATCGCCTTGGATCCGCAAAACTATGTGCAATAGCTCATGAAAACGGCCATAAAATGTGAAAATGACGAGTTTTTGGTCATAACTTGTATCGGGTCTTCCAGTGTTTTTTAAATTGCCCTGGAACCCCAAAACTATGGGAAATAACTCATGAAAACGGCCATAAAACACAAAAATGACGAGTTCTTGGACATTCCCTCAAACATGTATCATGTCTTGCGGTCATTTTAAATCGCCCTTGAACCCCAAAAATATGGGACATAGCCCACGAAAATTGCCATAAAATGCAAAAACGATGAGTGCTTGGTCATGAATCTGAAACATGTAAATCACCTTGGAACCCCAAAACTATGGGCAATAGCTTATGAAAACGGCCATAAAAGCGAAGCACGAGCTTTTGGTCATAACTCTCAAACATGTATAGGGTCTTATGGGCCATGCGAATCCCCCTAGAACCCCAAAAATGTGGGCAATAGCTCATAAAAACGGCCATACAACACGAAAATGACGAGTTTTTGATCAAGCATCAAACTTATATCGGGTCTTCCAGTCATTTTAAATCGCCGTGGAACCCCAAAACGATGGGCAATAACTCATGAATACGGCCATAAAACACAAAAATGGAGAGTTTTTGGTCATCCCCTTAAACATGTATCGGGTCTTACGATCACTTTAAATCGCCCTGGAACCCCAATATTATGGGCAATAACTCATGAAAATGGCCATAATACGCGAAAACGATGAGTTTTTGGTCATACTCTCAAACCTATAAATCGCCTTGGAACCCCAAAACTATGGGCAATAGCTCATGAAAACAGCCATAAAACGCGAAAACGACGAGTTTTTGGTCATAACTCTCAAACATGTATCGGGTCTTACGGGCCATGTGAATCTCCCTAGAACCCCAAAATGTGGTTAATAGATCATAAAACCGGCCATATAACACGAAAATGATGAATTTTTTATCAAGCCTCAAACTTGTATCGGGTCTTACAGTCAATTTAAATCGCCCTGGAACCCCAAAACTATGGGCAATAACTCATGAAAACGGCCATAAAACACAAATTACAAGTTTTTGGACATTCCCTGAAACATGTATCATGTCTTGCGGTCATTTTAAATCGCCCTGGAACCCCAAAAATATGGTCCATAACTCATGAAAATTGCCATAAAATGCAAAAACGACGAGTGCTTGGTCATGACTCTTAAACATGTAAATCGCCTTGGAACCCCAAAACTATGGGAAATTGCTCATGAAAATGACCATAAAACACGAAAATGGAGAGTTTATGGTTATGCCCTTAAACATGTATCGGGTCTTAGGGTCATTTTAAATCTCCCTAGAACCCGAATATTATAGGCAATAACTCATGAAAATGGCCATAATACGCAAAATCGACGAGTTTTTGGTCATAACTCTCAAACCTGTAAATCGCCTTGGAACCCCAAAAATATGGGCAATAGCTCATGAAATCGGCCATAAAACGCGAAAACGACGAGTGTTTGGTCATAACTCTCAAACATGAATAGGGTCTTACGTGCCATGCGAATCCGCCTAGAACCCCAAAAATGTGGTCAATAGCTCATAAAAATAGCCATAAAACACGAAAATGACGAGTTTTTGATGAAGCCTCAAACTTGTATAAGGTCTTCCAGTCATTTTAAATCGCCAGGGAACCCGAAAAATATGGGCAATAACTCATGAAAACGGTCATAAAACACAAAAATGACGAGTTTTTGGTCATTCCCTCAAACATGTCTCGTGTCTTGCGGTCATTTTAAGTTGCCCTGGAACCCCAAAAATATGGGCCATAACTCATTAAAAATTCCATAAAATGCAAAAACGATGAGTGCTTGGTCATGACTTTCCAACATGTAAATTGCCTTGGAACCTGTAAATCGCCTTGCAACCCTAAAACTATGGGCAATAGCTCATGAAAACAGCCATAAAACGCGAAAACGACGAGTTTTTGGTCATACCTCTCAAACATGTATCGGGTCTTACGGGCCATGTGAATCTCCCTAGAACCCCAAAATGTGGGCAATAGCTCATAAAAACGGCCTTATGACACGAAAATGATGAGTTTTTGATCAAGCCTCAAACTTGTATTGGGTCTTACAGTCATTTTGAATCGCCCTGGACCCCCAAAACTATGGGCAATAACTCATGAAAACGGCCATAAAACACAAAAATGACGAGTTTTTGGACATTCCCTCAAACATGTATCATGTCTTGCGGTCATTTTAAATCGCCCTAGAACCCCAAAAATATGGTCCATAACTCATGAAAATTTCCATAAAATGCAAAAATGATGAGTGCTTGGTCATGACTCTTAAACATGTAAATCGCCTTGGAACTCCAAAACTATGGGCAATTGCTCATGAAAACGGCATTAAAACATGAAAATGGAGAGTTTTTGGTCATGTCGTCAAACATGTATCATGTTTTACGGTCATTTTAAATCTCCCTGGAACCCCATTATTATGGGCAATAACTCATGAAAATGGCCATATTACGCAAAAACGACGAGTTTTTGGTCATAACTCTCAAACCTGTAAATTGCCTTGGATCCGCAAAACTATGTGCAATAGCTCATGAAAACGGCCATAAAATGTGAAAACGACGAGTTTTTGGTCATAACTCTCAAACATGTATAGGGTCTTACGTGCCATGCGAAACCCCCTAGAACCCAAAAAATGTGGTCAATAGCTCATAAAAATGGCCATATAACACGAAAATGACGAGTTTTTGATCAGGCCTCAAACTTGTATCTGTTCTTCCAGTGTTTTTTAAATTGCCCTGGAACCCCAAAACTATGGGAAATAACTCATGAAAACGGCCATAAAACACAAAAATGACGAGTTCTTAGACATGCCCACAAAAATGTCTCATGTCTTGCGGTCATTTTAAATCGCCCTGGAACCCCAAAAATATGGACCATAACTCATGAAAATTGCCATAAAATGCAAAAACGACGACTGCTTGGTCATGACTCTTAAACATGTAAATCGCCTTGGAACCCCAAAACTATGGGCAATTGCTCATGAAAATGACCATAAAACACGAAAATGGAGAGTTTATGGTTATGCCCTTAAACATGTATCGGGTCTTAGGGTCATTTTAAATCGCCCTAGAACCCGAATATTATAGGCAATAACTCATGAAAATGGCCATAATACGCAAAAACGACGAGTTTTTGGTCATAACTCTCAAACCTGTAAATCGCCTTGGAACCCCAAAACTATGGGCAATAGCTCATGAAAACGGCCATAAAACGCGAAAACGACGAGTGTTTGGTCATAACTCTCAAACATGAATAGGGTCTTACGTGCCATGCGAATCCCCCTAGAACCCCAAAAATGTGGTCAATAGCTCATAAAAATGGCCATAAAACACGAAAATGACGAGTTTTTGATGAAGCCTCAAACTTGTATCAGGTCTTCCAGTCATTTTAAATCGCCATGGAACCCAAAAACTATGGGCAATAACTCATGAAAACGGCCATAAAACACAAAAATGACGAGTTTTTGGTCATTCCCTCAAACATGTATCGTGTCTTGCGGTCATTTTAAATTGCCCTGGAACCCCAAAAATATGGGCCATAACTCATGAAAAATTCCATAAAATGGAAAAACGATGAGTGCTTGGTCATGACTTTCCAACATGTAAATTGCCTTGGAACCTGTAATTCGTCTTGCAACCCTAAAACTATGGGCAATAGCTCATGAAAACAGCCATAAAACGCGAAAACGACGAGTTTTTGGTCATACCTCTCAAACATGTATCGGGTCTTACGGGCCATGTGAATCTCCCTAGAACCCCAAAATGTGGGCAATAGCTCATAAAAACGGCCTTATGACACGAAAATGATGAGTTTTTGATCAAGCCTCAAACTTGTATTGGGTCTTACAGTCATTTTGAATCGCCCTGGACCCCCAAAAATATGGTCCATAACTCATGAAAATTGCCATAAAATGCAAAAATGACGAGTTTTTGGACATTCCCTCAAACATGTATCATGTCTTGCGGTCATTTTAAATCGCCCTGGAACCCCAAAAATATGGTCCATAACTCATGAAAATTGCCATAAAATGCAAAAATGACGAGTGCTTGGTCATGACTCTTAAACATGTAAATCGCCTTGGAACTCCAAAACTATGGGCAATTGCTCATGAAAATGGCATTAAAACATGATAATGGAGAGTTTTTGGATATGTCGTCAAACATGTATCATGTTTTACGGTCATTTTAAATCTCCCTGGAACCCCATTATTATGGGCAATAACTCATGAAAATGGCCATATTACGCAAAAACGACGAGTTTTTGGTCATAACTCTCAAACCTGTAAATTGCCTTGGATCCGCAAAACTATGTGCAATAGCTCATGAAAACGGCCATAAAATGTGAAAACGACGAGTTTTTGGTCATAACTCTCAAACATGTATAGGGTCTTACGGGCCATGCGAAACCCCCTAGAACCCCAAAAATGTGGTCAATAGCTCATAAAAATGGCCATATAACACGAAAATGACGAGTTTTTTATCAATCCTCAAACTTGTATCGGTTCTTCCAGTGTTTTTTAAATTGCCCTGGAACCCCAAAACTATGGGAAATAACTCATGAAAACGGCCATAAAACCCAAAAATGACGAGTTCTTGGACATGCCCTCAAAAATGTCTCATGTCTTGCGGTCATTTTAAATCGCCCTGGAACCCCAAAAATATGGACCATAACTCATGAAAATTGCCATAAAATGCAAAAACGACGAATGCTTGGTCATGACTCTTAAACATGTAAATCGCCTTGGAACCCCAAAACTATGGGCAATTGCTCATGAAAATGACCATAAAACACGAAAATGGAGAGTTTATGGTTATGCCCTTAAACATGTATCGGGTCTTAGGGTCATTTTAAATCTCCCTAGAACCCGAATATTATAGGCAATAAATCATGAAAATGGCCATAATACGCAAGAACGACGAGTTTTTGGTCATACCTCTCAAACCTGTAAATGGCCTTGGAACCCCAAAACTATGGGCAATAGCTCATGAAAACAGCCATAAAACGCGAAAACGACGAGTTTTTGGTCATAACTCTCAAACATGTATCGGTTCTTACGGGCCATGTGAATCTCCCTAGAACCCCAAAATGTGGGCAATAGCTCATAAAACCGGCCATATAACACGAAAATGATGAGTTTTTGATCAAGCCTCAAACTTGTATCGGGTCTTACAGTCATTTTAAATCGCCCTGGAACCCCAAAACTATGGGCAATAACTCATGAAAACGGCCATAAAACACAAATTACTAGTTTTTGGACATTCCCTCAAACATGTATCATGTCTTGCGGTCATTTTAAATCGCCCTGGAACCCCAAAAATATGGTCCATAACTCATGAAAATTGCCATAAAATGCAAAAACGACGAGTGCTTGGTCATGACTCTTAAACATGTAAATCGCCTTGGAACTCCAAAACTATGGGCAATTGCTCATGAAAACGGCATTAAAACATGAAAATGGAGAGTTTTTGGTCATGTCGTCAAACATGTATCATGTTTTACGGTCATTTTAAATCTCCCTGGAACCCCATTATTATGGGCAATAACTCATGAAAATGGCCATAATACGCAAAAACGACGAGTTTTTGGTCATAACTCTCAAACCTGTAAATCGCCTTGGAACCCCAAAACTATGGGCAATAGCTCATGAAAACGGCCATAAAACGTGAAAACGACGAGTGTTTGGTCATAACTCTCAAACATGTATAGGGTCTTACGGGCCATGCGAAACCCCCTATAACCCCAAAAATGTGGTCAATAGCTCATAAAAATGGCCATATAACACGAAAATGACGAGTTTTTGATCAAGCCTCAAACTTGTATCGGTTCTTCCAGTGTTTTTTAAATTGCCCTGGAACACCAAAACTATGGGAAATAACTGATGAAAACGGCCATAAAACACAAAAATGACGAGTTCTTCGACATGCCCTCAAAAATGTCTCATGTCTTGCGGTAATTTTAAATAGCCCTTGAACCCAAAAAATATGGGACATAACTCACGAAATTTTCCATAAAATGCAAAAACGATGAGTGCTTGGTCATGAATCTCAAACATGTAAATCGCCCTGGAACCCCAAAACGATGGGCAATAACTCATGAAAACGGCCATAAAACACAAAAATGGAGAGTTTTTGGTCATCCCCTTAAACATGTATCGGGTCTTACGATCACTTTAAATCGCCCTGGAACCCCAATATTATGGGCAATAACTCATGAAAATGGCCATAATACGCGAAAACGATGAGTTTTTGGTCATACCTCTCAAACCTGTAAATGGCCTTGGAACCCCAAAACTATGGGCAATAGCTCATGAAAACAGCCATAAAACGCGAAAACGACGAGTTTTTGGTCATAACTCTCAAACATGTATCGGTTCTTACGGGCCATGTGAATCTCCCTAGAACCCCAAAATGTGGGCAATAGCTCATAAAACCGGCCATATAACACGAAAATGATGAGTTTTTGATCAAGCCTCAAACTTGTATCGGGTCTTACAGTCATTTTAAATCGCCCTGGAACCCCAAAACTATGGGCAATAACTCATGAAAACGGCTATAAAACACAAATTACTAGTTTTTGGACATTCCCTCAAACATGTATCATGTCTTGCGGTCATTTTAAATCGCCCTGGAACCCCAAAAATATGGTCCATAACTCATGAAAATTGCCATAAAATGCAAAAACGACGAGTGCTTGGTCATGACTCTTAAACATGTAAATCGCCTTGGAACTCCAAAACTATGGGCAATTGCTCATGAAAACGGCACTAAAACATGAAAATGGAGAGTTTTTGGTCATGTCGTCAAACATGTATCATGTTTTACGGTCATTTTAAATCTCCCTGGAACCCCATTATTATGGGCAATAACTCATGAAAATGGCCATATTACGCAAAAACGACGAGTTTTTGGTCATAACTCTCAAACCTGTAAATCGCCTTGGAACCCCAAAACTATGGGCAATATCTCATGAAAACGGCCATAAAACGTGAAAACGACGAGTGTTTGGTCATAACTCTCAAACATGTATAGGGTCTTACGGGCCATGCGAAACCCCCTAGAACCCCAAAAATGTGGTCAATAGCTCATAAAAATGGCCATATAACACGAAAATGACGAGTTTTTGATCAAGCCTCAAACTTGTATCGGTTCTTCCAGTGTTTTTTAAATTGCCCTGGAACCCCAAAACTATGGGAAATAAATCATGAAAACGGCCATAAAACACAAAAATGACGAGTTTTTGGTCATTCCCTCAAACATGTATCGTGTCTTGCGGTCATTTTAAATTGCCCTGGAACCCCAAAAATATGGGCCATAACTCACGAAATATTCCATAAAATGCAAAAACGATGAGTGCTTGGTCATGAATCTCAAACATGTAAATCGCCCTGGAACCCCAAAACGATGGGCAATAACTCATGAAAACGGCCATAAAACACAAAAATGGAGAGTTTTTGGTCATCCCCTTAAACATGTATCGGGTCTTACGATCACTTTAAATCGCCCAGGAACCCCAATATTATGGGCAATAACTCATGAAAATGGCCATAATACGCGAAAACGATGAGTTTTTGGTCATACCTCTCAAACCTGTAAATGGCCTTGGAACCCCAAAACTATGGGCAATAGCTCATGAAAACAACCATAAAACGCGAAAACGACGAGTTTTTGGTCATAACTCTCAAACATGTATCGGTTCTTACGGGCCATGTGAATCTCCCTAGAACCCCAAAATGTGGGCAATAGCTCATAAAACCGGCCATATAACACGAAAATGATGAGTTTTTGATGAAGCCACAAACTTGTATCGGGTCTTACAGTCATTTTAAATCGCCCTGGAACCCCAAAACTATGGGCAATTACTCATGAAAACGGCCATAAAACACAAATTACTAGTTTTTGTACATTCCCTCAAACATGTATCATGTCTTGCGGTCATTTTAAATCGCCCTGGAACCCCAAAAATATGGTCCATAACTCATAAAAATTGCCATCAAATGCAAAAACGACGAGTGCTTGGTCATTACTCTTAAACATGTAAATCGCCTTGGAATCCCAAAACTATGGGCAATTGCTCATGAAAATGACCATAAAACACGAAAATGGAGAGTTTATGGTTATGCCCTTAAACATGTATCGGGTCTTAGGGTCATTTTAAATCGCCCTAGAACCCGAATATTATAGGCAATAACTCATGAAAATGGCCATAATACGCAAAAACGACGAGTTTTTGGTCATAACTCTCAAACCTGTAAATCGCCTTGGAACCCCAAAACTATGGGCAATAGCTCATGAAAACGGCCATAAAACGTGAAAACGACGAGTGTTTGGTCATAACTCTCAAACATGTATAGGGTCTTACGGGCCATGCGAAACCCCCTAGAACCCCACAAATGTGGTCAATAGCTCATAAAAATGGCCATATAACACGAAAATGACGAGTTTTTGATCAAGCCTCAAACTTGTATCGGTTCTTCCAGTGTTTTTTAAATTGCCCTGGAACCCCAAAACTATGGGAAATAACTCATGAAAACGGCCATAAAACACAAAAATGACGAGTTCTTGGACATGCCCTCAAAAATGTCTCATGTCTTGCGGTCATTTTAAATCGCCCTTGAACCCCAAAAATATGGGACATAACTCACAAAATTTTCCATAAAATGCAAAAACGATGAATGCTTGGTCATGAATCTCAAACATGTAAATCGCCCTGGAACCCCAAAACGATGGGCAATAACTCATGAAAACGGCCATAAAACACAAAAATGGAGAGTTTTTGGTCATCCCCTTAAACATGTATCGGGTCTTACGATCACTTTAAATCGCCCTGGAACCCCAATATTTGTTGGAGATATGCCCAAGAGGCAATAATAAAGTGGTTATTATCATATCTTCACACTTATGATAAATGTTTACATACCATGCTATAATTGTATTAACCGGAAACATTAATACTTGTGTGATTTGTAATCTAAAATAAGAGTCCCTAGTATAGCCTCTTGTTAAACTAGCTTGTTGGTTAATATATGATCATGGTTTCCTGATCATGAACATAGAGATGTTATTAACCACAGAGTCATATCATTAGGAGAATGATGTGATGGACATACTCCTATAAATAAGTGTAGCATAAAGATCAAGTCATTTCAATAGTTCAATTGCTATATGCTTTCTGATACATAGTTACCTAATTCCTTCGACCATGAGATCATGCATATCACCTTTACCGGATGGATGCTTTGATGACATCAAACACCACACCGTAACTGGGTGGCTATAAAGGTGGCATTAAGTGTTCGGAAAGTATTGGTTGAAACACATGGATCAAGAGTGGGATTTGTCCATCCACATGACGGATAGATATACTCTGGGCCCTCTCGGTGGAATGTCATCCAATTGGCTTGCAAGCATGTGACTTGGTCACGGGATCACATATCACGGAACGATAAAAGAGTACTTATCGAACGAGGTTGAACTAGGTATGCGAGATACCGACGATCATAACCTCGGATAAGTAACATATCGTGAGACAAAGGGAAATTGGTATCGTATGTAAGTGGTTCATTCGATCGCAAAGTAATCGTAGAAATATGTGGGCCATATGAATTTCCAGATTCCTCTATTGGTTATTGTTCGAGAAGTGTCTCGATCATGTCCGCATAATTCACGAACCGTAGGGAGACACACTTAAGGATTCGACGTTGTTTGAGTAGTTATGGTATTATGAGAAAGAGACCGAATGTTGTTCGAGTCTCGGATGGGATCCGGATATCACGAGGTGATCCGAATGGTCCGGAGAATAAGATTCATATAAGGAAAGTCCTGCTTTGAGTTCGGGAATGATTCCGTGTTTTCATGGAATGTTCTAGAAGGTTCGGATTGTCCAAGACTCCGGGGAGGGTACATGAATGTCATTACTTAATGGAATGATTGCATCATGTACTAAGTGTTCTTGCTGTCCCAAATATAGGATTAAATTGAATCCTAAAAGAAAAGTCAAATGTCCATTTGAAAGTCAAACGCCAAAACAAGAAACGTGGGAAACAAGCAAGAGGAGTTGGAACCAACCCGGAGGAGGAGTTGGACTCCAGACGGCGCCCAGCCCTAGGCCGAGTTGGGAGGGACTCCTCCCTCCTCCCTGGCGCCGCCAAGACCCCTCCCATAAAAGGAGGGCAGGGCTCCTCCTAGAGACACACAAGTTCCTATCTTCTACCTCCGGTTTAGAGCCGTTTTGGTTTAGAGCTTCTAATTGCTTTAGCTGCGGTTTAGAGCCTTCTAATTGGTTTAGAGCCTTCTAATTGGTGTGTCTAATTACTAGACCACTAATAGCCTCTCTCATAAGCTCCACCATACTGCACCGCTTAAGGCGAAGCCTGGATTTCCCTCTACTTGGGTACCACGCCGTTGTCTTGCCGGAATCGCGAGGAGAGTGCTACAACCTCCATCACTGCTGGAACAAGGGAGAGGAAGGTCTTCGCCGAGTACCGAACGTGACCGATTGCGGAGCGCTGCCGAACGTGGCGGAAGGATCGTCTACGATCTTGAGATCGGAAAGAGTACGACTACATCACCCACGAGAATCTGCTCTCGTTAACCGCTTTGGAATCTTCGAGGGTAAGTTATTCCATCGACTCGTTGCTATAATCTAGTAGATAGATCTTGGCTTGTTTGTTTGTATGCGATAGAAAATTTTTGTTTTCCATGCTACGAACCCCTACTGGTATCGTGAGCCGTCTATATGTAGATCTGTTGCACGAGTAGAACACAATGGTCATTGTGGGCGTTGATGCTTTTATTGTCGATTGCTTCTTGTGTACTTTGTATCTTGCGGTATGTTGGGATTAAGCGGCCCGGGCTAACCTTACATGACATCGTTCATGAGACTTGCTCCACGCTTGACATGCAACTTGTATTGCATAAGTGGCTTTGCGGGTGCCTGTTTCTCCTAGCATAGTTAAGATCCCATTTACAACGGGTGATTGACAATACTAGTATCAATGTTGTGGTTCTTGTTCGTAAGTTAGAGCGACACTTATTGAAAGCCCCAAACCACGTAAAATATGCAAAGAAAGTAGAGGCGTCTAACTTTGTTTTGCAGTGGTGTGCTGTGATGTGATATGGCCATGATTGTGATTATATATGATGTATGCAATGTTCCTTATTGTAAGTTGGCAACCGGCAGGAGCCATATGGTTGTCTTTAATTTATTTTAAGACCCGCGTGTCTATTCAAAGTAGTTGTAATAGTTGAAGCCGGTGGACGACAACCATGGAGAGCGCCATTGACCTTGATGCAATGCCGTGATGATGGAGATCATGTTCGTCTTTGGAAGATGGAGATCAGAAGCACAAAGAAGAAAGGCCATATCATATCACATATTATGAATTGCATGTGATGTTAATCCTTTATGCATCTTGTATTGCTTAGTAGACGACGGTAGCATTATAAGATGATCCCTCATGCACATGAATTTCAAGTCTTAAAGTGTTCACCCTTAGTTAGCACCGTTGCTAAAGCTTGTTGTTTCAAACACCACGTGATGATCGGGTGTGCTAGATTACGCAAGTGTATACAACGTGAGCAAGCCAGATTTGCTCATGCGAAACTAAGGTTTGATCTGACGAGCCTAGCATGCAGACATGGCCTCGGAACACGGATTACCGAAAGGTAGAGCATGAGTCATATAGTAGATATGATGAACATGTCGATTGTTCGCCATTGAAGCTATATCAACTCTCGTGATGATCGGTTTTGATGTGGTGGATTTGGTTCGTGATCACTAAAACAATGTGAGGGATATTGTTTTGAGGGAGTTCACCTAGATTAATTTGATTATTAATTAGAACTCAATTTATCATAAACTAAATCAAAGTGAATTTGCATAGTTGTTGTAGTCATTGGCATCCGCTTACCACCGCACGCTTAGTTATAATTGAGATGATAGAACTATATAATTCTGGTTAATTTACTTTCTAACTGGTATCGTATTGTTTTGAAGTGTTAATATAAAGTTTAAAAGTCATATTGCAAACTTTCAAGAAGTTCCTACTCCATGAAGTTTAATAATTGGTATTAAATCAAGAGTGACAATTCCAAGAGTTAGTATATGAGTATCATGTTTGTCTCCATGATTCTTGATATTCAAAGAATTCTCTTAATATCAAGGTTATCTAGGATCTGAAAGAGTTATTTCGAAACCATGATGTGTGGAAGATATTGTGATATCTCAAACAAAGTTTTAGTTGCAACATGATAGAGTATAATATGGAAAAGTCATGTTCTCATATTTGATGAGAATTTGCAAAAGGTTGGAGACACTGTTGTCTGATCCTCCAAAAGGTTTTGGATAGCAACATTATACTCATAATTCATCGTTATAAGCTAAAAGTAGCTTGATCATGGACGATTCCATGTTAAGGGTGAATATTTGATGTAGGTAAAATGTTTACTACACCAAGAGATTACTAAAGAAAGGAATTTGAAAGAACACCAAACATTTGATGATGGTGATCTACTTCAAAGTGCAAGTCCAAAGACATTGGTATTTAACTATACACGCTTTGGACTATATGTCATATGTATGACTCCACTGTTGATGTTGATAGATTCTTTCAAATAGAATAGGAAATACTGAAAGAGAATCTCATAAATATATGGCAAAGGAAAAGACTAGAATTGTTCGGTTTAAGTATATAGATGATATACATGTTATGGCTATATTCTTTGCTTATTAAACAATGTGGTTCTTAAGTATTTAATACTGAATTTGTTGGTATGAATCGTCATAAAACAATGTAATTCATGAACTACAATGGCCTAAGTAACTAGCAAAGAATATGTGATGATGTTCATCGAGAACAAATAAAGGGTTATTGTGTTGCTCGTTAAACATCAAAGCTTGCCTTCAAGATTTGTTTTATCGGTATTATGAGAACAAAAGGGTTGTTCAAATAATTGCCGTAATCCATAAAAGATGGATGATTCACAAAATCTCTGGAGAAATCACGTCCATAAAACTAGTGCTAAAATGTCGAAAGACAAATTGATTGAAAGGTCACTTAGGAAGTGACATCGCCGCTTAAATTATATTGGAAAGAACACATGAAGAAACTCCATGTGGATGGAATTTTGGAGTCTTTTGATTTTGATCACATGACGCTTGTGAAACTTTCCTAGAGATAATTAAAACTTCGCTCATAGGCCAAAAGGAACGAATGACTAGCTTATTGGAAATTGT